>CM065589.1:208550727-208569999 GCA_033119425.1 Bufotes viridis | reverse complement strand
TTTACTACTGCTTATGTTTATCCAGTGGTACAGGGTTTTACCTGGAAAGGGACCAGCACTCCTCATCAGTGGCTTCCAGAATGCCACATCAGTGGACATCAGGTTCAGATTAACTTTCGGTGATGAAAAGAAATACAGCTTTCTTGGGATACAAAGTGTGAAACCAGAAGACAGTGCAGTGTATCATTGTGTTCAGACTAGCACAGAGATATACATGCATTTCCTGTCTGTACAATATGTCAGTATACAAAGTGGAATCTATAAAAGATTGATATGTTATGACAATTTTTGAAGCTTCATCTATATGTGATCGCCAGGGTTACAATGATCAATGATTAAATAAATACTGTACATTCAGAAATAAGTAACTTTATCAGCTAATAATAGGTTTACTTTAATGTTAATAATATACATTTTTAAAATTTTTATGCAACTTTTCTTAAAACTGGAGGTAAGTACTACATTACATCATCTTTTCATCCCGAGAAATCTCCCCATACAAAATATGTTTCATACAGAGATTTTATATGATTCAGGGAGATGCTTATATGGATCTAAGAAGGATTTCACATTAATGTGTCCCTCACCACACCATATACGGTAAATTAAATGAACTAATGTAACATAATAATCACTGTACACTTCCCCTGCAGCCTAGCTGGCAATCACTCCAGCTCATGCATCCTGTTCAAGATTTTAGTTAACAAAGTATTCTCTACTAAGGTTTGCGGTCACAGATGTTGAGGCGATAACATGGTCAGGCATCACTTCTATGTCTGGAGATAATTGCACAATATAATTTGCCTCCAAATGTTTTGAAATTAATAATTATTTGGTAGGTCAAATTGAATACAAAGTTATCCCAAAGTCAAAAACACACTAAAATGGTATCAATAAAAAGATTGCTGCACCAAAAAATTAGGTCTCACACAGCTCCATAGACTTAATTATAAAAAAGTTATAGGGGTCAGAATATGGCCATGAAAAGAAAAAAAAATAATTTTGTAACTTTTTTTTTAGTATTAAAACACAAGAATAACTAAATAAATGTATCTCTATAATTCTACTGACCCAGATAATAAAGGTAATAGGTCAGTTTTACTGCATATGAAATGGTGTAAAAACAAAACCCATAAAACATTAGCGGAATTGTGTGTTTTTTCCAATTCCACCCTATTTGCAATTTTTTTCTACAAGCTTCAACCTAAATAGTATGCAATATTAAGTGGTGCCATTAGAAAGTACAACTTATCCTGCAAAAAATAAGCCCCAATATGGCTATGTGAACAGAAAATGAAAACGTTATTGCTCCAGGAAAGCAGGGAAAGTAAAATGAAAATAGAAAAGCGTCTGGGGCTCGAAGGGTTAAGGCTAGGTTCACACGACGACATTTGCACTATTGTCGCGCGACAATTTTTATAATGGGAGTCTATGGTGTTACATTGCGACATGCAACATACTGCGACTGCGACGCGACAGTCGCAAAAAATCCATTCAAGGTTTTTCTGCGACTGTCGCATGTCGCAATGCAACATTATAGACTCCAATTATAAAAATTGTTGCGCGCCAATAGTGCGACAAAATGTTGTGCGACAAATGTTGCAGTGAAGTTGTGCCCTATTTGTCGCGCGACAAATGTCGTCGTGTGAACCTAGCCTAAAAGCGAATGGGATGGACCTAATATGCAATCTTTTGCACCAAAAATGTGCTACAAGTCTGGTGTAAAATTCTGTCTCCAAGTAAGTCAAGCAATACTGTGAAGAGTGTTTAGTGAGGGACAGGTCACTTTTGGCAAGTTCTATGTTACAGAATCCTGCAAAAAACTCATATTTCTAGCAAGGTTTTTTGTTTTTGGAAAAATATTTCTACAGTTCATAGACTTATTTTTGGGAACCCATAAATTCTGCTGCAAACACTGAGGAATTCTGTCCATTTTTCATAAAGAACAGTTTCTATTTACCATTTGTAATTGGGCATTTCAGTGCTTTATGCCCGTGTTATTGAACATGTTGTATGTTATTGCAAGATGCCATTCAGCATATGCAGCATTACAACAAACACATTTTCTGCAATAACACAATTATTTTACCCATGTTATTGAAGCATTGTAAATTACTGCAAGATACCATTCAGGGCTACAGCAAACACATTTTACTGCAATAATGCCATTATCCCCCTGTTATTGAATGCATTGTATATTGCTGAAAGATACCATTCAGTGTTGTAGCAAAAGCATTTTACTATAAAAACTGCATTATAACCCTTGTAAATTGTGAATACCAGTATGCAGTGTGTTTATAGAAGGGGTGCAGATTTAATTGTGTGTCTATAAATTGCAGAAAAAATATTAGGAATTTTGATAGTACCATTTAAGAATCTGCATACCAAACCTGTGATTTATTTATAGGAAACCAGTGACTTTTCATTTGTAAGCCTCATAATAAAATGTGCGAAACAAAAGACCCATGCCTCGTCATCTGAGTAGCAATACTATCTATCCGAACAGTAGTAGTAGTAGAATATAGTTCTCCCTGGCTTCTGATCGGTGCCACACTATTATTAAGAATGGAGCCAGGGGTCATAGCATTCCTCTTTATCCTCCTTTTGATCCTCTTCCTTGCAAGCTCACAAAAGCCTTTCAATTGTATCCGCTCTGTCTTCACTGTCCCCTCCTAGAGAGTCTCCCTGTTGATGAGTGAGCAAAGTCAGCGTTTGGACTGCCATGAGGAGGAGTAGAGATGAGCGATTCGAATCCCACAAAGTACAACTCGATCCGAATTTTAGGATAAAAATGCAAATCAGGCCTTTGGTGGAACGAGTTGCACCCAAGATCCTCTCTTTTGTGTGACCGGCCTTTCCTTGGCTACTTTGACTGATAGGGCCAGACAGAGGCAAAACAGCTGAGTGGTCTTGGGGGGCTCTTGCGGGTACTCTTTCTCATTAAGGAGTCCAACTAGTATGCATGTGGAGTAATGTAGTTCAGCCAACGCTGCTCTGCGTTTCTGGGAAATATATTTGCAAATTAGCATATCTTACATCTGCTGGCATCAGAGAGGCTAAGTGTTTTTTCTTTTTGGGAGGAAATCTAATTTGAATATCTTTCCCAGAAACCCATAGGTGTGTAAATTAGCTTTCTCTCTCTCTCTTTCTCTCATTTGACTGCAAAGAAGCACAAATTGGCACAATCAATTCACTCATCTGTAATTCTATTTGTTGTGACTTCCACATACACTTCCATAAGGAACATTTTGGATTGCCACATTTGTATGAACGGTCTATATCCAAACACATGTGGTCTCTATTCTTATCCTTATTAGTAGCCTTGAGAGAATAAACCTTCGGATCATAGATCCGAAGTCAATTTGTTCAAATAATAACATTTTAATAGTGTGTCCATACAGCAGTGGACCAGCTAACTCCTACCAAGAGGAGTGGTTAGCCCTGTTTCTACCAAATACTGTCAACCATAACTTTATTTCCAGAAAAAATGGCCTAAACAATGCATAACTACTAGTGTTGAACAAAGCAGAATTTGATTCGATTCACAACGAATCTGGATTTCCTTATGCTTCGTGGTAACGAATCAGTTTTTCCTAAAATGGTGGCTGCACATGTTACAAAGTGAAAATAAGAAGCCCAGGAAGGCAAGATCGCCCATAATGCCATGTAGCTAGCCAATCCACAGATAGCCATCACCTGTGATGTCACAACCCTATTTAACCCTCATACCGAACGGTTTCCCCCACTGCCCTATGAGCCGAGCATAGGGAGAGACGAGGCAGTTACTCATGCGCTACGGACAGTGTTGCTGAAAATTATTAATAGAAGATTATCAGAGAGGGAGAGTGCAGGGAGAGTGCAGGGAGATTTATGCTGCAACAGTTTAATTTATTTATTCCTACATTTACTTATTCCTACATCAGCCGTAAACTAAGATATGTAATTCAATACCAATAAGATGGAAGCCTTTATTATTCCCCTGCCAGCATGCCAATCAATACCATCCGGTCTGCACTCCTTTGGCCTCTTTCACACTTGCGTTGTGAAGATCCGGCGTGCACTTCCGTCGCCGGAATGCACGCCGGATCCGGCACAACGCAAGTGAACTGAAAGCATTTGAAGACTGATCAGTCTTCAAAATGCTTTCAGTGTTACTATGGCAGCCAGGACGCTACTAGCGTCCTGGTTGCCATAGTAGCAGTGGGGAGCGGGGGAGCGGAATACTTACATTCCGTGCGCCTCCCGGGGCGCTCCTGAATGACGTCAGAGCGCCCCGTGCGCGTGGATCACGTGATCCATGTGATCACGTGATCTATGCACTGGGGCGACCTGACGTCATCCTGGAGCGTCCCGGGAGCCTCACGGAATGTAAGTATGCCGCTCCCCCGCTCCCCCTACTCTTTACTATGGCAACCAGGACTTTAGCGTCCTGGCTGCCATAGTACCCATTGACAAAAAGCTAAACGTCGGATCCGGCGATGCGCGGAAACGACGTTTAGCTAAAGGCCGGATCCGGACTAATGCCCTTCAATGGGCATTAATTCCAGATCCGGCGTTACGGCATGTCCAAAAAACGTTGACATACTGAACGGAAGACATCCTGATGCATCCTGAACGGATTTCTCTCCATTCAGGATGCATGGGGATAATCCTGATCAGTAGCTTTATGTCCTAGAGACCAGAGGACGGATCTCTAGGACGGAAAGCTAAAACGCTAGTGTGAAAGAGGCCTTAGGGAGGCCAGGTCTTAATGATGACCATGCTCATCTTTTGCTGGCTTTGCTTCTCCCAAATCACCCTTCAAAGTTTCCTTGTCCTAGAAAAGTCAGCAAGATGCAGAGAAACGAGGAGCTAGATGTTCCTGATGACATATTCTCATCAATATTAGATTAAGTGGAAAAGGAGAAAAAGCAGATGGCAGAAGAAGGGCTCCTACCTGTAGGGCAGGAGAGCATGGGGGTTGGAGAAGTGGGTATGCCGGAGGTGAATAATATTATGGGTTTACTGTCAAATAACCTGCAGGAGATTGCTGGCCAATACCAGTAAGCCCCTGTTTAAAGGTGCATTAAAGGTGCCACATGGCCAAATAACAGGGAAGACAGACTATATGTGCAGTGTGATCTTCATTATTAGACTACTTTCACACTAGCGTTTTGTGCGGATCCGTAATGGACGGATCTGTTCAGATAATATAAAAGTTTGCATCTGTTTAGAAGTGTCTTGAACACCATTATTGTGCCAGATTGTGTCAGTGAAAACGGATCCCTCCCTATTGACTTACATTGTGTGCCGTTTAGCTCAGTTTTATCAGACGGACACCAAAACGCTGCAAGCAGTGTTTTGGTGTCCATCTCCAAAGCGGAAGGGAGACTGAACTGATGCAAACTGATGCATTCTGAGCGGATCCTTTTGCATTCAGAATGTATTAGAATGCAAACTGATCCGTTTTGGACCGCTTGTGAGAGTCCTGAAAGCCAAAATGCGAGTGTTAAAGTAGACCTAAATAAAAGGCAGCTACGGGATAATTGTTAAGGAGACCGCTATGAAGGTCAGTGTTAAGGGGCGGGGTGCTGTAGAGGTCACTGTTAAGGGGGCAGGGTGTTTGGAGGTCACATTTTAAGGGAACAGAGTTCAGTGGAGGTCACTGTTAAGGGGGTGAGTTATTGTGGAAATCACTGTTAACGAGACGGGGTACTGTGGAGGTCACAAATAAAGGAGCGGCCACTGTGGAGGTCACTGTTAAAAGGGAAAGCCCTGTGGAGGTTACTGTTTAGGGAGTGGGGGACTGTGGAGGTCACTATTAAGGGAACAGCTGCTGTGGAGGTCACTGTTAAGAGGGTGGGTTATTGTAAAAATCACTGTTAAGGAGACAGGGTACTGTGGAGGTCACTAATAAAGGGGCGGCTGCAGTGGATGTCACTGTTAAAGGGGCGTGTGCTGTGGATGCTACTGTTAAGGGGGCAGGCCACTGTGGAGGTCACCTGATCATTCACTCCTGACCAGCACATCTTTTCCATAGGCTGTTTAAATCATGGGTATATATAGCTGTAGCCTGCTCTCCCTAAATTCACCTGAAGTCTGCTGGCACAGGAAGGGATGCAACACAGAGCAGATCCAACATATAGATACATGTGCAGCCAGTGACGTAAATAGAGAAGTAAGCGCCCCATAGCAAGGATCAAACCAGGCCCCTCACACAGGACAGAAAGGTTTCTGCCTAAACCCCTTTCAATGCCTTTTCCACTGCCTCATTTACCAAAAGTTGTTTCTTCAGAGGGTAGAATCCTGACCAAGTTTTCACCTCCAGTAGAAGAGGGGATGATCCCAACTGTGCCCCCTCTTGCCTTGGGCCGCATAGCAATAGCATGGTCTGCTGCTACGGTAGTTACGCCCCTGTGTGTAGCATATTTTTCTTAAATCAGGCCCACTAGCACAGAGAATAGGTATATAGATTAGGTTCCTATTCAAAAGTGGTTGCCTTGCTGTGGTAGATGGGCACAAATGATTTTAATCAAAATGTATTTGCTAAGTACATCATGATCATTTATATAGTGAACGTAGCACTGTTACATATATTACATTTTGTAGTGCGCCGTTATATCATTTTGGACGTCAAAATAATGTCTTATCTGTGCTGGAGTATACTTCCTTCAATTTGGTACAATACAATACTTGCATAAAGAGAATCGGTCACCATGACATGCAATGTAATCTGCAGGCAGAATGTTACAGCGCAGGACAGTGTTGGAATCGGGTGCCTAGGGCCAACCAGAAAAAGTCATTCTGGGAGCCCACTGTACAGCCGCAAGACACTACAAGATGGTTGATTACGGGGGTCTCTGCAATAACTTCAAAAGGTAGGTTCTATAGGAAAGCAGATAATGGCTGGCCTGCCTCTATACCTAGAACTCATCTTAGCGTCTCATGCACCTATAATGTTAAACTGGGTAGTTTGTTAAGTAATCTACCCAGTTCTTTAAATTGATATACACTTAGGCTGGTTGAGATGCTGTGCTGGGGGACTGGGGTCCCAGCTTTGTTATGGGCCCACTGGGGGATTCACCTGTTCCCCTGTGGACCAATCCAAGCCTGGCACAGGAGGAGCTGAGTAGATTGACATATAGTTTTATGGGAAAAGATTTTGTAAAATTGATACATTTATATCTCAGTTTTTTTTCTGAATACAATTGTACACAGGGCCCATCTTATCAGTGATTGTTAGCATTCTATGTATACACACTTACACAAGGAATGCTATCAATTACTGATAACACTTCCCTGTGTACAGCTATCAGTGACTGCCAGCTATCTATGTATACACACTTACACAGAGAATGCTATCAATCACTGATAACACCTCCCCTGTCTATAGATATCAGTGACGGACAGCTATCTCTAGATACACACTTACACAAGGAATGCTATCAATCACTGATAACACTTCCCTGTGTACATCTATCAGTGACTGACAGCTATCTATGTATATACACTTACACAGAGAATGCTATCAATCACTGATATCACCTCCCTGTGTACAGCTATCAGTGACTAACAGCTATCTCTGGATACACACTTACACAAGGAATGCTATCAATTACTGATAACACTTCCCTGTGTACAGCTATCAGTGACTGACAGCTATCTATGTATACACACTTACACAGAGAATGCTATCAATCACTGATAACACCTCCCCTGCGTACAGCTATCAGTGACTGACAGCTATCTATGTATACACACTTACACATAGAATGCTATCAATCACTGATAACACCTCCTCTGTGTACATCTATCAGTGACTGACAGCTATCTATGTATACACACTTACACAGAGAATGCTATCAATCACTGATAACACCTCCCCTGCGTACAGCTATCAGTGACTGACAGCTATCTCTGGATACACACTTACACAAGGAATGCTATCAATTACTGATATCACCTCCCTGTGTACAGCTATCAGTGACTGACAGCTATCTATGTATATACACTGTAAGAGGGTGCAAGGTACCGTGGTCGATGGCAGGTACGTGTCACCGAGGTTCCTGGCCTCGGTGAGGTAAGAGCCGGGTTTTCGTGTGTCAGCAGCAGCTAGTGCTGTTTGACACCTTGTTTTTAGTTTGGCTGCAAAGCCAATCCGGGCCGGCTCTTACTGGGAGTAGGCAAAGAGTTGGGTGGGTGCCTATTCCCCACGGTCCAGGCCGGACTTTATCCGGGCCTTTAAAAGGCAGCCACATCAGCAGCTGAGTGTGATCGTCCTGGAGCTGCTGTTAGGCTGTGGAATCACTTGAGGTTGGGAGTGCTGATCCATGCTGTGCTGTGTGGAGTTCTCTGGGCTGGAAGCAAGACCCCAAGCAAGGAGGAGTGCAGACGGCCTGGAAGCCGGAGGTCGATCGCCTTGCGGCTGGACTGACAGCCAGGTGCGAACCTGCACCTAAAGCCTCCCAGGTGACTGGAACCTGTTTTGGACTATTTTGTTTTGCTGCACGTTTTCTGATGGGTGTGAATTAACACCAAGTGACTGTTTGCTGTGTATTTGCTACAAGTGTGAATTAAACACTGTTTGCTACACTTTCTGGACTCCGTTTGCCTCTATACTGCACCCGCACTGCTATCTACCAGAGCGACTCCCACATTTGGTGTCGGATGCGGGCATGCGCAGTGAGGCTGGCGTGAACGCCCGAATTGTTTTTGTTTTGCTGAGCACAAGTGCATGGCATATATAAAAACGGCAAAGTTGCAAACAGGAATTTCTGGCAACATGGAGACGGCTGTGAAAGCCCTCATGGAGGCTAACGTGCAGCAGCGGAGACCAACCAACTACTTTTACAGCACGTGATGGCGTTACAAGCTGCAGGAGCGTCCCACCACCACCATGATGCCCGGAGCGGTCCGATGCGCGATCCCAAAGATGACCCCCTCGGACGACGTGGAGACGTATCTGGCGGTCTTTGAAAAGGTGGCCGTGAGGGAGAAGTTACCCGTGACCAGTGGGCTGAGGTGGTCGCTCCGTTCCTGGCATCCGGACCCCAACAAGTTTTTGACTTAGCAGATGACCAGGCTGCTGATTACCCCACGGTGAAGGGAGATCCTGGCCAGGCTGGGGGTAAGCGTGTTAGTCGGGCTCAACGGGTCCACCAGTGGGACTTTAAAGCGGCTGAACCCGCCCGGCCGCAGTACTATGAGTTGCTGCACAGGTTGCAAAAATGGCTGCAGCCTGATATTCTAGAGTCCGACTGCTATGCTGGACCGTCTGCTGGCTGACATGTTCTGGAGGGCCTTGCCTTACCCCTTCAGCACTGGATCGGCCAGGTATCACCCACCAATGCCCTAGAAATGGTCGACCTGGTGGAGCGCTATGAGGCCACCCAAAACTTGAAAGGGGGTGTTGTTGGGAGGGGCCAGTCAAACCTCGGAGGACTCCCATCCAGTCCCGATGACTGGTACCCGAGAAACCTGCTCGGGGTGTACCCCTGTAGACCCGGCCCCGATAGTCTGCTGGCGGTGTCACGAGCCTGGCCACGTAAGGGCCGACTGTCCACAGTGGGGGGAACCCATGGAGATTAATTATGGGTACCGGGCTTCCATGTATGCCCGGAGACTGTGTGCAACCGGCACCCCCGAGACAGTAGACAATCGCCACCTGTGCCAGGTGCAAGTGGGTGATAACCTGGCAGTGGCGCTGTTGGACTCAGGGAGCCTAGTAACGCTGGTAAGTGCTGCCCTGGTACAGCCCACCCAGTATACGGGCCGGAAAGTTGGTGTGGTGTGCATACATGGAGACTTAAAGGACTATCCCACTGCTGTAATGTCTCTATCCACGGCCGGCACATGGACTTGTGAAGTGGCGATCTCCACAAAGCTACCTTATGAACTAATAATTGGGAGAGACTTCCCTGGTTTTCCGTCACTATGGCCTGAGATGAAAGTGACTAATAGCCCTGAGACAGGGGCAACCCTAGCAGAGTGGCCTGGTTCCAGTGGGGGCCAGAGCCCTGGGAGCCCGAGTCCGAAGGGCCTGCGGTAGGGGTGAACACCACTGCTGTGATAGAGGAGACACCCCCACTGAGTGTAATGGTGGGAGACATGGAGGACTTGCCACCCAGGACCTGAGTTGGCAGACCTCCACGTCTCCGGAGACAATTTTGGGACCGCCCAACACCGGGACCAAACCCTAACTAGGGCCTGGGAGAATGTGGTGGAAATTGATGGTAAACCCCAGAAGCCAGGGGCTGAGTTAATATTTCCCGCTTTGTCGTTCACCAAGAAATGTTATATCGGGTGAACCAAATCCAGGGTGAATCTGTTGAACAGTTGGTGGTGCCCACAGCGTATCGCAAGCTGGTCATGGAGCTTGCCCACCAACATGTTCTTGGGGGCACCTGGGGTGGCAGAAAACGCAGGACCGCATACTGCAGCGGTTTTATTGGCCTGGTGTGTTTAAGGAGGTAGAAGAATATTGTAAATCTTGTCCAACCTGTCAGGTAAATAGCCCCCAGCCACATTTCCGTAGTCCCCTTGTGCCTCTTCCAATCATTGAGGTCCCGTTTGAGCGTATCGCTATGGATCTAGTCGGGCCTGTACCGAAGTCTGCCAGGGGCCACCAACACATTCTGGTAGTTCTCGACTACGCCACTCGGTATCCGGAGGCGGTGCCTCTGCGACATACCTCGGCTAAGCTCATTGCCAAAGAGTTAATGGAAATGTTTTCCCGTGTGGGCCTGCCAAAGAGATTCTGACAGACCAAGGGACCCCTTTTATGTCTAAAGTTATGAGGGAACTGTGTAAATTGTGCGTATAAAGCAATTGCGGACGTCCGTTTACCATCCATAAGCGGACGGTCTTGTCGAAAGGTTTAACCAAACTCTAAAAAATATGTTAAAAAGGGTGGTGTCTAGAGATGGGAAGGACTGGGACCTGCTTCTGCCCTATCTCATGTTACGCAGTGCGAGAGGTGCCCCAGTCCTCTACTGGGTTCTCGCCCTTCGAACTGCTTTATGGCAGACACCCTCGGGGCCTGTTGGATATCGCCAAGGAAGCGTGGGAACAGCAGCCTGTCCCCCACAAAAGTGTCATTGAGTATGTCACCCAGATGCAAGACCGGATGGAAAGGGTGTTGCCGCTGGTCGGGGAGCATATGGAGGCAGCGCAACAAGCCCAGAGTAGGGTGTATAATCGTCAGGCTCGGAGTGCAGGGCTTCAATCCGGGAGATCGGGTTTTGGTTCTGGTACCCACCCTTGACAGCAAGTTCCTAGCTAGGTGGCAGGGCCCCTATGAGGTGATTGAGAAGGTAGGGAAGTAAATTACAAGGTACACCAGCCAGGGGCGGCGCAAGCGGAGACAGGTGTACCACGTGAATTTACTAAAGCCGTGGAAGGATAGGAACACGACCGGCGACAACAGCCCCGGCCAGGGCTTCTGGGTGAGAAGGGTCCAGCCCCACAGTTCGAGGCCTGCGAGCGGTAGCCACGGTAAAAATTGCAGACAGCCTGTCTTCCAAACAAGTTCAGGAAGTCAGGGAGTTCATCAGTCGGAACACGGATGTGTTCTCGGACCTCCTGGCGCACGTCTCTCATCCAACATGACATCGTCACTGAGCCTCAGGCCAAGATCCGGTTAAAACCATACCGGGTACCCGAGGCTCGGCGGCGGGCCATCGCGGAGGAAGTGCAATTAATGTTGAAGCTTGATGTCATTGAGGAGTCGAAAAGTGAGTGGGCCAGTCCCATAGTTCTAATACCCAAGCCGGATGGGACGTTGCGGTTCTGCAACGATTTTCGCAAGTTAAATGAAGTGTCCAAGTTTGATCGTATCCCATGCCCGGGTAGACGAGCTTGTTGAGAATTTAGGACAAGCCCGGTATTTTCTGTGCTAGACCTCACTAAAAGGGTACTGGCAGGTACCCTTAACGAAGTCGACCAAGGAAAAAACGCTTTTGTTACCCCGCAGGGCCTGTATCACTACAAGGTGTTACCCTTTGGCCTGCATGGCGCCCCGCCACCTTCCAAAGGTTAATGGACATAGTGCTGCGACCTCATCGTCGGTGCGCCTCGGCCTACTTAGATGATGTAATCATCCACAGCACCGACTGGGAAAGCCATTTGCCCAAAGTGCAGGCGGTAGTGGATGCCCTGAGGAAAGCTGGTCTAACCGCCAATCCAAAGAAGTGTGCGATTGGGTTGGAAGAGACCAAATATCTGGGATATGTTATTGGGCGAGGAGTCATCAAGCCGCAGGTAACTAAGGTAGAAGCCATGCGTAACTGGCCCGACCGGTCACCACCAGGCAGGTGAAGTCCTTCCTGGGAATGGTAGGAGTACTACATGCGGTTTGTGCCCCACTTTGCCACAATAGCAGCGCCATTGACAGACCTGTTGAAGGGGCGAAAGTCTAGGAAGGTTGGCTGGAGTGAGAAGGCGGAGGAGGCTTTCTCAGCGTTGAAGTCGGCCCTGTGTGGGTCCCCGGTTTTGGTGACACCCGACTTCAACAGGGAGTTCGTCGTACAGACCGGCGCCTCGGAGGTAGGCCTCGGTGCGGTACTGTCTCAGGAGGTCAACGGGGAAGAACATCCCGTTGTCTTCCTGAGCCGTAAGCTCAGTCCCGCCGAGTCCAGGTATAGTATAGTGGAGAGGGAGTGCCTGGCTATCAAGTGGGCACTCCGAATCTCTCCGCTACTACCTGTTAGGGAGGAGGTTCCGTCTGGTGACCGACCATTCCCCTCTCAAGTGGATGAGCCAGGCAAAGGAGAGGAATGCTCGGGTCACCAGGTGGTTCCTATCCCTGCAGAACTTTAAGTTCTCTGTAGAACACAGGGCAGGCCGCTTGCAGGGTAACGCAGATGCCCTGTCCGCGTCCACTGCCTCACATGTGTTCACCCCTCAGGGGTTGAACAAGGGAGTGTGTAAGAGGGTGCAAGGTACCGTGGTCGATGGCAGGTGCGTGTCACCGGGGTTCCTGGCCTCGGTGAGGTAAACCGGGTTTTCGTGTGTCAGCAGCAGCTAGTGCTGTTTGACACCTTGTTTTTAGTTTGGCTGCAAAGCCAATCCGGGCCGGCTCTTACTGGGAGTAGGCAAAGAGTTGGGTGGGTGCCTATTCCCCACGGTCCAGGCCGGACTTTATCCGGGCCTTTAAAAGGCAGCCACATCAGCAGCTGAGTGTGATCGTCCTGGAGCTGCTGTTAGGCTGTGGAATCACTTGAGGTTGGGATTGCTGATCCATGTGTGCTGTGTGGAGTTCTCTGGGCTGGAAGCAAGACCCCAAGCAAGGAGGAGTGCAGACGGCCTGGAAGCCGGAGGTCGAACGCCTTGCGGCTGGACTGACAGCCAGGTGCGAACCTGCACCTAAAGCCTCCCAGGTGACTGGAACCTGTTTTGGACTATTTTGTTTTGCTGCAAGTTTTCTGATGGGTGTGAATTAACACCAAGTGACTGTTTGCTGTGTATTTGCTACAAGTGTGAATTAAACACTGTTTGCTACACTTTCTGGACTCCGTTTTGCACTCCCCGCACTGCTATCTACCAGAGCGACTCCCCACAACACTTACACAGAGAATGCTATCAATCACTGATAACACCTCCCTGTGTACAGATATCAGTGACTGACAGCTATCTATGTATACACACTTACACAGAGAATGCTATCAATCACTGATAACACCTCCTCTGTGTACAGATATCAGTGACTGACAGATATCTCTGGATACACACTTACACAAGGAATGCTATCAGTCACTGATAACACCTCCACCATGTACAGCTGAGAATTTCATTTGTAAATGTAATTTTACTATTTGAATCATTGCTGAATCATTTCCCATAAACTATATATCAGTCTGCTCAGCTCCTCCTGCTCTATAACATGCTGCCTGCAGATTGCACTGCACTTTGTGGTGAAAGGTCCTCTTGATGATCCCCATGAATGTTTTGCTAAATGTTCTTCTTCATATTCAGTTCCATATCACACCTCAAGATGGCAGCAGTCATATATAGATTACATTTATTTTCTGCACTTGTACATGATATTAAAATGTGTATAGGAAATGCAATAGAAAAATTAGAAATTGTTCTTACTACTGCTTACCACTAGTAGCATCCACATTACTGGATAAACTTCAAACCCCATCCACATTACTGGATAAACCCCAAACCCCATCCGCATTCCTGGATGAACCCCAAAACCCATCCACATTACTGGATAAACCCCAAGGTTACATAAAAATTTGTTAAACTCTCCACTTTAAGATCTTCATATCTCTGTCTATCTAAAAACTACGGGGGAATTTATCAAAACTGGTATAAAAGGAAAACTGAGTTTAGTTGCCCATAGCAACTAATCAGATTATACTTTTCATTTTTCAGAGCTTCTTTGAAAAATGAAATATGGAAGCTGATTGGTTTCTATGGGTGACTAAGCCAGTTTTGATAAATCTCCCGCTAAATGAAAAAAAAAACCTGCTTCAATAGACTTAAATTGAACTGCACTGCAAATAAAGATATGTGGAGCTCTTCGGGAAGAAGCTAGGAAATGACTGGGGAGCGTTCCTGGGATTTTTTTTTAAAGATTTCTTAGGACTGTGAAATAAATTGAGCCTAAGGGTCCATTCACACGTCCATGGTGTATACACCCGGCCGGCACCCCCATAAAACAGCTACGGACAAGAATAGGACATGCTCTATCTTCTTGCGGAGCTGCGGCCCGGAAGTTCAGGGCCGCAGCACGGAAATGCGGATGCGGACAGCACATTGTGTGCATTCCGCATCTTTTCTGTCCCCATAGAGAATGAATGGGTCCGCACCCGTTCCGCAAAATTGCGGAACGGATGCAGACCCATTTGCGGACGTGTGAATGGAGCGGAGCCTAAGTGTATGAAATGAAAATACAATTAATACAGATTAGACTTTTATAAGCTTTATGTAGCTTTTAGATAAGCCATCTTCTACATAATACAACACCCCCCCCTCCCCCACTTCCTGCAGTCACAGCCTTTCATATATTCTCGGTGTTTCCTCCTCACTACCCAAGAAGCCAAGAAACATGTCCAGCTCACCTGCCCTTTATTTCCTTCTCTTCTCACCTTTACTATGTAAGTTTTTATATATTAGCCACTGATTGTCAGGTCAACATGTTTCACTTTCTGCATCTAAAAGGGATATATATATATACTTTTGACTATATTTATACATTTGTGTTATTTCTACATTTTTTCTTTCAGATTGTATTTTGGGCCAGACGGTGACCCAATCCCCCCTGAATGTACTAATTAGTGAAGGAAGAGAAGTCACGTTGAGCTGTAGCTATGATCAGACGGCTAATAGTATGTTCTGGTATGTTCAGAAGCCAGGTCATCCTATTAAGTCTTTACTCAGTGGTTTTACTAAAGAATCAGATCTGGATGAAGAATACAGGGGTCGCGTGTCTCACTTCTTCGATATGTCGAACAGAAGGTTCCCCCTGAATATCACCAACATAAGGATGTCTGACAGCGGCACATATTACTGTGTGTTTAGTGCCACACTGTGCTAAGAACATGGGCAGGATGTGCAATAACCTGAAGACTCTGCAACCTGTCACATCAGACGAGATACATGAATAACTCCGTAGTACTTGATAAGTGCATGTTAGACATAGAGGTGGTAACGACAAGTGGATAGATAGTTCTTTGAAGCCCTTCAAGAGCAAAATTGATACGTTTTTTGGATTTTGATATTAAGAGAGAAAACTCAATTCTGCAGGAAGCAAAATCAGTAGCAATGTAAGAACAGGTATACAGACAACAGTGATAATCATATATACACCTGGGGTGTACACAGCTATCATGTCCCCACATATGTGCCCCAAAGTGAGAGTTCTGATGCATTTAGTTTGTTTATTTGAAAAAAAAATGGATCACTTTCTCAATGTACATACATACACTGATAAATCTTCTCCGTACATCTCACCTTCATTTATTACATGATAAAACTGACTACCGGTAGCCACCAATAGGGGGAGCTCAGGCTATATGAATTTATACAGTAATCATTTCACTCAGTGGACATTTGCTTGGGATCTCCCTGGAGGTGGCTGCAGGACAATGCTGTGGATTTAGGTTGGGGAGCAGAAAAAGGAGTCAGCACTGGTCCCCCTTTCCTTGATCCCTGTAGCACTAGCCTCCTTTGTAAGTATTGTACTGCTTGATACAATGAGCCAGGTAAAATGTATTTATTTACATAGCGCCAATATATTCCATTGTGCTGTACAGACATTTTTAGCACTTGCTTCCTATCAGTATGTCTTTGTAGTGTGGGAGGAAACCCACGCAACACACAGGGTGAATGTACAGACTCCAAGCAGATGTTGTCCATAGTCAGATTTGAACCCAGGACCCCAGCGCTAAGCCACCATGTTGCCTATACAAGTTGATAAACATTAAACTAAAGGGAGAGGAGGAATACAGTAGATGGCAAAGGAAACTCGTAAAGTGTTTTTTCAGTCACACAAAAATAAATAACACCAGCATTGTGCACTACTGCATTATATAAGTCAGATGATGAAGGTTAATTGTGATGTGTGACCTGCTCCTTGTGTTTACATCCCGGCACAAGACTCACGGAAGCGTCTGTAGCATCTGATCTCTGCCACTCCTCCCAGCTTGAACATCACTCATCCAAGCCTGCTTGAAGCCCTGCCCTAAGACACAGCATCATTGCTAACATCACATCTATGGGAAAGGGGTCCAGAAAAATATGCAGAACACCACCCTCAAAGGCAAGGTCATTGATGATGTGTCTTCAGGATCAGGGCTGGGACAAGGTCCACCACCAACAGAGGCTGAGCTGCCCAAGTGCGCCCCCCCCCCCCAAACTTTGGATCGGGGCCCCTCCCCGACACCGTGCCCGGTTACACTCACTGTGTCCGCAATTGTCACGCCCCTGATCGCCCAGTAATGCCTCTCACTGCCCCTAATAATGTCCCCAGTAGTGTACCCCACTGCCCCAGTAGTGCCCTCCACAGCCCCTAGTAGTGTCCCCACTGCCTCAGTAATGGCCCCAGAAGCGCCCCCATAGCCCCAGAAGTGCCCCCACAGCCCCTAGTAGTGTCCCCACTGCCTCCAGTAGTGCACCCCACTAGTGTCCCCCACAGCCCCTAGTAGTGTCCCCACTGCCTCCAGTAATGGCCCTAGAAGCGCCCCCATAGCCCCAGAAATGCCCCCCAGCCCCTAGTAGTGTCCCCACTGCCTCCAGTAGTGCACCCCACTAGTGTCCCCCACAGCCCCTAGTCGTGCACCCACTGCCTCCAGTAGTGCACCCCACTGCCTCCAGTAGTGCAACCCACTAGTGCCCCCACAGCCCCTAGTAGTGTCCCCCACTGCCCCTAGTAGTGTCCCCTACTGCCTCCAGTAGTGCACCCCACAACCCCTAGTAGTGCCCCCGACTGCCCACAGACTTCATGTAAGGGGCCCGGCATTTCACTGTACTTAATGCCGGGCCCGTCAAGCGCTCTCTCACCTCCATTATGTTCAGTGCTCCAGGCTTCCGGGATCAGGCCCCAGCGCTGCCACACATTAAGCAGGTGGGCGGAGCCTAACAGAGGTCCGTTAGGCTCCGCCCACCTGCTTACTGTGTTTCTAGTTAGAGGCAGCGGGGCCTGATGCTGGAGGCCTGAAGCGGTGAACATAATGGAGGTGAGAGGAGCACTCTGACGGGGCCCGGCTCAGGGAATGACAGGAGGGAGCGCTGAGCAGTTCCCCCCTGTCAGTCCCTCTCCCCCTGGCCGGCCCCTGCCTGCGCCCTGAGGCTGGAGCGCCCTGAGGCTGGAGCCTCCCCAGCCTCTGTGTCGGCCCGGCCCTGTTCAGGATACAACCATACAAGCCATGTCACTCCTCAGATGTCAACATGATATCATAAGGACAGAGAACCATGAGTGGGCTGGCTATAGATGAGGGGGCTGCCCGAGCCCTCCTTATGGCTGCCAGCATGGCACATAAAGATCTGATGCTCTCAGCATTGAATTAATTTAGGAGCATCAGGTATTTATGCACCTGACCTGTGGCACTGTGTTATTTGGTTCTGCTCAGGCAGTATTTTTTGCTGCACTGTGTTTTTGGTTTTGCAGAGGGTGGTATTTTGTTTAGCAGGCCCCGCCTACTTCTGTTGGCTCTATCTACTTGTTTTGGCCTGCCTTCTATCAATTTGGACCTGGTTACAACATGGGGACACTTTTAAAGTTTTTTTCCAGGGCCACTTTAAGTTCCCAGTCCACAGTGAACCAACAATGTGGAAAATTTCATGTGACTGTGATAGAGTGCATGAAAATGGGGCATTGCTGATAAACAATCATAATTGGTAAGCGATAACGTGTTGTTTCCTGTCCATTGATGCCGAAAAGTACCAAACCAGAGTACCCCTTCAACTGGTGTGTCTGTACGTATTCAGTTGTGGCCAGAAATGCCTCTTATTTGTGGAAACGTAAAGGGTATTTCTATCTTATACTGTGATGGCATATCATTAGGATATGCCATCACTTGATGATTAGTGGCGGTCTGACCTCTGGTACCTCCGCTGATCCTGAGAAGATAATCCCTTGATGTTATTCTAAAGGACTGCATCTGGCCGTTTTTCTTGAGGATTAAAAACAGTGAAAACATAGAAAGGACACAGCGCTACATCAGCACTCTTCATTTTCTGGATTATCTGGGTCCCTGACATTGACCTTCACCATTCATAAAGTGATGGCAGAATTAAAATTGTGCCATTTCAGACATACTACACCCAACAATATATAACTTGCTCATATAATTTTGCGTCAAATAAAGTTATTGTATATTCACACATGCCAGATTTGTTGAAGAATTTTCTGTGACTGAAAATCAGTTCTAATTATTTAAATGGGGTTGTTTTGCAAGCCCTATTCATATGAATGGACAGCCTGATAAAGGTGGCAGCCCGCCACTGAAATGCGTAGCTAGCCTGTTATTTATAGTGTTTTATGTATGTTTTTAAGGCTACTTTCATACTAGCTTTTTAGTTTTCAAGTATTGAGATCCGTCATAGGGGCTCACTACCAGTACAACGCCAGTTTTGTCCCCATTCATTGTCAATGGGGACAACACTGAACTGAACAGAGAGGCTCCAAAATGCATTCTATTTCGCTTAGTTACGTTCCCATACCAGAGAGCAAAGCCGCAACATGTTGTAGTTTGCTTTCTGTCCCTGGGATGTAGAGCAGGACGGATCCGCATGACCCCAATGCAAGTCAGTGGGGACAGATCCGTTTTTCTCTGCCACAATCTG
>CM065589.1:208519591-208550227 GCA_033119425.1 Bufotes viridis | reverse complement strand
GCTTTAGCATGAAACTGGCAGTCAAACTCCATTCTACTGTTTGTCTCTGAATCTTCTGTACTGACAGGCAGGCTGTATAACTCAACTATCTTTTGTATGCTGCACTTCTTCTCTGTAGTCTGACTCTAGGTTATGCCAGAGAACATTCCACCTGGCTTCTGAGGATTTAAGCTTTGGCCTCCATGGCCAGCGAGAGCTTATGGTGCTCTGGCTGGAGTGGGCACATCTAGCAGAGACAAGCCCCTGCACACCCCTTCACCTAGCTGGGGGTAAGCTAGACTGGAACTAACTGGTTCCCACCCTGGATTGTGCCATTTGACCAGTGTACTCAGTGCAGAGAGAGCGTCAGCCGGCGCTAGGGACAGTGTTGAAAAAACGTCATTGTGCTAAAAAAACTATTTAGGCCCCTTGCAGATGAGTGTGAGCGGATTAGGTCCGAATCGTTGCTGATGCGTTTGGTGAAAACTGCGCAATTTACGCAAGCAAGTACATTCAGTTTTGTTTGCGATCGCGTTCAGTTTTTATCGCACGGGTGCAGCCAGATTTAATGCGTTTTGAGTGCTGGCGTGATAAAAAAAGAATGTTTACTGAACAACAACTCTTAGGAACCATCCGTGAAAAGCGCATCGCACCTGCACTTGCTTATGGATCGCGATTTTCAACGCAGCCCCATTCACCTCTATGGGGCCAGCGTTGTGTAACAATCGCAGAATATAGAACATGCTGCAATTTTCACAAACGTACAAGTACTGCGTGAAAACCATCGCTTATGTACACAGACCCATTGAAATGAATGGTTCCGGATTCTGTGCGGGTGCAATGCGTTCGCATCACGTGTTGTGCTCGTCCAGATTACTCAAGCTCATGTGAAAGGGGCCTTACAAGTGCAGGAAAGATTATTCAGGTGTAGGGAAAGGATAGGGAGGAATCATTCCCCAGCTTTTTGTTGAACAGGGTTCAGTAGGGAGGTTGCAGCCTGGGTAATAGGAACAATCTTGTTACACCTTGCTGCACTGACTGGGGACCCAAATTGCCATAATACAGCTCTGTCATACCAGCAAACCTGCTTATTAGGGGTGCAAGTGCTGTTTGATACACGCATTGACAGAGGTGCAGTTATATGTTCTAAAGCATTTTTGGTTTGTAATTGGTGGAAAAAAGGTCTTATTAGCCATTGTGTAGTAAAGTGCTGAAGTTACAGCCCTTTTTGTACGTGTGATCAACTACTACAGGACCGCCTAACGCAGGGATGCGTCCCGCGGGCGGTCCTGTAGCTCTGAGATGACGCGTCGGCGCGTCATCTCGTGAGAGCCGAGATTTCAGAACGCGCTGTCACAGCGAAGCGCGTCACGGCAGTTACGGCTACAGCCTGCCAGCGATGATCCATCGCTGGCAGGCTGTAGATGCGAATAAATCGCATCAAACAGCTATATCAGACGCTGCTTTGTGAACAGCGTCTGATATAGCTGCTACCTGGTCCTCTGGTGGTCCCATTTGCTGGGATCGACCACCAGAGGACCAGGTAACACAGTAAAGTTGCACCAAACACTACACTAACCCCCCCCACCCCCTCACCTATTAACCCCTTGATCACCCCATCTAGACCCCTGATCACCCCCTGTCATTGATCACACCCCTTGTAAGGCTCCATTCAGACGCCCATATGTGTTTTGACGGATCCGTGGATTCACGGATCCGTCGGATCCGATCCGCGGATCCTCAAAACACGGACACCGGCAATGTGCTTTCCGCATTTTGCAGATCCGCACATTGCCAGAACTATATAGAAAATGCTTTTCTTGTCCGCAATTGCGGACAAGAATAGGACATGTTCTATATTTTTGCGGAACGGAAGTGCAGACTCGAGCGCGGATCCGTAATTCCGGATCCGAGCGGGACAAAGTCTGTCCCCATAGAATGAATGGGTCCGCAATTCCGCTCCGCAAACAGAATTTCGGACGTGTGAATGGGGCATAAGGGTCCCTTATCACCGCCAGTTAGTTAGCTACTTGTTAGGTAGCTAGCGCCCAGCCCACCGCACCGCAAAGTCACTGATTTGGCAGAGATTTTTTCATCCACATTGACCGATGCGAATGAAAAATCTGTGCCGCTTCATTTTATTTTTTTCAGCGCAGAGGCTGAACGGAAAAAAATCTCATTACCCGTATGCTCAATATAAGGAGAATCGCAGAAACTCCTAATGCTGGCCATACGTGTAATGATTATGAGACCCTCAAATGCCAGGGCAGTACAAACACCTCACATGTGACCCCATTTTAGAAAGAAGACACCCCAAGGTATTCCGTGAGGGGTATGGTGAGTTCATGCAAAATTTTATTTTTGTCACAAGTTAGTGGAATATGAGACTGTAAAAAAATAAAAATAAAAAATCAATTTCCGCTAACTTGTGCCAAATTTTTTTCTGTGAACTCGCCATACCCCTCACAGAATACCTTGGGGTGTCTTCTTTCCACAATGGGGTCACTTGTGGGTATTTATACTGCCCTGGCATTTTAGGGGTCCTAAAGCGTGAGAATCCAAATGCGTAAAATGGCTCTGAAATCCTAAAGGTACTCATTGGTTTAGGGCCCTTTGCGCATCTTGGCTGCAAAAGTGTCACACATGGTATCGCCGTACTCAGGAGAAGTAGGGCAATGTGTTTGGGGTGTATTTTACATATACCATGCTAGGTGTGAGAAATATCGCTGTAAACGACAACTTTTAAATTTTTTATTCAAAGTTGTCAATTTACAGAGATATTTCTCTCACTCCAGCATGGGTATATGTAAAAATACACCCCAAAACACATTGCCCTACTTCTCCTGAGTACGGCGATACCACATGTGTGACACTTTTGCAGCCAAGATGCGCAAAGGGGCCCAAATTCCAACGAGTACCTTTAGGAGGGCATTTTTACGCATTTTTCTCACACGTTTAGAGCCCCTAAAATGCCAGGGCAGTATAAATCGACATGTGACCCATTTGAAAGAAGACACCTCAAGACTGAGGGGCATAATGAGTCCATGAAAAATTAAACTTTTTGTCAAAAGTTAGCGGAAAGGGAGACTTTGTGAGAAAAACAATAAAAATCAATTTCCACTAACTTGTGCCAAAAAAATCTTCTATGAACTCGCCATGCCCCTCATAAAATACCTTGGGGTGTCTTCTTTCCAAAATGGGGTCACATGTGGGGTATTTATACTGCCCTGGCATTTTAGGGGCCCTAAAGCGTGAGAAGAAAAATGCGTAAAAATGCCTTCCTAAAAGGTATCCATTGGATTTAGGGTCCCTTTGCGCATCTTGGCTGCAAAAAGTGTCACATGTGGTATCGCCGTACTCAGGAGAAGTGGAGCAATTAGTTCAGGGCCTTGCGTACTCAGGCTGCAAAAAGTAGACACAGTATCGCAGATCAGGAGAGTGGGCATAGTTTGGGTGTATTTTTATATATACCCATACTTTGTGTGAAAAATATCTCTGTAAACGACAACTTTTAAAAATTTTTATACAAAGTTGACAATTTACAGAGATATTTCTCTCACCCAACATGGGTATATGTAAAAATACACCCTAAAACACATTGCCCTACTTCTCCTGAGTACGGCGACTACCACATAAGTGACACTTTTTGCAGCCTGGGTGCTAAGGGGCCCAAATTCCAACGAGTACCTTTAGGTTTTACATGGCGGCTCACAATTTAGCCCCGCCCAAAATGCCAGAACAGTAAACACACCCCACAAATGACCCCATTTCGGAAGTAGACACCCCAAGGTATTCACTGAGGGGCATAGTGAGTCCGTCTGAGATTTTTTTTTTTTTTGCCAGAAGTTATCAGAAATTGAAACTTTTTTTTTTTCTCAGAAAGTGTCATTTTCCGCTAACTTGTGAAAAAAATGAAATGATACATGAACTCACCATGCCCCTCCGCGAATACTTTGGGGTGTCTTTTTCTAAAATGGTGTAATTTGGGGGTATTTATACTATCCTGACATTCTAGCACCTGAAGAAACATGACAGGTGCTCAGAAAGTCAGAGCTGCTTCAAAATGCCGAAATTCACTTTTTGCACCATAGTTTGTAAACGCTATAACTTTTACCCAAACCAATAAATATACACTTATTGGACTTTTTTTTATCAAAGACATGTAGAACAATAAATTTAGAGAAAAATTTATATAGAAATGTAGTTTTTTTGAAAAAATTTACAACAGAAAGTGAAAATGTCATTTTTTTGCAAAATATCGTTAAATTTGTATTAATGGCAAAAAGTAAAAATGTCAGCAACAATGAAATACCACCAAATGAAAGCTCTATTAGTGAGAAGAAAAGGAGGTAAAATTCATTTGGGTGGTAAGTTGCATGACGGAGCAATAAACGGTGAAAGTAGTGTAGTGCGGAATTGTAAAAAGTGGCCTGGTCATTAAGGGTGTTTAAAGAGGACCTTTCATCACTTCTAAAGATATAAACCAAGTATGCTCACATGTAGAGCGGCGCCCATGGATCTCCCTGCACTTACTATTATCCCTGGGCTCCGCTCCGTTCTCCCGGTATAGGCCAATCGCAGCGCAGAGCTCATAGCCTGGGAGAAAAAATGGGAGAAGGAGATGAAGGGCAGGCTCCGCCTACTATAACCAATTCAACCAAGTCCCCGCCTACTATAACTTGGTAAGCGCCTATACCGGAGCCTATACCGGGAGAACAGAGCGGCGCCCAGGGATAATAGTAAGTGCAGGGAGATCCCTGGGCGCCGCTCTCCATGTGAGCATCCTTAGTTGATATCTTTAGAAGTCATGAAAGGTCCTCTTTAAGCTAGGGGGGCTGATGTGGTTAATGGCAAAAGAAAAATATATTTGCCATTCAGCGGTGCAGTGATATGTTCTAAAGGCTTTTGTGGTGTGTATTAGTGGCAAAAGTAAATTATATTTGTTATTCAGCGGTGCAGTTATATGTTATAAAGCCCTTTTTGTTGTGCAATAGTGGCAAAATAAAAATATATTTTGCCCGCTCAGTGGTGCAGTAATATGTTCTAAAGCCTTTTGTGGCATGTATTAGTGGCAAAAGAAAAAATATATTTGCCATTCTGCGGTGCAGTTATATGTACTAAAGCCTAACCGCTGACACCCTCTCACTCTGTCGGGGTGCTCCACTTGTATAAGCGTTTAATAGAACAGGTTCTGTAGACATCTATGTGGAATCACCTGCCGACAGTGTAAAAGGAATGTGCTTCTTCTTGGCCCTAACACTCCACTTGTAAGGCTGAGTTAATACTTGAGTTATTTGGTCAGTTTGCCCCATGACTGCCCAAATAAGTGAAGTGTGCAGTGATTCTAAGAGCGACGCCTGTCATCTGCATGCCATAATGACTCACAGTATTATTTTTCTACCACAGCAGACTCCCTATGCGTGTTACTGCAAGGCACAGTGTTCTACACCACTATAAAGGCTCTCTGCAGCCAGGAAATAGCAGTTTTTTAACAAAATTTGCTGCAAATAAATTCGGATCTAAGGGTACTTTCACATTTGCGGCATAGCTATCGGCAGGCTGTTCACCCGCCGGAACAGCCTGCCAGATAGCTATGCCGCAAATGTGAAAGTACCCTAACCCAATTTTTTGGGGGCAAACCAGACAAAAAGAATTTTTGAAAAATTCGCTCATCTCTAGTGACAGGTTCTTTTTAAATTTTATTAGATCTAGTAGGCAAAATTCTTATTCTTGTCATAATTAATTCCTGTCCTGATTGCTGTAAAGGCTCCCCTTTTCAATTTATCTTGAATGCCAGGCTCATTTTTCTGTCCCGGTGCTACACCAATGCCTGCACCCTGTGCCAGTCACGTTATGTGTACAGTATTTTACATACTATTGGAAGGAAAATTATAGACAAACACGTTAAAGGTAAAGAGTATAAGTCCATCTACAAACAACTTAATGTTCCTGTTACTGTTGTACATATTATTCAGAAGTTTAAAGTCTACAGGACTACAGCCTTATTCCCTAGACGTGGCAGCAAGAGAAAAACGAATGCTAAGTTAAAGGGACAGATAATATGAATGGGAACCAAAGAGCCCGGAACAACTTCCAAGGAGATTAGGCTATTTTCACATCTACAGCAGCTATTCTGGCAGGCTGTTTTGGCAGAAAACAGCATGCCAGAATTCTCCAGATATGGAAGCATACGGCAAAAATGTCAAGAATTTGCTGGACAGAAACCTCTGCATGCTGTAGTTTGTGTCCAACTGAGTCCCAGTATTCTCTGCCAGAACTCGCTGCTGGATCACAATGCCATCTATGTGAAAGTAGCCGAAGAGGTGAATTGCAAGGTCAAGGTACATCAGTGTTAAATTTCACCATTTGTCGCTGTAATAAACAAAGTGGACTTAATGGAAGATGACTAAGTAGAAAACCATTGAAAGCCAATTATAAAAAAAATAGAGACTGAAATTTGCCAAAATGCATAATTACAAGCCACATAGCTTCTAGGAGAATATCCTTTAAACAGATAAGACAAAACTGGAGATTTTTGACAGGTCACATCAGCTCTATGTTTACAGATGCAAAAATGAAGCATACAAAGAAAAGAACATTGTACCTATTGTGAAACATGGAGGAGGCTGGGTTATGTTTTGGGGCTGCTTTGCTGCATCTTGTCGCGGATATAAAGTGCAGAAATGCTTTACATACAAAAAAAAAAAAAACAAAAGAAAGGATCTAAGGAAAAAAATATCAAAGTAATTGATCCTACTAAGGAGAGGGCGAAATAACCTCTCAGCTCGTTGGTGAGAACCTTAAAGGGAACCTGTCACCTAGAAATCAGCTTTTAAACTGTTGAAAGTATCTTATAGTGCCCCATAGTCATGTCCTAAAGCACTTTTGCGTCCTTTTTCATGATTTTAATTCATTGAGAAATCGATATTTTATTCCTCTGCTGCCCGTGCTTTAAGTCATGCTTGAAGTCAAGGGGGCAGCAGCCTGGGCATCTGCAATCCAGCATTGCCCGCCTCCCTGCGCCTTGATTTACATGCCACATATCCATGCCGGGACCACGCTCTCACCCCGCATGTGCAGTAATAGCTGAGTGTACGAGCCGGGTTCGTGCTACAGCAGCTCATAGCGATTAATTTAAATCATGGAAAAGGACGCAAAAGTGCTTTAGGACACGACTATGGGGCACTATAAGATACTTTCAACAGTTTAAAAGCTGATTTCTAGGTGACAGGTTCCCTTTAATTATTTTGTGCAACTAGAAAGAAAACAAGGTACCATCGTCTATGCAAAAATATATGTGAGTTTATTACTCATAAGTGCTAAATACAAAATCGATATTACAACCTGAACAATAATAGACAATGAAATACAATACCAATACTTTCCATTGACTAATCAACACGAATAATATGCAACAATCTGAATTAAAGAAAAGTAAGGGTATCAACCCCTTCCTATCACCTTTTAACCAATTGAGGTATATGGCGGCACTATAAATTTACCAGCTCGGTATCAGGTTATGGAATATCAAAGTTCCCAAGGACTAGGTATCAATGTCTGATCCTCAATTAGCAATATGCATCTTTGCTAAGAGAATGATCAAAATTGATCAGGAGCCTTATCAATACGGATCCAAAATTGGGGATCTTTGACTATATACCGGGCTAAGTAACTTATCAATACCCCAAGCAATAAACAAGATATACGTTACCAAGGGTCAAAAGGTGAGTAGGGCTCCGGAGGGACGGTTAGCTCTCCAGAGGGTTTCCCGTGATCCAGGATAAAATCCAAAGCTTTGCCAAGTTCGTTTTAGTCCTTTGTTTGTAGAACTTTTTTTTTTCTTTCGGAAACCCTCTCTCATCCCATCTATGATTAATATTTACAGATTTATCAAAGGAATACACCCCTTTAGATAACGGTCTTCCAACCAAACCAGAGAGTGTGCACATATGGTAATGTGTACTGTGAGATCATACATTACCCAAAATTCTTTGTGGTGAACGTGTAATGTTACCTGCCGATACCTAGACGGCAATGTTGTGTCACCTATAAATGTGAAACTTTTAAGAGTTAAATTCATATAATGTGACTTCATGTTAAGTATTAAACATCTACCACCTGGGACATACATCAAAAGGGAGGCATACCCCTGATACTTGAAGCAATTAAAAACCTAGATTTCCAGAAACTAGTATAACTGTTCTCACGTCATACAGCTAAAATGTAGACAACAAATGTGTGGGTTTTGGATTTCACAGGTGCCTCATCTTATGAAAATAACACAACTTTCTCATTAGCAGAAATCCAACTGAGCATGCTTTCCTAGATACATCAGGAATACACGCTTCTGGTGATACACACACAGGATATATATACGTTAATATACGATTATAACATGTAACAAAATAAAACCAATATATGAAATATAAAACAACACATATGTGATATATTGATTAACTTGGGTCAAAACTAAATATGATCCACTATATGAACAGACAGACATTATATGTTTATCTCACTAATACATCTCATTATAAAGAGATGCCAGATGAGTGCCAGGAAGAACCTTATCTCGGCTTATAGCCTAGTGATGAGATAAAATTACTCCCTTAGATGGGCCCACATCTGCCAGGAAGAATCTTTCCTTGAACCCATATTTTTCTTTTACACAATGAAGGTTCATACAGAAGGATGAATATAAGTTCAACATGGCTTCCTATACCATGAATACACGTTATAACAATAATAATGTATAAATGTTTATATACTTAGGAAAAGGCATGACAATCTGGCACAGGGTATCATGAAACTTTGCAGGGAACAATGAAATCTCAAAACTATCAAGGCATTTTAGAGTGAAATGTGTTGCCCATTGTCAGAAAGCTTGGCCTTTTTGCAGGTCATGGGCCTTCCAACAGGATAATGACCCAATACACACAACTAAAAACATCCAAGAATGGCTAAGAGCAAAGCATTGGACTTTTAAGAGCCCTGATCTAAATCCTATTAAACATCTGTGGAAGGAGCTGAAAAATGCAGTCTGGAGCAGGCACCATTCAAACCTACGACCGGTGGAGCAGTTTGCTCATGAAGGGCCAATATACCTGTAGACAGGTGCAGAGGTCTCATTGAGAATTACAGAAATCTCTTGATTGCAGTGATTGCCTCAAAAGTTTGTGCAACAAAATATTGAGTTAAGGTTACTATCATTTTTGTGCAGGCCAGTTTCAATAACCTTTTTTATAAATTATTCTGCTGAACTACAATTCAAAAGCAATGTCTGATTTTCAGTAAATTTTTATTTATTATTACTTTTGTCGGTTTTGAGTTATTTCAGTGTAAACTGTGGATTTTTCTTTCTTTAACAGAAGGGTATGAACAATTTTGACTAAAAGTGTACGTAAAAGTGATCCTCTGCAGCCATCCAACCTGTCTCCATACCTCCTTAAATGGTGCCATAAACTGCACTTTGAATTTGTTGCTATTGGATATACCACAAGTTATATTTTGCACTTAGTAAAAACAGAATGTTATAAATTAACTTCTGTCCTAATCCTTCAAACTACATTTCCGCTTCACCGATCCCCAGGGAGCAACGGCCTGAGGGAGTGCACTGTGACACAACATCTCATCAGGGTCACTACCACTACTAGTGTCTGTCTCTTTTTATGGTATCAGCACTCCTCCCATTCGGCCCATATGTTTGTAACTAGCAGGAGACTGCATAAAGCAAAGCTAGACAACAACACTAGTTGCACAACACCTTTCGCGGCCAGGATCGCTGAGCAGCAGTGATTCCATAAAAATATATGGGATTACTATGGCAGTCATAAGAAATCCAGCTGATGTTCTCCACTGTTGTCTCTTTTACATGGTGGTAACCCCACACTTTCCTCCCCTTCACCTCCCTTCCTTCCCCTTTTACTCTGATGTACTGAATATATACCTATATATACCTACTTTGTTACTATACAGATTAACCGTATCTGTTTTGAAATTTGTTTGGTTACTCATTCATGTCTTTTCTTTTTGTACATCAGCCTGATGAAGGGCACCCTGACTGCCCGAAACATTGCACTTTTGTACCACCATGTCCGGCTAAATTAATAAAACCTTGGAGTGCTGTCTCATCTATTTGAAGACTTATCCACCAGGTGGAGATTGGAACTACCTGTGACGTGCACCCACACTGGTCAGAAAAAGACAGAGTGCCGTGACCTCTACGTTACCTACATAAGAAATCCAGCTGTGTTGGATTTCTTGCGACTGCTGCGGCGATCCCGTTCATTTCTATGAGATTACTGCTATTCAGCAATCCTCTGCCACAATAGGTGTTGTCTGACCAGTTTCGCTGTGTAGCTATAGCTTATAATTTAATAAACTTCTTCTTGGTCTCAGTTTGTAGCTTCTGAGACCACATAGAAAGGTGAGCTTTTGACATCTGCTCACATGGTGTGGTACTGCATGGTTTTGGGCGTTGGTGCAGGCCAGTGCCATGGGGGCTTAGTCTGACAGCAGGGGTGTTGTTGGACTGCTGGATCACACCGCCTGCTGGCCCAAAGTTGTAGCGGAGGCAGTCACCACGTGGTACTGGACCAATTTAGAGTAGGTGCCCATTTATAGAGGCAACCTGGATGTGGTGAGTATGCCTATGCAATTTAATCAAAACAAATACTAATGCATAGTGTTTGGTATGTATAATATGGCACTGAATACAATGAATTACACTGAGAAGCAGTGTTAATTGTGCTGAAAATCAATAATAGAGCAATACAAGGCATGTGGATGTGCAATCCATACTTTTTCTCTTTTTTGGAGTTCTAGAGGCAAGTCATCTCTAGTGTGAGCTGCTGCAATGTACAGTGCATTTGAAAAGTCTTTAGACCCTTTTACTTTTCTCTCATTTTACTATGTTACTGAACTGTGTTAAATTTAAAAAAAATCTAGTTTTTCCCTATCAATCTGCACTCAACCCCCATTAACGAGGAGTTGAAAACATAATTTTAAAAATGTTTGCAAATTTATTTTGAATAAAAACTAAAATTCAGACCCTTTGCCATGATACTTGAAATTTAGATCTGGGGCCCTCCAATTTCTCTTAATCAGATGTTTCTATGCATTTGTGCATTCAGTTGATTGGACATGATTTGGAAAGAAAGACCCCTGTCGATAATAATCTGCTGAACTGAAAGCTCCCAAGAGCACAGTGACCTCCATAATTCTTAAATGGAATAAGTCTGAAACAACTAGGACTCTTCTCAGTGCTGGCCACCTACCAAATTATGTAAGGCTGGGTTCACATCACCATTCTTGATCTGTCAGAAGAACAAAAAAAAAAACAACAAGAAAGGATCCTGTATTTTAAGAATTTGTTCTGCTCAGTTATGCATACATTGCATCCATTTTAGCCATTTCAATCTGAGATCCGTTATTTTAGATGGAAATAAAAGTCCTGCACAAAGTATTTTTGCTCCATCTAAAATAACGGATCTGGAGGAAACCAGGTTCTGCCCAATAGAATCCCTACAATAAAAACCAAAGTACAGAGATATTCCTAATAAAAACCTGATACAGAATGCTCTGCACCTCGGACTAGGCTGGAGGTTTACCTTCCAACAAGACTATAACCCTAAACACACAGACAACACAGGAGAGGCTTTGGGAGAACTATGGGAATAGTCCTTGAGTGGCCCAGCGAGAGCCCTGACTTCAAGCCAATCAAATATCTCTAAAGAGACCTGAAAATGGCTGTGTACCACCAGTCCCCATCCAGCCTGACAGAACTTGAGAGGATTTGCAGATAAAAATGGCAAAAAATCCCCAATTAAAGATGTGTATACCTTGTGGCATAATACCCAAGAAGACTAAAGGCTGTAATTTCTACCAAAGATTCTTCAACTAAGTACTGAGTATAGGGTCTAAATACTTAATGTAAATGCGAGATTTTTTTCCTTTTCAGTAAATTAGCAACAATTTTGAACATTCTATTTCCATTTTCTCAATATGGGGTTATAAGTGCAGATAGGGAGAAATGTGATTTTTTTATTTTAGGCCTCAGCAAAATGTGAAAAAAGTGAATGGGTCTGAAGACTTTCTAAAGACACTGTAGGCCTCAAGAGAAGCCAAGTCCAGGAAACTCATATAAAAGACTAAAAAGCTGCCGGAGAAATAACTGAACGGAAAGACTACCTCTTTGAGAAAAAGAACAGAAAATTTTAATGGTTGAGAATCACTTTTAAGTCTAGGCTTGGATAAGACAAAGGGCAATGGTTGTTAATGGCAAAATACTTTACTAGTATAGAGTTAATTGCCTTTTGCACCCACCACACTTATGAGACTGACTAGCTATCAAGATCTGAGTTTTGCACCCCACTTCTTGGCATTGCAAAATGAGTAGATGATAACAGAATTGCATACCTGTAGTTATTTGGGAAGATTGCAAAGTGTATCTAGAGAAAGACTCAGGGAGGACTACTACCATCATTGTTACTGCCGATACAGAACTGTTGAGAGAAGCTACTCAGAACTATGCCTATTGCTGCTATATGTACTACCACTTCAATCGTCTGCTCAGTACGGAAAATCTAATTTATCATAATCAAACGGGCCTGGTCATTGCTTCCATCATTTAACTGCCATCTCCGCCTTCTCTCTTGCCTTGCACCCCTCTACCAAACATCAACGACTCCCCAGACCCCACCAGGCAAGAATCCCCAAAAAGTCCAGGGTGTGTAACAATGGAAGAAAGGAGATATTAGCTATAAGTTTAATGTGCCCCATCTAAACTCATTTGGAGCTGCCCAGTAGCACCACATTGGTGGTTCAGTATGAGCATTAAATCAAGCTGCAGAACAATGATAAATGTGCTGGCCAAATCTTCCAGGTAATATGCTTGTAATCCAGGGCCCAGATTTACATGCCTAACAACGCCCCTACATCCACCTTTTTGCCACTGTCACCACCAATTTCATCTTCTCCAGCTCCTGCTGCCACCATGCCTCTCCTGTGCAGGCGTACTGCACAGTCACTGGCCACAGCAGTCTTGTGCCAGACTGATTGACATTATCGAAGCATGTGTCACATAAGAAGAGGCTCACAAGGGATTCTCTGTGCAGATGTAAACCCTGGCATTACTCTGCACTTCATAATCATAGGACTCATACATAGTGTTATATTGTACAGGCAGGAAGTGTGTGTGTAACTCTGTGTCACTCTGAGCACACAGATACACAGCACTGTCTTCAGGCTTCACATGCCTTATACTGAGGATGCTGGACTTTCTGTCTTTTCCAAAGGTTATTTCATAATCTTCAAGTTCATTGTCCCTGTAGCCACTAATTAGAAATACTGGTCCTTGCCCTGGAAACAACCTGTACCAGTGGATGTAATCACTAGTAGTTATGGCAGCATGGTCACAACTGAGATTGACATCTTCTCCTGCCGTGCCGTCTTGTCCGGCAATCTGTACAATATTAGAGGTGCATGAAGAGCCTAAAAAACATACATGAGATAAATAAAAAACTCTTCAATGTAATAATATAGAGCAGTGGTCTCCAACCTGTGTTCATTAGTTGTGGAGCTACAAGTCTGCTCTGTGGCTGTAAGTGTATACTGGGAGTTATAGTTCCAGAAGAGCTGGAGAGCTACAGGTTAGAAACCACTGGCATAGAAGATATCTACACATAATAAGAATCCAAATGACAATTCATTGGTATACAGTGCACACAGCATAAATCCTACACCAGACATATACTTACATAAAGAGAATATTATTATGGCCTTGAAGAAAAGCATATTCCATGTAGACATTTTCAGAAAGAAAATGTACTTGCTGTAAATGACAAACTAAGTAATACATGTGTGAAATGTTTCTTGCCTTTCCTTCAGTTATGATATGTATGATCCCACCCACTAGTCAGGTTTGACTGATATCCCACTCACATTCTCTCAGCATTACATTGCCACCTAGTGAACTTTAGAGAGTACAGTACGTCTGTGCAGAAGAAAATACTCTTAGCCTAATATGCAAAACTTTAATTTAATTTAAACAGATATTAATGCAAGTTCAGATGCAGAAATAAATTAGGGAGAAAGGGCCCTAGCTAGAAAGGGACTGACAGGGAGTACACCCTGAGTAGAAGGTGCCAGGACAGATGACAACAATCCACTTAACCTTGGGTAGGATATTAGATATGGGGTTAGGGTAGGGAAGTAAATCTTTGCCCTGGATGAAGGGATGCAGCGGGCAGCTCCCCCCAGGGCCCTTTAAGTGGAAAAAAGTACTTGTTTTACGTTACGCCAGTTGCGGTGAAGCAACAAGGGCACAGGGCCCCTTTTAGTGATACTGTGGATGGTACCCAGGTGTAAGAATGCCAGAGTGGTGTAGGGTAGCCTATAATTAGTGTTGAGCGCGAATATTCGAATAGCGAATTTTTATCGTGAATATCGCAACTTTGATAATTTGCGAATATTGCGAATATAGAGGTATATATTCGCTATTTCGAATATTCAATTTTTTTTTTTTTTTTTAGCTGTTAATCCTTGTTGCTCTCTGGTTGTCTTCCCACTTCCCAAAAGCTGTTCTTACCTGTCCGGAGGATTCCTGGCTTCCTGCCCGCTCCAGTTAACGCACGTTGCCGCTTCTGCTGACTTCCCGTGTGCATGGGAACGCCTCCATGCTAAAATGTACTGTCGGATGTGAGAATCACGATCTCACAAATTTGATTAAGTTGTAATCGCAATGCGATTAATATAACCTGAGTTATTTGCATTGCGATATTCGTTATATTCTAGCAATACAACTATTAGGAATTTAGCTCTAAGATCAATTCGCAATGCGATTATATGTTCTCTTTGCGAATGAAACTTAGAGCTGGGTTCCTAATGGTTGTGTTGCTAGACTATAACAAAGATTGAGAATATAGTGCTATATTCGTGAAATTCGTCATCTTTGTTATATTCTAGCAATTAGCCTCCAACTATGTATGTTGCGCCTATTTATGGCGTGGCCGCGCCAAAACCATAACTCCAAAAAATCCACGCCCACAAGTAGTAAAAAATATATAAACTTTATTAATTCCACAGTATAAAAAATATTAGCATATGTTTACATAATATCAATCCATCAAACCAGCGGAGATTAGGACTAAGTGACAGCATAGGACGGTATCGCAACCTCAGTGCAGACAAACAATGAGCATAATACTACAAACCCGGAAAAGGCAATACATCCACATATAGGCTAAATGAATAAGCCAAAATCCATATCCGGTGTCAACCCCTTCCAAAACAGCCTGTCTGTGTGTACTTGGTTGTGACTTGGATAGCTGGAAACAGTAAGTCATAACATGCAAAAATGCAAAAGATACAAAAAGATAATGGTGAGGGGGAAGGTCCACCTCCGGTCTGCGCAAAAATATGCCAGGCCGGTCCCCCTCACAACCTCCACTCGCAACCAAGTATTCCAGGCATGCTGGAAAATCACTACAACAAAATTTCGAATCAGTAAATAAAGGTATATTACCAAAAAGGCTGCACTGTGTGTTGCGTCCCGTCCACTGGTCCCCAACGCACGTTTTGTCCGTAGCTTTGTCAAGGGGCTTGTCAAGGATATCAGTAGTATTCCCCATAACAGTTTAAAAAGAAATGACTGCAAACATGCAGTGCATTTATATTTTTTGTATATTACTGAAATACCGCCCTATACTCTTTCTCCTGAAATGACTGCAAACGTGCAGTGCGTTTAAATGTTTTATGTATTACTGAAATACTGCCCTATACTCTTTCACCAGAAATGAATGCAAACGTGCAGCGAATTTAAGTGTTTTGTGTATTATGTGAATTTCTCTCCTTAGCGCCTGCATACACGTCTGTCCCTGAACGAAGTACGATTGTGAATGGCAGAATCTAAGAAGGCCAGCGTATTTATAGGGCTGTGACATCACCGGGCTGGCTGGCTGCTGATTGGCTGCATGCATGGCATTATGGGTCATCCCACCTTGCCAAAGGTTCTTGCCCCATGTCCTCACACATGTAGCCGCAATTGTAGCCGCCATGTTAGGAAAAATGACGATTCGTTACCACGAAACACGAGGAAATTTTCATTCGTTGCAAATTGAATTTTTCCTGAAATCAGCTTCGATTCGCTCATCTCTACTATTAATACACCCCGTTAATGGCTGTGTCACAGAACTTGAACCCCAATCACAAGCAAGGTTTGCTGGAATTAGTAATGTATCATATTGTGCAAACAATCTAAAAGCAGCAGTATAAGGTATGGTTTACACTAGCGTTAGGGATTCCGTTATGGCTTTCCTTAAAGACGGAAGGATGGATCCGTTCTTCTGCCCATAGACTTGTATTATGACGGACTGCAAAACAGAAGCCTCAGCCCCCCTAACTTAAACACCCTTAATGACCAGACCACTTTTTACAATTCTGCACTACACTACTTTCACGGTTTATTGCTCCGTCATACAACTTACCACCCAAATGAATTTTACCTCCTTTTCTTCTCACTAATAGAGCTTTCATTTGGTGGTATTTCATTGTTGCTGATATTTTTACTTATTTTGATATTTTAAAAAAATTACCGAAATTTTTGCTAAAAAATGTAATTTTTTGCTTTCTGTTGGAAATATTTTCAAATAAATCTACATTTCTATATAAATGTTTCTCTAAATTTATTGTTCTACATGTCTTTGATAAAAAAAATGCAATAAGTGTATATTTTTTGGGTAAAAGTTATAGTGTTTACAAACTATGGTGCAAAAAAGTGAATTTCCGCACTTTGACTTTCTGAGCACCTGTCATGTTTTTACTGAGGTACTACAATGCCCAGACAGTAGAAACACCCCATAAATGACCCCATTTTGGAAAGCAGACACCCTAAGGCATTCGCTGATGGGCATATTGTGTTTATGGAAGTTTTTATTTTTTGTCACAAGTTAGCGGAAATTGAATTTTTTTTCGAAACGATTTAACGGTGTTTTTGCAGTGATAAAAAAAAAATCTTTGTCATGGGTGTGGGTGAACGCACGTGTGGGCGACCGATCAGGCCTGATCGGGCAAACACTGCGTTTTGGGTGGGGGGCGAACTAATGTGACACTAATACTATTATAGATCTGACTGTGACCAGTTCTGATCACTTACAGATACTATAAAGTACCAACGCTGATTAGCGATATGCTAATCAGCGAATCAGTGACTGTGGTGTGGTGGGCTGGGCGCTAACGGAAGCTAACTACCTACCAAAGGGGGCCTAAACTAACCTAAACCTAAAAGTCAATACTGGTGAAAAAAAAAAAGTGACAGTTTACACTGATCACTTTTTTCCCTTTCACTAGTGATTGACAGGGGTGATCAAGGGGTTAATTGGGGTGATGGGGGGTGATCTGGGGCTAAATATGTGGTGCTTGGTGTACTTGGTGACATGTGCTCTGTGCTGGGTCCAACCAATGAAAAGGACCCAGCACAGAGCAGAGAAGCCATTTAATGCATTATATTTATAAATATAATGCATTATATGGCTGATGATTCGTTTTTTTTAAAGTCACCAGCCTGCCAGTGCCGATCATTGGCTGGCAGGCTGGTGACCAACTTGCCCTGCGCCTTTCCCTACATTCACTGTGCCTGTCAAGGCGCACAGATCTCGTCATCTCGCCTCTTGCGAGATGACGCGCCGACGCGTCGCTGAGGAATAACTCGGCCGCCGAGATCACGTGATTCTATGTGAGGCGGTCCGGAGCTATTTAAAAGTCATCCCATTTGCTTTCCGTCCTAACAGAAGTCTATGGGAAAGCATAACGGAACCGTCTGGGTCCCGTTATGCAAGACGGAAAACAAAGTCCTGTCGACAGGACTTTGTTTTCCATCTTGCATAACGGGACCCGTTTTGCATTCTGTCTGGGCAGAACGGAAAGTCATAATGGAATCCCTAACGCTAATGTGAACCCACCCTAACTGCAATTTGGATCCACAATAAGTGCGGCAAGGTGTAACAGAATCTCTCCTATTGCACCCTGTTCTCCTTTTATAGCGTAGATTATGCCTCCCTATCCTTTCCCTACACCTTGAATAATCTTTCCCTGAAATTGTTTTTTCAGCAAAATAAAGTCTTTTCTAGCACTGTCCCTAGCGCCTGCTGACATCTCTCCCTGCACTAAGCACACTGGAAAATGGCCGAATCAAAAATGGCTAATGCTAATTATAGGGCTGTGACATCACAGGGGCTGGCTCGATGCTGATTGGCTGCATGCATGGCATTGTGGGTGATCCCTCGTTCCCAGAGTTCTTTGCTTCATGTCCTAACACGTGCAGCAGCCATTTTAGGAAAAAAATGCGATTTGTTACCATGAAGTGTGAGGAAATTCAGATTCGCTGCGAATCGAATTTTTCCTGAAATTCGGATCGAATTCTACTTTGTCAACTTTGATTCGCTCATCCCTAGTATTCACCTATATTTGTATCGTGACCTATGCAGTATATGCCAATTACATGTATGAGCCGACTGTTTTAAAAACAATCGAGAGCTTAGTCAGTGTATTACACAGTTTATATATTATACTATAGTGTGCCAGTTTATGTGAATATGCAGAGATATATTGTACAAGCAGGAAATCTGTATGTACTGTTGTGTCACCCTGAGCACAGAGATACACTGCGCTTTCTTCTGGATTTACATTCTGAATATAGAGAACGCTGGACTTTCTGTCATCGCTGAAAGTTATCTTGAATTTGTTTTCTTGTAGGTCAGTGCTCTTGAAGTCTTTGATTATGAAAGCTGGTCCTTGTCCAGGAATCATTCTGTACCAATAGGTGTAGTAACCAGTAGTAAAAAACTCATGGTTACAGGTAAGATAACAGTCTTCTCCTGACAAGCATTCTTGTTTGGGTGTCTGTATTATATCTGAGGTGCAGGAAGAACCTGGAGACAAATAGGGGAGATCAGAATAGAATTCCTTGCATATTTAAATATAGTTATAGTTACTTATATGGTTATTAGTTTTTCTACTCACAGAGAAGGAAAAAAAATGAAGCTCTGAGCCAAAGCATCTTGTGTGTGAGATGTGAATGGTACAAGTGTATGCATCTGGCTACTCTGCTATCTCTAAAATCATACCCAGTGTAGAAAGGAAGTGGGTGTCAGCTTTTACTTTGTAAACCACAGTGCCACCTAGTGATATACAGTTCACACAAGGTGTAGAAAATGTCTTCAAAAGAATAGTCCAAAACTATAAAAAGTCTTATCCACTTTCAGACCAGAAGCCGCAAAGGGGTTGTCTCATCGGAGACAATGCAGGTATATCGCTAGGATATGCCCCCCACAGAAATGAATGTGAGCGGTGGTTCCCATTCACTTCTATGGGAAGAGAGCTTGGTGGTGGCCGGATCGGAGTCCTCCAGCCAACACTTTGCGGGGCTCCATTCTCGATATAGGTGTGGGTCTCAGTGGTGGGACCCGCATCTATCAGACAATGGGGGTATATCCTAAGGATATGCCCCATTGCCTCACATGAGACAACTCCTTTAATGCCTCATTCACACGTCAGTGTTTCACGGACGTGTGCTGTACGTGTTCTCTACAGACAGCACATTTGCCCATTAATTTTAATGTGTGTATTAAGACTTCAGCGTTTTAGCATGGTCCGTGGGTCAGTGTTTTTAGCACGGATGCATGCTCTAATTTGTCCATCACGTCCGTTATAGTCTAAGGGTCCGTGAAAACCCCGGATGCAACACGGATGCCATCGCTAGGATATGCCCCCATTGTCTGATAGGTGCAGGTCCCATCTCTGGGACTAGCACCTACAATGAGAAGGGAGGGGGAAATGAACAGAGTGTGCACTGTGCATGCGCAGCCACCCTCCATTCATTTCTATGAGGCCACCAAAAAAAACAAGCACTGGCTCTGCTATTTCCGTCTGTCCCATAGAAATGAATGGGAGCAGGGGCCACGCGTGCGAGGTGCGCTCCCATTCACTTCTATGGGAGCAGCGGGGAACAGCAGAGAGCAGTGCTTGGTGGTGGACGGACCCCGAGAAATCTGAGGTCCTCCAGCCACAGCTCTCCTAGCTTCATTTTCGTTGTAGGTGCGGGTCCCAGAAGTGGGACCCGCACCTATCAGACAATGGGGGCATATCCTAGTGACATGCCTCCATTGTATGTGACGGGAATAACCCTTTAAGAAGAGATGCTTTGAAAATTATTTTTCAGCTGTTCAGTGTCAGTGAAACATAGATGCAATGCGGACAGCAAAAAACGGACACACGGACCCATCATGGATCCTTCACGGAAAGCTTCACGGATGCATCACTGACCACCTGCTCACAGATTTGAGCACGGACACGGACGTGTGAATGAGGCTTAACCCTCACAAATTGTTGTTTTATTCCTCTACCGACCTATATGTATTTGGTCTTATTTTTCTCAGAACATAAAGGGTTTTCATTTTCTGCTTTATAATAAGTGATATATTTTACATTTTTAAAAATATAAAACGGTAAAAAATTTAAAAACATGAATTTACATGTTAACTATAATAATATATATGCTCACAAAATATTGTATTCTTTCTGATTTGTTAGAAACAAAAAATACCAAAGACATTTTATCTAATAGGTATCCATTTATATGATTCAGAACTGCAGAGATAGGCCATAAGATGTGAGGGCTCATTTTTTGCAAGGTGATCTGGACTTTCCAGTGATACCATTTTGGAGTGCGTGTTACTTTTCAATCACTTTTTTTCAATTTTTGGGGGAGGTAAACTGACAAAAAATAGGAAATTGATTTTTTTTTCCGTTACGCCATTCACCGTATAGGATATTTTAATCCACCATGAAGAAATAAATCCACTGCACTCACTGATCCGTATTAATTCAATTTATTTCATTCCATTAAGACTAGTAAGTAAATTGATCGGGGCAATCAGAGGAGGAGACTGGGCTCTCAGGAGGCTTTCTGGATTCTCCACCTCCATACCATACGTATTTGTATTATTTATTCAAATATACAGTTGTGGTCAAAATTATTCCATCCAATTGAGTGTTTTGGCCAGTTTGACTTTAATTTTGATCATTTCAATCATATTGTTTACAATTAAATCAAAGAGGCACTTGTAAGTCAGACAAATATAACATAGCATTTATAATGAAATAACCACAAATGTCTTTTCTGTGCTCACATCATTATCAGTTTTATTGAACCCCCAAGTGACATTCAATCTTAGTACTTAGTACAACAACCTTTTCCAGTTATAACAGCTTTTAAACGTGAAGCATAGCTTGACACAAGTGTCTTGCAGCGATCTACGGGTATCTTCGCCCATTCCTCATGGGCAAAAGCCTCCAGAAGTACTTCCTGGAACAGCCATGCACAAGGACTGTGACTGGGCAGGCTTCTGACACATGTAATCATTTTTTATGAGCAATAATAGTAAGGACTTTAGTAAGGTATTAGAAAAACTCACTTCTAATGATGAGCGAAGTATTCAAAAATTTTATTCAGTTGCTTCGCCAAATTTTACTAAAATATTTGTTCGGCCCATGATGATGTCATCATGTCGGCCGGCGTGGTGACGTCATACATCACCGCACACGGGATTTTGTGTGAGATCTTCAATCACGCTCAAAAGGAGGAGGTAAGTATGAATTTGTTTTATTTTGTTACCGCCATTCAGGGAAAATTAAATCGCTTCCAAGAAGTAGGAGAAAATTTGGCTTCATGACAAATTGAATTTTCTCTGAAATTTGGATCGAAATTCACGAAAATCCCTAGACGTGGAGTGCGATTAGTTCAATACCACTCACCTTACCTAAATCACCATATTAGACTTCTTTTGTCACTTGACCATGCTTTACCATGTTCAGTTATTTCAGTGTTTCTATTGATACCACATATGACCGTCTTCAGAATTAAGTAGACTACAGTTGGGCTTGGTATGGATGGGGTGCAATTTGACTTTTGGAGGGTTACACTGTAATAGCTATTGGTACCATCCTTTAATGATAGACTCTGTGAAGTGGGAACAAAATGTCATTGGTTTTAAAAATTAGACCCCAAAGGGTATTGATTAATGGACATATAAAATATATCAGCCTTCTTTTTTCCAGATAATTCATTGAATGTGGTGGGAAAAAGTGAAGATAGCATTTTTTCCCAAATATGTGAATTCACATAGCATTTTCTAAAATCTGTTCTGGTGCATACCACTGGGTAAACACACCTGAACACATATACAGCAACTCATGCCATCTTCAGAGATACCAAATGTATGTGCATTTCTCACATGCTGGGCCTAAAAGAGCTTGTGCCAAAACAGTTTTAACAAATCAGACTCTCTAGCCCATACCCTTTTTTCTATTCATTGAATGATTTTTTTTATTATTGTAGTTATGAGGCAAAAATAATACCAACATACACTAAATTTGCTAAAAGTTATATTTCTCTAGAACATGCTAACAATACAAATTAAAGGTGTTGTCCGGGTTCAGGGCTGAACATATTTATATGCCAAAAGATACAGGTTTAACAGGAAAATAATTTGATGTTTGTGAAGATTTGCCTCTATTGTTGCTATGCAAAGCCATCAACTCCCTACTTTAGTGCACTTTAAGGGTTAACTTGAACTATGATTTTTGCCATTGTTTGCACTTATACTGTTTTATACTGTTTGCATTTTATGATATATCCTGTTCATTTGTGCTGTTATTGCACTGAATTGAGGAAGAGGTTAAGGAGCAGCTAGTTCATACTAGACACTTTGGGAATTTCTAGCCTGTGCACAGAGAAGCTAGTAAATATACACTGCTGTCATAAGGGACTATGCAGAGGTGACTTTCGGAGGGAAAATCCAGACACAGTGAACTTTTGAATTTTTTGGCTAGAATGTGGTGGAAAAAAAGATAACATTGTTTCCCAAATATGTGAATTCAGATAACATTTTCTAAAATCTGTTCTGGTGCATACCACTGGGTAAACACACCTAAACACATATACAGCAACTCATGCCATCTTCAGAGATACCAAATGTATGTGCATTTCTTACATGTTGGGCCTAAAAGAGCTTGTGCCAAAACAGTTTTAACAAATCAGACTCTCTTAATTATTGTAGTTATGAGGAAAAAAGAAAAAAATCCAACATACACTAAATTTGCTAAAAGTTATATTTCTCTAGAACATTTTATGTGCAATGCGATTTAATGCGTTTTGCACTTGCGTGATAAAAAATGTAATGCTTATAAAAAACATTCATCCATCCATGAAAAACGCTTTGCATCCGCACTTGCTTGCGGACGCGATTTTCTCGCAGCCCCATTCACTTTTATGGGGCCAGAGTTGTGTGATAATCGCAGAATAAAGAACATGCTGCGATTTTCACAAAACGCACAAGTGATGCGTGAAAACCATCCCTCATGTACACAGACCCATTGAAATGAATGGGTCCGGATTCCGTATGGGTGCAATGTGTTCGCCTCACACATTGCACCTGCGCAGAATACTTGCTCGTGTGAAAGGGGCCTTACAAGTGCAGGGAAAAATTATTCAAGGTGTAGGGAAAGGATAGGGAGGAATCATTCCCCAGCTTTTATGTTGGGAAATGAATGGGTCCAGATTCCGTATGGGTGCAATGTGTTCACCTCACACATTGCACCTGCGCAGAATACTCGCTCGTGTGAAAGGGGCCTTACAAGTGCAGGGAAAAATTATTCAAGGTGTAGGGAAAGGATCGAGAGGAATTATTCCCCAGCTTTTATGTTGGACAGGGTTCAGTAGGGGGTTACAGCCTGGGTAATAGGAACAATCTTATTACACCTTGCTGCACTGACTGGGAACCCAAATTGCCATTATACAGCTCTAATTCCAGCAACCCTGTCTTATTAGGGTGCAAGTGCTGTTTGATACAGGCATTAACAGGGTTTATTACAAGGAAATATTTATACGTCGTTACTGCCCTTGTGCAGTGCAGGTATATGTTCTAAAGCATTTTTTGGCTTGTATTAGTGGGGAAAAAATGGCTTGTTAGCCGTTGTGTTGTAAAGTGCTAAAATGACAGCCCTGTTTGTCGTGTATTAGTGGCAAAAGAAAAATATATTTGCCGTTTAGCGGTAAAGTTATATGTTCTAAAGCCTTTTGTCGTGTTATAGTGACAAAAGAAAAATATATTTGCGGTTCAGCAGTGCAGTTATATGTTATAAAACCCTTTTTGTTGTGTAATAGTGACAAAATAAAAATGTATCTGCCGTTCAGCGGTGCAGTTATATGTTCTAAAGCATTTTGTGGCGTGTACAGTATTAGTGGCAAAAGTAAAATATATTTGCCGTACGGCGGTGCAGTTATATGTTATGTTACAAAGCCCCTTTTGTCGTGCATTAGTGGCAAAAGTACAATATGTGTAAAAACAAAGGATTTTGGCTCACAACCAGGATAGACTATGACGGGTGCTGCAAACTCACAAATTGGGGGTGCCCGACCCCCTATTAATAGATAGGGTAATAGATATAATGAGTGAGCACTCACTACACTAGCTCCAAGAGATAGGTAGTAATAAAATACATACAATTTATTAAATATAAAATAATATCTAAATAAAAACACAAAGATGTCCTAAAAAAAATCCAGGAATGTCAAAAAGGGTCACATAGGAATGCAGTACCAGGTACGCATCTGATTAATCCTACTATATAGAGAATGCGATGAATAGACAAAAGCCGTTCTATAAAGAAGTCCAATCCAGTCCAAAAAAAAAAAGTTCTTATAAGTTGGAATATACAAGGTCAATAGTTCACTGAAGGCTATATTTGAGATCCAATCCCTCTTCACAATTGGCACTCAGTTCTATGGTTCAAAATGATCGCAATGTGATCAATGCGATACTAAGTTTGCAATGCGATCAAATGTGATACTTTGTTTATGGAGCAGGTGTTGTATCAATCCATATACTGCAGTAATGCCGTATTGAAGTTGTATATATATGGTTGTATATGTTAAGTTCTTACCTCCCTTTCATGTTGGGGTATGGGGGTAGAAGTATTGTAGCGGCGTCTGCTGTTCCTCCGTGTATCTCGGTGCCTCGCTCAGCTGACGCGGGCTTCGAGCGTGTGACGTCACAATCTCGCGGTAATATGATGCCGAGCGCTATGCAGAGTCCAGTAGCGATAAACTCCGTATTGGCAAAAAACTTTGGTCTAGAAGATCGCTAATATTCGCATGGCCATGCGATTACTCAGTCCGGAGGTGAAGTTATTAGCGTAGGTGCTTCCTCTGCCCAGACGCGTTTCGGGGTGCTCTCCACCCCTTCCTCAGTGGTGAAGCAACCCACCTTACACCTTCTACTTTAATAGTCCAACCTAGTTGCGTAATTTCCTGTCCGGTCTCTGTGTTTAATCCCTTGCGTTATAGATGCGGTTTCGATGCGTTTTCATTGGAAACCTGCATTTTCTTTCCTCCCTTTCATGTTGGGGTATGGGGGTAGAAGTATTGTAGCGGCGTCGGCTGTTCCTCCGTGTATCTCGGTGCCTCGCTCTGCTGACGCGGGCTTCGGGCGTGTGACGTCACAATCTCGCGGTAATATGATGCCGAGCGCTATGCAGAGTCCAGTAGCGATAAACTCCGTATTGGCAAAAAACTTTGATCTAGAAGATCGCTAATATTCGCATGGCCATGCGATTACTCAGTCCGGAGGTGAAGTTATTAGCGTAGGTGCTTCTTCTGCCCAGACGCGTTTCGGGGTGCTCTCCACCCCTTCCTCAGTGGTGAAGCAACCCACCTTACACCTCCTACTTTTATAGTCCAACCTAGTTGCGTAATTTCCTGTCCGGTCCCTTGCGTTATAGATGCGGTTTCGATGCGTTTTCATTGGAAACCTGCATTTTCTTTCCTAAAATCATAATTAGTTTATATCTATAGCAATAAATCCATACAAGAAGAAAGGACAATGAATTAAAAATGATTGTGATTGAGAATTTTTTTTTTGAAAAGATTCTTTTTTTAAAAAAAATAAAAATTTTTATAAAAAAGTTAAAAAGTTATTAAATTGTGAATAATTTTACCTCTGCAATCAAACTTAAGTGTGATTAGATATCTAAAATGAGAGTACCTATTATAGTCTGTGAGAAGTGAAATAGATAATTGTGCTAATGTACATAATATCCTCCTAAACTAAATGTCTGTGCGTCTACTTGGTGTATAGAAACTCAAGGTGTATGTGCACTAAAATATGTAGAACTATTGAGCATACAAGAGTGCAAATGATATTTAAATAAGTGATGATGATGTATAAAATGAGTAGATGTATGGGTTAGGTAAATGTATGAATTTATGTGTTAGATAAATATAAAATTATGTAAATATATGAAATAAAAAGAGGGAGGAGGGGAGGGGAGAAGGTCCCGACCACGAGGGAGGGTCACAGTGCCGGTAGATGGCCAGACATGTGACTATCCATCGTGAGGGGGAGCTAGTCCCGGAATAGTGGGCCCTAAAACTATAAAAATCCAAATATTTCCATTTCAGAGTTTAGACCTGCTGGAATTAAGAATATGTTCATTTATTCTATTCTAGTTTTGAGCGTGCGTTTAGTCCTGCCAATGTACTGACGTTGGCAGGGACATTGGATAAGGTAAATAACTCCTGCCGTGTTACACGTAAGGCAGTCTTTGATTTCCCACGTATAGCCATTCTGAGTTGAATGTATGCTGGGAATTTTACGTGTTTGGTTGCTAAGTTTGCAGCCACTACAACGGCCGCACTTGTAGAATCCACTTAGATTTAGAAAATTCCCCAATTTAGGACTATTTGATTTCTCCCTAACTGTTGGGGCTATCTTCGCCCCTAGGTTGGGTGCTTTAGTGAAAATTATCTGTGGCTTCTGGGGTAGTTGATGTCCAATAGTTTTATCACTCTGAATATGGTGCCAATGTTTTAATACAATCTTATTGATCTCTTTATACTAAAAGGTAGAACAATTTTCATCCCATGATTAGGTTCAAATAGTGGGTCATTATTAGCCGTATTTTTTTCAATAAAAAAAGTCTCTCTGTTCAGTTTCCTTACATCATTCAAAGCATCATTTAATATATTTGTTGGATACTCTTTCTCTCTGAACTGTGTAGTCATATCCTTTGCTTCTTCCTCAAATTTCTCTATTTTCGTACAATTTCTCTTCAGCCGTCGATACTGACTGGCTGGAACATTGATAAGCCATCTGGGTAGGTGGCAACTATTGAAGAGACTATCATTTGCACTCTTGTATGCTCAATAGTTCTACATATTTTAGTGCACATACACCTTGAGTTTCTATACACCAAGTAGACGCACAGACATTTAGTTTAGGAGGATATTATGTACATTAGCACAATTATCTATTTCACTTCTCACAGACTATTATAGGTACTCTCATTTGAGATATTTAATCACACTTAAGTTTGATTGCAGAGGTAAAATTATTCACAATTTAATAACTTTTTAACTTTTTTATAAAAAAAATTTTTTTTTTGAAAAAAGAATCTTTTCAAAAAAAAATTTCTCAATCACAATCATTTTTAATTCATTGTCCTTTCTTCTTGTATGGATTTATTGCTATAGATATAAACTAATTATGATTTTAGGAAAGAAAATGCAGGTTTCCAATGAAAACGCATCAAAACCGCATCTATAATGCAAGGAATTAAACCGGACAGGAAATTACACAACAAGGTTGGACTATAAAAGTAGGAGGTGTAAGGTGGGTTGCTTCACCACTGAGGAAGGGGTAGAGAGCACCCCGAAACGCGTCTGGGCAGAGGAAGCACCTACGCTAATAACTTCACCTCCGGACTGAGTAATCGCATGGCCATGCGAATATTAGCGATCTTCTAGATCAAAGTATTTTGCCAATACGGAGTTTATCGTTACTGGACTCTGCATAGCGCTCGGCATCATATTACCGCGAGATTGTGACGTCACACGCCCGAAGCCCGCGTCAGCTGAGCGAGGCACCGAGATACACGGAGGAACAGCAGACGCCGCTACAATACTTCTACCCCCATACCCCAACATGAAAGGAAGGTAAGAACTTAACATATACAACCATATATATACAACTTCAATACGGCATTACTGCAGTATATGGATTGATACAACACCTGCTCCATAAACAAAGTATCACATTTGATCGCATTGCAAACTTAGTATCGCATTGATCACATTGCGATCATTTTGAACCATAGAACTGAGTGCCAATTGTGAAGAGGGATTGGATCTCAAATATAGCCTTCAGTGAACTATTGACCTTGTATATTCCAACTTATAAGAACTTTTTTTTTTTGGACTGGATTGGACTTCTTTATAGAACGGCTTTTGTCTATTCATCACATTCTCTATATAGTAGGATTAATCAGATGCGTACCTGGTACTGCATTCCTATGTGACCCTTTTTGACATTCCTGGATTTTTTTTAGGACATCTTTGTGTTTTTATTTAGATATTATTTTATATTTAATAAATTGTATGTATTTTATTACTACCTATCTCTTGGTGCTAGTGTAGTGAGTGCTCACTCATTATATCTATTACCAAAAGTAAAATATATTTGCTGTGCAGCGGTGCAGTTATGTTACAAAGCCCTTTTGTCGTGTAACAGTGCCAAAATAAAAATATATTTGCCGTTCAGCGGTGCAGTTATATGTTCTAAAGCCTTTTGTGGCGTGTATTAGTGGCAAAAGTAAAATATATTTGCCGTTCGACGGTGCAGTTATATGTTCTAAAACCTTACCGCTGACACCCTCTCCACTCTGTCGGGGGGCTCTGCTTGTATAAGCGTTTAATAGAACAGGTTCAGTAGACATCTATGTGGAATCACCTGACTAAAGTGTAAAAGGAGTGCGCTTCTTCTTGGCGCTAACATCCAGTTCATACTTGAGTTATTTGGTCAGTTTTGGCCCCGTGACTGCCCAAATAAGTAAAGTGTGCAGTGATTCTAAGAGCGACGTCTGTGATCTGCATGTCATACTGACTCACAGTATTGTTTCTCTACCAAAGGAGACTCCCTATGCGTGTTACTGCAAGGTACTGTGTTCTACACCATTATAAAGGATCTCTGCAGCCAGGAAATAGCCGTTTTTTAACAAATTCGCTACGAATAAATTCGGATCAAACCCAATTTTTTTGGAGCGAACCAGCCAAATAGAATTTTTGAAAAATTCGCTCATCTCTAGTGACAGGTTATTTTTAAATTTTATTGGATCTAGTAGGCAAAATTCTTATTCTTGTCATAATTAATTCTTGTCCTGATTGCTGTAAAGGCTCCCCTTTTCAATTTATCTTGAATTCCAGACTCATTTTTCTGTCCAGGTGCTACACCAATGCCTGCACCCTGTGCCTGTCACGTTACATGTAAAGTATTTTACATACTATTGGAAGGAAAATTATAGACAAACACGTTAAAGGTAAAGAGTAGTGTTGAGCGAACAGTTCGAAAATCGTTCGGGTCCGTACCGAATTTTGGGGTGTCCGTGACACGGACCCGAACCCGGACATTTTCAAAAAAGTTCGGGTTCGGGTCCAGTGTTTGTCGATTACTTCCCGCTTTCTGAAGGGCTGCACAGCAGCCAATCAGCTAGCGTTTTACTTCTTGCCCTAGGAGCCCATCACAGCCATGCCTACTAATGGCATGGCTGTGATTGGCCAAGTGCAGCATGTGACCCAGCCTTTATTTAAGCTGGAGTCACATAGCGCCGCACGTCACACTGCTCTGACTAGTGTAGGGAGAGGATGCAGCTTCTGTGAGGGCGAGATAGGCAGAGATAAAGAAGTGATTGAATGATCTACCTTTCTACACCTGTGCATCAGAACAACTCAGCTGAGCTGTTCACTGAAAGTCACTATTTTGTTGAGACTGGCCAGAGCGATTTTTACTGGCACATGTAACTGGGCTGACCGGCGGTGGCCATTTTGGGACTTGTGGTGCGCCAGCACAAGCTGCCACAGAGTCTAAACCAAAGCTCCAAAGAAGTGAAAAATCTACACCTGTGAATCAGAACAACAGCGATTCAGCTGCTCAGTCAAAGTCAATTTTTTTTCTGGCTGGGCAGACCGTTTTCTGGCACATGTTACTGGGCTGATAGGCGGAGGCCATCTTGGGACTTGTGGTGCTACAGCAAAAGCTGCCACAACGTCCATTAATCTCATGTAATAGTCGATTTTTTCATAGATATACTACATCAGGGGTTTGGCTGTGCTTGTGTCACCCATACTAACTGCAAAAGATATTTAATATATCAGTGGTGAAACTGAAAGTAACCCACTTGGATAGCAAATCCCATGAATGTGCTGTTCCAGCTAGGCTAGCCAGTGCCACTACAGCCAAGTCCAATACTGTCAGCCAGAAATATTATTTTTTTATGTGCCAGAAATATAAATTATAAAAGCTTTCACCGTAATAATAAAATTATTCTGGTGTTAGACCAGAAGAAGCACTCCTGTTGTAATTAATACTGTAAAAAGGCTTAGGCAATATTTCTCCCAGTGTGGGAAAGTTATCTAGCAAAACTAGCATTTTAAAAATTCCGGTGTTCTGAAATACCAGCAGTCCTCTTGTAATTAATACCGCAAAAGGCATTATATCGTCCAGTGTTGTAATTTTTGGTGAAAAAAAGGCCAATTCAATCAATCTGGTG
>CM065589.1:206995507-207315507 GCA_033119425.1 Bufotes viridis | reverse complement strand
CGGCCTCTCGCCGTTCACTGCCGTGCTGCACTGAAGCTCCGCCCCTGTCAATGGTCCAGCGACACATTTAAGCTAGCAGCAGGATGGATCCGACAGGCTGAACAGCCTGTCGGATCCGTCCTGCCGCTAGTGTGAAACTAGCCTTAGATTTATGTACTAGAAACCAGACAATTCCTTAGACTTAAACTTCAGTTATGCTGTGAATACACAAACAGTACATTTGGAACATCTTTTTTCCTTTCACTTTTTTCACATTTTGTTAAATTGCATAAAACATAAATATATATATATATTTTCCCATCAATCTGCACTCAATGCCTCCTAATGAGAACGTGAAAACAGAATTTTAGAAATTTTAGAGAATTTATTAAAAAAGGAAAATCTAAAATTTCACATGGACACAATTATTCAGACCCTTTACTATGACACTTGAAATTTAGCTCTGGGGGCCTCCCATTTCTCTTGATCATCTTTGAGATGTTTCTATGCATTGGGGTCCACCTGTGGTAAATTCATTTGATATGATATGATTTGGAAAGACACAACCTGTCTATAAAAGGCCTCTAAGAGCTGACAATATACAACAAACCATATACAACATTTCTGGTGTCATTGCCCCAATGTGTCCCCCAAGCGAAACGCTCTGGGGGGTCTGAACATTGACTTGAATAGGGCTGAACTGCAACTAGGCCATATGACCAATGTACAGTGATGTCACAAGTCCCAGGAACAGGCTGCAGTGCTCACGGATGCGCCTGCCTCTTCTAACAGCTGGTAGCCTGGGGTTCTGGGTGTCAAACCCCTGCCGATATGATATTGATGACCTATCAAGAGGATAGGTTATTAATTACCAGATAAGGACTCTTTCACACTAGCGTTTTTGCTTTCCGTCCTAGAGTTCCGTCCTCGGGGCTCTAGGACGGAAAGATACTGATCAGGATTATCCTAATGCATCCTGAATGGAGAGCAATCCGTTCAGGATGCATCAGGATGTCTTCTGTTCAGTATGTGAACGTTTTTTGGACGTTGACAAAAGCGCAGCATGCTGCGGATTTGTCTCCGTCCAAAAATCCGGAAGACATGCCGTAACGCCGGATCTGGAATTAATGCCCATTGAAGTGCATTAATCCGGATCCGGCCTTAAGCTAAACGTTGTTTCGGCGCATCGCCGGATCCGACGTTTAGCTTTTTCTCAATCGTTACCATGGCAGCCAGGAGCTAAAGTCCTGTTTGCCATGGTAAATATAGTGGGGAGTGGGAGCAGATACCTACAGTCGATGCGGCTCAGAGCTCCAGAGTGACGCCAGGGCGCTCCACACGCATGGATCACGTGATCGCATGGATTGCGTGATCCATGGGCATGAGGCGCTCCGACGTCATTCAGGAGCGCCCCGGGAGCCGCACGGACTGTAAGTATACCGCTCCCCCGCTCCTACTATGGCAACCAGGACTTTAATAGCGTCCTGGCTGCCATAGTAACCTGAAAGCATTAGAAGACTGATCCGGATCCTGATCAGTCTTCTAATGCTTTCAGGCGACTTGCGTTCTGATGGATCCGGCGGGACGGAAGTGCCTGCCGGATCCTCAGAACGCAAGTGTGAAAGAGGCCTAATACCTTTAAACAGACACTGTCAGCAGTTTTGACCTGCAAAACAAAACTACGGTAGTTTTTGTGGTCCTTTAATTATCAGTAGTAGTGTGAATATGAGGTTTTATTCTGCTCCTTAAAGGGTTATTTCAGCGTTCACAGTGAAGCGCGTCTCGGGAGTTCTCCTACAGCCTGCCAGCGATGATCCATCGCTGGTAGGCTGTAGATGCGAATTAAATCGCATCAAAGAGCTATATCAGACGCTGTTTTGTGAACAGCGTCTGATATAGCTGCTACCTGGTCCTCTGGTGGTCCCATTTGCTGGGATCGACCACCAGAGGACCAGGTAACTCTGTAAAGTTGCACCAAACACTACACTAACCCCCACCCCCTCACCTATTAACCCCTTGTTAACCCCTTGATCACCCCATCTAGACCCCTGATCACCCCCGTCATTGATCACACCCCTTGTAAGGCTCAATTCAGACGTCCATATGTGTTTTGCGGATCTGTGGATTCACGGATCTACGGATCGATCCGCGGATCCTCAAAACACGGACACCGGCAATGTGCTTTCCGCATTTTGCAGATCCGCACATTGCCAGAACTATATAGAAAATGCCTTTTCTTGTCCGCAATTGCGGACAAGAATAGGACATGTTCTATATTTTTGCGGAACGGAAGTGCAGACCCGAAGCGCGGATCCGTAATTCGGATCCGAGCGGGACAAAGTCTGTCCCCATAGAAATGAATGGGTCCAGCAATTCCGTTCCGCAAACAGAATTTCGGACGTGTGAATGGGGCATAAGGGTCCCTTATCACCACCAGTTAGTTAGCTACTTGTTAGGTAGCTAGCGCCCAGCCCACCGCACCGCAGTCACTGATTTTGGCAGAGATTTTTCATCCACATTGACCGATGCGAATGAAAAAATCTGTGCCGTCATTTTTTTTTCAGCGCAGAGGCTGAACGGAAAAAATCTCATTACCCGTATGCTCAATATACGGAGAATCGCAAAAACTCCTAATGCTGGCCATACGTGTAATGATTGCGGAGACCCTCAAATGCCAGGGCAGTACAAAAACCTCACATGTGACCCCATTTTAGAAAGAAGACACCCCAAGGTGTTCCGTGAGGGGTATGGTGAGTTCATGTAAAATTTTATTTTTTGTCACTAGTTAGTGGAATATGAGACTGTAAAAAAAAATAAAAAAAAATCAATTTCCGCTAACTTGTGCCAAAAAATGTTTTTTCTGTGAACTCGCCATGCCCCTCACAGAATACTTTGGGGTGTCTTCTTTCCACAATGGGGTCACTTGTGGGTTTTTATACTGTCCTGGCATTTTAGGGGCCCTAAAGCGTGAGAATCCAAATGCGTAAAAATGCCCTGTGAAATCCTAAAGGTACTCATTGGTTTTAGGGCCCCTTTGCGCATCTTGGCTGCAAAAAGTGTCACACATGTGGTATCGCCGTACTCAGGAGAAGTAGGGCAATACACCCCAAATACACCCAAAACACATTGCCCTACTTCTCCTGAGTACGGCGATACCACATGAGTGACACTTTTTTGCAGCCTGGGTCCTTTAGGATTTCACAGGGCATTTTTACGCATTTGGATTCTCATGCTTTAGGGCCCCTAAAATGCCAGGTCAGTATAAATACCCCACATGTGACCCCATTTTGGAAAGAAGACATCCCAAGGTATTCCGTGAGGGGTGAGGGCCAGAGAACCCCTTTAAACTTTGTCATGCAGTGCTGACAATGTGGTGAATGGAACTAGACCACTGCACCCTATCACTGGAATAATCGTCCCCGTGCAACATACTGCTGAAGCCAGTGATAGGCTGCAGTGGTCATGTGCCATATACACCACAATTATCACCGCTGAAGTCTTGTATACAAAGACATAGTTCTCAACTGTCCAAAGTTATATGATGGTAGTTTGATGGTAGTTTGTAATATATGATGGTAGATGGTAGTATAGGATGGTAGTTTGGCTATCTATGATGTGGGCACCATACGATGGTAGTTTGGCTATCTATATGGGCCTATCGATGGTATTGGCATCTAGGGCACCATACGATGGTAGTTGGCTATCTATATGTGGGCACCATCGATGGTAGTTGGCTGTCTATAATGTGGCACCATATGATGGTAGCTTGGCTATCTATAATGTGGGCACCATACGATGGTAGTTTGGCTATCTATAATGTGGGCACCATAGTAGTGTTGGCTATCTAATGGGACGCTATGATGGTAGCTGCATCTATAATGTGGGCACCATACGATGGTAGTTTGGCTATCTATAATGTGGGCACCATACGATGGTAGTTTGGCTATCTATAATGTGGGCACCATACGATGGTAGCTTGGCTATCTATAATGTGGGCACCATACGATGGTAGCTTGGCTATTTATAATGTGGGCACCATACGATGGTAGTTTGGCTATCTATGATGTGGGCACCATACGATGGTAGTTTGGCTATCTATAATGTGGGCACTATACGATGGTAGCTTGGCTATCTATAATGTGGGCACCATACGATGGTAGTTTGGCTATATATAATGTGGGCACCATACGATGGTAGCTTGGCTATCTATAATGTGGGCACCATATGATGGTAGCTTGGCTATCTATGATGTGGGCACCATACAATGGTAGTTTGGCTATCTATGATGTGGGCACCATACGATGGTAGTTTGGCTATCTATGATGTGGGCACCATACGATGGTAGCTTGGCTATCTATAATGTGGGCACCATATGATGGTAGCTTGGCTATCTATAATGTGGGCACCATACGATGGTAGCTTGGCTATCTATAATGTGGGCACCATACGATGGTAGCTTGGCTATCTATAATGTGGGCACCATATGATGGTAGCTTGGCTATCTATAATGTGGGCACTATACGATGGTAGTTTGGCTATCTATAATGTGGGCACCATACGATGGTAGTTTGGCTATCTATGATGTGGGCACCATACGATGGTAGTTTGGCTATCTATAATGTGGGCACCATATGATGGTAGCTTGGCTATCTATGATGTGGGCACCATACGATGGTAGTTTGGCTATCTATAATGTGGGCACCATACGATGGTAGCTTGGCTATCTATGATGTGGGCACCATACGATGGTAGTTTGGCTATCTATTACGTAGCAGCATTACTTGGGAAATATAGAGCACGATTACTTCATAAATCAATCCATAGCCGCAAAGCTAAAAAGCAGTTTTTAATGCGTGAATGCAAATGTGGTGACACCTAGTGGCTGCCATAAAAACTGCTCCCATAACAGATGAATTAAAGCTGCTAAAAGGGGGAGCAAAAGCATTGTATAGACTGGAGCAGGGTTAGGCAACCTTTGGCTCCCAGCTGTTGTGAAACTACAACTCCCAGCATGCATAGTTGCTCTCCTCTCTTCTAAGAACTTACATAGAAATTAATGGAGCATGCTGGGAATTGTAGTTTCACAACAGCTGGGAGCCGAAGGTTGCTGATGCCTGGACTAGAGCAATGACTGAGCGCTACTACCACACCCAGCATCCACCGCAGAACACGGCAGTTAAACTTATAACTTACAAAAATGACAAGCCAGCATTCTACGTTCCGCCATTGAGACCCTGCGGCCAATCAGAGGTGTCCTCTCATCGGACCCCTGACCGGCCATCACTTGAGAGAGGCACTTTGATTGGGTAATTTTGATACATTTCTCACATTGGCGAGAAGCCTCCCGGAAGTGATAGTTACGGTTCACTTCCGGCGCGCACTGTCAACATCCGCTTGGTCCAGTATCATCGTGTTTCCCAGCATCTACCGCGCGGCAAGTGTTCATATTCCATTGGAAGGCAGTTATTTGGGACGGAGGAGCGGCACTGCGCCCCCGGGGGGCCGCACAATGTCAGACACATGGAGCTCTATACAGGCTCACAAGAAGCAGCTGGATTATCTGCGGGAGAGGCTGCAGCGGAGGAGGAAAGATGTCACCTCTCAGCTGGCCCTGGGTAAGTGCTGTGTGCACACCGTGCGCTTCCTGGCAGGGCGTTTCCTTCATTTCTAACCTGTCTCCTCCTTAGATCTGCAGAACCCGGAGGCTCCATCCTTCCGCAGTGACAGCCCAGTCCCTTCAGGGGCCCCACAGCCCCCTAAAGGAGCAGTGTCCACAGAGGTGACCCCAGACCCGGAGCTGGAGAGGAAGCTGCTGCACCACCTGTCAGACCTGTCGCTTGTCCTGCCGGTGGACTCCGTGTGCATCCAGCAGGCCATCACCACGGTATACCAGATACTGCTCGACTAGTAATTCCTCTGTGCAGTGCGATGTCTGTTTCTCTGTGATCACATGAGCACCTACTGGGGTGTAGGGGGATAACTGCCGTTTACCCCTGTCAGGGGTGCACAACCTGCGGCTCGGGGGCCCCTGTCTAGTGGCTGCTCCCATGTATACTCCCGTTAGATTGGGGTCCTGGCAGTGTAACCAGCACCGTGAGACATTATGGTGTATACAATCCATATGCCATAAATATTTCAGCTCGTACTGCCGCTTGACGTTGTGGACCCCTGTTTTCAGTGAAAAGCGCCAAGGCAAGCGCAGTGAATTTAGAGATCCTCCTTAACCTGCTCCTGTGCCCCCCTCTATGGTGTTCTCTTATGAGACCACCCCTGTTGTGGTATTGCTATGTATTCTCTAACAAGTCCTTGAACTCAGAGGTTATCTTTAAAGGGAGTCTGTCAGCACATTTACACCTATTAAACCGTTTAAATAGTGCTATAGGCTACACCTACATGTTTAAAATGGTACCTTTGATGGCTTCACTGCAGTTTTGTAACATCATAAAACGAAGTTTGAAGAATATGTAAATGAGGGCTCGTAAGTGCCCAGGGGCGGCGTCCCAGGCAGCTCTGCCTCTCCGGCTCATATCCCGCCCAGCGTCTTCCTATGCCCGCCCTTCTTTTCTCTCTCCCCCTCGTCGAGATCCCGTGCCTGCGCTCTGATGTCCTCAACCGGGGCATGCACACTGCGATGCCCGCTCCTGGCGCGGCATCGCAGTACCTCATGGGGATATTTACATATTCTTCAAACTTCGTTTTTTGATGTTCCAAAACTGCAGTGAAGTCAACAAAGGTACCATTTTAAACATCTAGGTGTAGCCTATAGCACTATTTAAACGGTTTAATAGGTGTAAATGTGCTGACAGACTCCCTTTAAAATTATTAGCATTTCACATTAAGGGGGATACATTGTGCCAGGGGCCAGCAGCGGAACTCCCAGCATGCATCCTTGTTAGGCCGTTCTGGCAATTCCTAGAGAAGTGAATGGAGTATGATTGGAGTTGAAGTTTCACAATAGCTGCAGTTGCTGAGCCCCACACTGTGTGGTAGCCCCACACTGTGTGGTCTATTTCTGCAGCAGCTGGTATGACTGGTTTAATCTACCGCTATACTGGCATACACGGTAAATCGTTTTCTCATTATTTGGCTCCTCTGTTTGATATATGACAGGGTCACTGAGTTTTTAGAAAACTTTAGATCTGTCCGACAGAGAGATCAAACATTTTGATCAGTGTGTGTGTGGAGATGGTGGGGTCTTAGGTCTTATACAGCCGATTTTATACCGTAGGCAGCTTATAGAAATATATACAGTTTTCTGGAGTTCTGACCCCCTTTTCCACTTGTCATTGTAGCAGGACTTCTCTGTTTCAAGGCAGGCTGTTGAAAGCCTTTTGCAGAAATTTGCTGCTCAAGAGCTGATTGAAGTAAAAGGAGCTGAGCCTGAAGATGATGACCGACCCACTATAGTAACTTTCGCCGACCACTCAAAGCTGTCTGCTATGATGGGAGCTGTAACTGAAAGAAAAGCCCCGACCATTGCACCAGGAATGAAAAAGAGAAAAATTCAGGAAAGTGATTCCTCACCTTCCTCATCATCCACGTCTGCTGCAGGTGCAACCAAGGAGAAGAAAGCGTCAGAGCCACAAAAGAAAGCAAGAAAACACACATCCCATGTGGACCTGGAAATCGAGAGCTTGTTGAGTCAGCAGTCCACCAAAGAGCAGCAAAGCAAGAAGGTGACTGATCCTTTCTTCTACACTGGCATGAAAGACGCCCGCTGGTTGTACCTTTTTGACTGAAAACAGGGGCAAGCCAATAGAAATATTTTCCAGGTTCCTTTGTTTTTGGCAGTGATTTCGTAATGCAGCTTCCCAACTACTGGGACTCTGGAGCCTATATGTCGCACATATTGTAAATCACTCCCTACTACTTTGATGGTCTGACCACCTACATTTCAGTAAGTGGGGCTTATGTATCCATGATCTTTGCTGAAAATAACTAGCTCTAGGATTTAAACACCAATGTAATAATTCCGCTTTTACTAGCTGTAAAAATCTAACTTTGCTGTGATGCATGGCAATGATATTGTGTTGGGGCAGAGATAATGTAAGGTCAAATGGTTCTGACCTTTGGCGCCAAGTTTCACTCGGGGCGTTAGTGGCGTGCTATAGTATTAGTCCTGTCGCAGCTGGGGAACCAAGGCACTCGAAGAAAGACCGCAGAGTCTGGTAAAACATTGCGGTTATAAGGTGTATTCTTTACTTAATATTTTAATACCGTTCTTATTGTGAAATCTTAGGTGAGCCAGGAGATCCTTGAACTTCTGAACACCAGCACAGCAAAAGAACAGTCTATTGTGGAGAAGTTCCGCTCTCGTGGGAGGGCTCAGGTCCAGGAGTTTTGTGACTATGGAACTAAGGAAGAGTGCATGAAGGCGTCTGGGGTGGACACTCCTTGTAAGAAGCTGCACTTCAGGTAATAGAGTTTAGCAGTGTACCCCTGGTGCTGTTTGTCATCTTGTAATGAAGAATTTCCGATTTGCATTTTTGTTACACGTAGTCGGTTTGCTACTCTAAAGGGGTATTCCCATATCATAATGAGCCATCCCAGACCACCTCCCATCAGGATGAGGTGGAAAAGGCAGGATTTGCTACACTGTAACTCTCATCCACTTGTATAAGAGCTATGTAAACAGTGGAACATGGCCTCCTTGTCCAGGCTGCAGGGGCTCGGAGGTTAAGCTTTCTAGAGATAGGTGCACGACCATTTGCTATAAATGTTTGAGGTTAGAATACCTCTTTAAGTGAAAAACAGTCCTTTACTAGATCCTAATGCTAGTGAGCTAAAGAATGATAGTCCAGTGCAACTTGTGGCTGGTCCTAATAGTCAATTAATCTTCACCAATGTCTATGCAGCCTATAGAGTTTTATAGCATGGAGATCTAGGCCCTGAAGTGTGGTACATGGTGAGGGAGCTTTAATTGTCCCTTTGTGTTATACATCACTGAACCACTTCTCTCCAGTAGACCCCTCAAGGACACACACAACTCCGTTGGTGTCTGTAAGATTTATGATACAGATGAGCCTTGTCAGATTTCTCTTATTTATATGCAGTTTTTCAGCAATGACAGAACCTAGAAATTATTTTCCTTTTTTTTACAGGCGTATCATAAACATTCACACAGATGAATCACTTGGTGACTGCTCTTTTCTCAATACCTGCTTTCACATGGACACTTGTAAATATGTTCACTATGAGATTGATGCATACGTAGAGCCTGCGGGAACCACACCAGGATCTGAGTCTGCTCCAAACCTAGATATGCCTTTGGCTAAAGGTGTGGGAGACACAAGCGTAGGACGCCTGTTTCCTTCACAGGTAAGATCAGCATTCTAGGCCATAGGGAAGAGATGGAAAAGGGGAATTATCCAAGATGTCGCTGGTAATTGTGATTCCTCTCTATTTAGCGCTTACACAAGGTCGTTGCGTCTCAGAGAATGTCTCACTTATTTGTTTGGTGTGGTTTGATGCTTCTGCAGAGTTACGAGTGTAGAACTAATGTTGTATTCAGCACCTGGTAAATTTAATTTGAAAGGGAGTTTTCTAAAGACTATAATTATAAGATGATAGCCATGCTCCTCCTTTAATGACCTGGACTGGGAGTGGTGATGGTTGAGGCTATTTAACCTCTTTGATGCTGCTGGCAATAGCGACCGCAGCATCTAAACAGTTTAGAGGGAGGGGGTTCTCTGTGAGGCATCGACACCCTCGCTAATGAGATTGTGCGGTTCCATGTCTTAGCATGGCAGCCATAGGCCTAATGACGGCCCCAGGCCTGCCTGCAGTGTATGCCTGTTGCATCCTGATGGTGCCTATGCATATAGCACTGACCATATAATACACTGCACTGCTTATGAAAGTACAGTGTATTATGGACGTGATTAAAGGGGTATTCCCATCTCTCTCATCTCTCGCTAGGATATGTCTCCATTGTCTGATAGGTGCGGGTCCCGCTGGATTTCCCAGGGTCTGTCCTCCAAGCGCTGCTCCCCTCCTCTCCCATAGAAGTGAATAGGAGCGCACCGCTCATGCGCTGCCCATGCTTGCATTTATTTCTATGGGACAGACGGAATTAGCTGAGCCAGTGCTCGGCTATTTTCGGCGGCTCCATAGAAATAAATGGAGGGTGGCTGTGCATGCGCAGTACGCCCTCCGCTCATTTCCCCACTCCGCTTTCATTGTAGGTGCGGGTCCCAGCGGTGGGATCCGCACCTCTCAGACAATGGGCCATATCCTAGCGATATTCCCCCATTGTCTAAAATGGGAAAACCCCTTTAAAATATCGCCTTTTAAAGTCCCCTTGTGGGGATAGTAAATGGTTAAAAAAAGTGTCAGGCTGTTATTCAAAGATAAAATTGCAAAAATAAAATCCCCTTCACATATTTGGAATCGCCACGTCCATAATGGCCTGCACTACATAATTTATCCCGCGTGGTGAGTGCTGTAAAAAAACTAAAACACAATAATGTCAGCATTGCTTTATTCATCACAAAAAAATGGAATAAAAAATTACCAAAAAGTGTTCTGTACGCCAATAACAATGAAAACTGCAAGCCGTGCTGCAAACATCAAGCCCCTTACAGAGAAAAATAAAGTCATGGGTCTTGGGATGCAGCAATGCAAAAGTAGTAAAACATTTTAAAAAAGAGATGCATTTAGTATCACTGTAATTGTACTAATCGAGAGAATAACGCTATCATGTTATTTATTCCCAAAAAAGTATCACGTAAAAACTCAGTGGCAGTATTGCTGTCTTTTTTTTTTTTTCTAGTTATTCAGTCATTCAAAAATCGCTTGGTCGCGAAAGCCCAAAATTGGCTTGTTCCTAAAGGGTTAAGTTAATGAGATTCCTTACAAAAAAACCTTTCTGCAGTGTAAAGTTTACAAGCAGGCAGCTATGTTAACGTTGTACTGCCTTATTGTGTATGAGCTGGCATGTGTGTGCCGTCTCCTGTGGGTCCATACTTATGGTGAGGGCGCTGTCACCTGCAGGTCTGGTGCAGTTTTTGAAGCCAAAACCAGATGTGGAATATAACAGGAGATTAAGTATAAGACAAAGATGCTGCTGCTCCTCTTTTTTTTGAAATGCACCAAAAAACGCAATGAAAAGCCTGAACAAAACCTGCATGTGTAACCGCATCCTCACAGTGCCTGTGGGCTCATAGGAGACAATAGTCTGAAGACTTGCACACAGTGCCACCGTGATGCTGGAAGATATGCCAGCTACTAGAAATAAACCTGCCTCTTTGGAAAGTGGATCTAAAGTACCTCGTGGTTTTATAGTTTGAGTGCAGATAATACAAACCCACACGTGGCTGCAGTTAGGGTAGACAGCTGGTTTCAAAGCCATCCTACAAAGATGTGAGCAGTCCAGTCTAACATGTTCATTGTACTACACTCATGCTAAGAGTAACGTCTGCCTCTTATGAATCAGTGGATCCGCTGTGACATTCGGTACTTGGACATGAGCATCTTGGGAAAATTCTCCGTGGTAATGGCTGACCCACCATGGGATATTCATATGGAGTTGCCTTATGGAACCTTGACCGATGACGAGATGAGGAAACTCCAGATCCCGGTACTGCAGGATGATGGATTCCTCTTCCTCTGGGTCACTGGCAGGTAAAGTCGCGCTGCGTTTGCAATGTACGTCACACATGTATGTCAGGAGGCTTACCCAATGTATACTTCCGTCAGATACCACTGTATAAGAAGGTGTTCTTCCTTCCCATTTAAAAAAAAAAAAAAAGTATATTTTGCATTTTATTTTCCTTCAAAGTAGGGGGATGCCTCTGCGCTATTCCATACTGCTGAAAAAAAGGTATATTACGACTATATACTAGCCTGGCCTGTTAAGGGCAGAAGGGCACTTGGAATCCATGGGGTGAACGGGGGCCTATGGATATGCAACGTGAATGCGCATTAGACGACTCTCGGAAGGCAAGTGTTCCCTCCCGGCAGTCATCACATAGCTGTTACATGCAGCAATGCCCTCTGTGGCATGGGGAGGAGAGATCGCTATGCCAGCGCTCGTCCTCATGCAGGACAGCCGTGTGCCAGCAGCAGATTGCTACTGCACTGCACTATATGCTGCCGGCACTATTGTGATTTTTTTTTTTTTTAATTATGCTTAAATTGTCCAATGAACAAGCGTTTGCTCGTTCATCGGGCATTTGGAGGCGGTATTACACTGCCAGATGATCGCTAATGAGCGTTCATCTGCCAGAAAATCTGCCCATCTAATACCCTTTAGAATGACGACACATCATGGACCAACCAATAGTAACACAACCGATATTTATATCGCATTTATTGCGTAATCTACTATAATTCATACAGTAATGTCTATAATAAGTGTTTGAAACTTAAACCTGAAAATTGTAATGTATTGACAGCTAGCTTTGAGAGCGCCTGGTATACACCCTAGTCCTCCCCATGTACAGTACTGAGATCCACTGGATGTTGTCAAGATGGTAGTCTGACTGGTGGCACCCCTCAGGACCCATGTTCTTGTGATCAGTTTCCACAGTACGAATGGAGCGGCAGTTGAACGGGCGCAATGATGGGTTCCAAGGGAATGATTTATCAAAACTGGTGTAAAGTAGAACTGGTTTAGTTGCCCATAGCAACCAATTAGATTCCACCTTTCCTTTTCCAAACGGACTATGAAAGGTGGAATCTTATTGGTCGCTATAGGAAACAAAGATAGTTTTGATAAATCTTCCCCAAAGTCTGTGGGACTGTTGAGTACAGCCGTCTGCTACCTCCAGCAGTCCCATAGAGTCTGAATAGAGCGGCAGTGCGAATGTTTGACCATCGCTCCATTGAAATGGGGGACACAGGGCTCCTGTTTTCCTGATCAGTGGTGGTCCCAGCAGTCTGACAACCTATCCCGTTGATAGGTGACATGCGGTCATTGTGGAACAACCCCTTTAATTAACAATCTCCTGTTGTCCTGGTCACTTTGTGATCCAACCAGGAGCTCAGTATGCCCCTTGTGTTACGGTTGGTCATAGATTTGCTGAAATGATATCTCTGATTGCAGGGCTATGGAACTAGGTCGGGAATGCTTGAAGTTGTGGGGGTGAGTGACGTCCATGTCTTTAATAATTAAATATTGGTTATTGACTATATTAACTAATGCATTTCTTTCTGGAATTACACATACAGATATGAGCGAGTGGATGAAATAATTTGGGTGAAAACCAACCAGTTACAGCGAATCATTCGAACTGGAAGAACTGGCCATTGGCTTAATCATGGCAAGGAGCACTGTCTGGTAATGATCGTCGGCAGTATCACTGGTTATAGAAATGTGCATTCTGCTAATCTGTGTGGCGTCTGCCTGATACATGCACACTCTTCATTTTGTAGGTTGGTGTGAAGGGGAACCCTCAAGGATTTAACCGAGGTCTAGACTGTGATGTTATTGTGGCTGAGGTGAGATGTTTATCACAAGCTATCTTCTATATAAAATAATTGCTCAGACAATGGGGGCATATCCCATATGCTCCCATTGTCCAATAGGTGCGGTTCCCACCTCAGAATGGAGCCTTGAAAGTGGTGGAGAGGGCACTGTGCATGCGCAGCCACCCTCCGGTTCTATGAGGTTGCCGAAAATAGTGCTGGCTAAGCAGTTTCCATTGGGCCCATAGAAGTGAATGGGAGCAGTGGCTGCGCATGCGCAGTGTGCTCCCATTCAGTTCGATGGGGAGATCGCTTGGTGGAGGCTGGACACAGGGCAACCCAGGATCTCCCAGCCACCACTTTCCCTGTTCCCTTTTAGGTGTAGGTGCGGGTCCCAGAGGTGAGACCCGCACCATCAGACAATGGGGACATATCCTAGCGTTATGCCCCCATTGTCTCAGATGGGTATACCCCTTTTGAAAGGTTATTCCCACTGTAGACAAATATGGAATATTTGTAGTATCTGCCAGAAATTATAGGGTCCCACACCTATGTCCACAACCTGTCGGTGAGGGGGCAACTGCATGCAGACAGAGAACAAATGTACAGATGGCCATGCATGCCCCCACGGCTCTCTCCATTCACTTCTACAGGAGTTGGCAAAGCAAGCATATTCTGGTGTCACCATGCCTCTCATTGAAGTAAACGGACCAACCACTTCTCCATTCATTCGGTTTATTGTGTGCTTGAATGCAGTGGCTTGCAACCGTCTCACCTTGTGGGAAACCAAGCTTGAATAGAGTTGGAGGGGTGCGACATCTATTGCGTGCCACAGTTCTGTTCTAACACCTCTCCTGAGGCAGTTTAATCACACCTCAGTCAGGCTAATTGCAGTGAACATCCTACCTCCATGAGGTCTTTGACCTTGCTGACTGAAGTATGACTTCCCAGTATTTAATGAAGAAGATTTCTTGTACAAGTTATTCTAATTCCATTTAGATGACTTGCAAAACATCTTCAAGGGAAAATACAAGCCCATTTGCTTGATTTGTTACTACGGATACACCATGAGATGGATGAATGGGCACCTTTACACCCCTCTGGGAATGCCTCTTTAAAGCTTACCTCCAGTTTCAGTAAACTTCTAGTGTCACAGAGACATGAAAACTGGAAGTTATGCTGTGAAAAATCACTGTATACTGTGCTTCTGTCATACTAACCCACGCAAGCGTATTGAGCTGCAAGCGTCGGATACTTACTCCCTATCCTGTGGATATGAAATACGTATTGTTAGAGGCATAATGGAGGCGACGACAGAAGTTTCACATCTCCGGCTACAAGATGCAACTGAACTGCATGCTGCCCACATTAACTCTAATGGGGTCCGGCGGAGATTCGGCCGCTAAAATGCAGAGAATCAGCCAGACAGAAATTACTGCGATTGTATTCGGCTGATTCTCTGCCGTAACTGGCTGCCAGATCACAGTGCCGGAGACGTGAAACTAGCCGAAGCATTCTTGTTCTGGTGGGTTTTAAATATGAAGAAAATGCTATTTGGTTACTTTCTTTTACCATTTGTTCCCTTGTCTCCTGCATGATGTGAAGAGGGCATTTGCTTTATTTCTTACCTTGTAAGTGTGTTCATTCGTCTAGGTCCGTTCTACCAGTCACAAGCCTGATGAGATCTATGGAATGATTGAACGCCTTTCTCCGGGCACTCGTAAGATCGAGCTGTTTGGACGTCCACATAATGTGCAGCCAAACTGGTTAGTGCTTTGGGTTCTTTTCATACTTGTTCATCAGTACGGAGCTACTTAGTTTTTCTATGATGTCCACAAGATAAAATACGAGTAATATCATTCCTCGGTGTTCTTCACGCTGCAGTATTTCAGCAAAGTCAGTGTCAGTTTCTGTGCCGTCATTATTAATCTAATGATTGAATTCTTTAGGTATTTTTTATTTTTTTTTTGTTTTTATTTTTTGCCAAAATGAGATATGAAGAACATGCAGCACTTTGGATAAATGCCACAAACAATAACACAAGGCAACCATTAGGGCCTTAAAGGGAATCTGTCACCAGGTTATAGCATATTAAGCGGTCACCATTGCCATGTACAATAAACTACCTTCTTTCCTGCTGTAGTCTTGTTTTCTCGTTTCATGATGTCATTTTGATAAAGTGCATTTTGTATTATGCAAATTAACCTCCAGGTGCCCAGCCTGACTTAATTTCCAACCCAAGCATGCCTCCTCATCCCGAAATATCCTTCTACAGCCGAGGTGAACGGCGCTGCCCCCCCTGCTACGTCATCTAATACATTCCAGATACGCCCCTTGCTTCTTCCTTTCGGCCACCGGATCTGTTGCGCAGGCGCAGTACCGCTCCTGAGGGCAACGGCCTCAAAAGTGTCACTGGGCATGGGCCAAGCCTAGTGACGTAATCTGATCACTGTTGCCTCAGGGGCTTTATGATCGCACAGGGGCAACATTTCCGGCGGGCCGAAAGGAAGAAGCAAGGGGCGTTTCTGGAATGTATTAGATGATGTAGCGGAGGGGGCAGTGCCCTTTACTTGTGTTGTGGTAGGATATTTCTTGATGAGGAGGCGGCTGGGCACTTCAGGGGGGCGTTACTGGGCTCAAGAGAAGAAGAATAATGCCCCTCTGGGCACCTTGGAGGTTCATTTGCATAACACAAAAAGCGCTTTTTTTATCAAAATGACGCCATGAAATGAAAAAAGACCACAGCGGGAAAGAAGGTAGTTTATTGTACATGGCAATGGTGACCGCTTAATATGCTAAAACCTGGTGACAGATTCCCTGTAAGATGGATTCACACTGCTCATCAGTATGACTGCTCGTTCTTGATAATTGGCCCATGGATAGTTGTGCTCCTGACCACCCAATAAATGAGCAAAACACTTGTTCATTGGGTGAAATCATTGTTGATGCGGCACATTAAATCATTGTTTCTGGGCAGAAGATTGTGCTGTGCGGAATAGAGAACCTGGCAGTGGCTGCCACTTGTCCCCATACAGTGGAGGGGATTGCAGCATGTAAATGCAGTTCTTACCTCCACTGACAAGTAGGCAATTATGAGGAAGGAATGATTCAGACATCATATAGTACATGACAGTATCCTTCCAACATAGATAGAACCAGCCTTGTACCTCACATGGATCCAGAGATTGCCACATTCATTGCTCCAATTGCTCTACTAGATTATCTTCAGTGTGTCCTTTCTGCTGCAGCGCTCTCCCTCTAACTGCCACAGCTTCCTTTTTTTTTTTTAAATTAGATAATTTTTATTAACAATTTTTCAATTTACAAACATGAGAAAAGAATCCTTAAGATATAGGCTTGGGTATATACAGCCCGGTTGGTCATTCAGACTGTTATTGAGATATTTTCATAAATGGCAACCAGCTTTCAATAATAAAGGCACATTATACAGGGACATACCTCTTCAATTGTGATAGAAAAGAGTATTGAATAATCCACCTTCCAGGGACGAGTCTGCACACTACCACTAATATAGGTGCAATGCATCATGACACCGAGGAAGACCTAGCCAACACTCCAAGTATAAGCTAATCCCCTCCCCTTACCATGATGAGCTATTCCCGGGACTTCTCCACTCCAGGTCGCCCAACATTATTTCCCTTCCAGTCCCGGTCTGCGTATCACTGAACCCACTCCTCCCAACACAGCCTAGATACTGATATGCCATGTCACATCGCAGTAGTCCTATAAGATACCCACTTGTCCCAGATTTTGGTGAACTTGGCTAAGCACTCCCTTTTCCAGGCGGATGATCTCGTCCATTCTGTTCAGAAATTCAGCCCTAGAGGGGGGCTGATGTCTGAGTCCGTATTTAGCTATTCATTTCCTGGCCTGCACCCCCAGACGTGAATTACGGTTTTTAATGTCCAATATTCCCAACACACATGCCCTCGGACCAGACGGAACCGCAACTTGATAAGCCTCTTTAATACAGGTTAGCACGCCTGTCCAGAAATTCCGAAGCTCCGCACACTCCCAGAACCAGTGCATCAGGGATGCAGGACTCTCCACATCTAGGGCAGGAGGCAGCATTCCTAACCCTGATCTTGAACAGAAAGGATGGAGTCCGGTATACCCGGTGAATAAGAAATAATTGGGACTTACGCTGGCCCTAACTGAGGTGTCGGTGCCAGTCCCCCCCAGGGAGTCTTGCTTCAGATTTCACAAACAGGTTCCTATATATGGATGATATTAGTCCGCTCGAGGAGCCACATGTGAGAATCTGTTGCAACAGTGGGACTGTTGTGCATGTAAGTGACACAGACCTTGCCTGAGCCTGAAATGCGTGTCTTAATTGCATAAATTGATTGATTTCATTTTCTGTAATGTGGGCTATCAGTCGTGCAGATGCGTTGTCCCCAGGAGTCCTCCCCCAGCCTCTCAATTGCTGCCTCTGCGAGGAAATAAACTGCCACAGCTTCTAACAGAACGTATGGCTGGTGGCAGTTGAAGATTTAAACAGAGCACGTTCGACCAGCTCAATGAGACGGACAAAAAAAGAAAAAGAACAAACAGCAGGGGGTGCTGTACAGATTCATTTTATTGAATAACTCATTGGCTATACAAAATGTTTAATTACATGCAATTCCAAAAGTATTCAGATCCGGGTACTGGTTTGGAAAATGTATAATATAGTTTGTGACAAAACCCCTTTTTACAATGGCCATAAACGTTCCGTATTGTATGTACTGGGCCCCCTGCTGCCCTGAGTAAACATGCTCCCCACGCATACATGCCCATGGGCTGTAAGATGGTGGCAGTCACGTGACTTGTTCACACGACCGTTTCCTCAGGCTGTTCCTGGGTACCAGTACTTCTGCAGGGCGCTGGACAGCCAAGGGCCACATGTGTAAATACAGGGGATTCTGCATTTGCAATACATAGGATGAAATCAGTGGCAAATCACAGCTTTGCTGCAAATTGTGACTCTTCTTTTTTCCTATTTTTCTACAATTTCTTAATTGCATCTCTCCTCCTCTTCTTTCTGTAGGATCACTTTAGGAAATCAGCTGGATGGAATCCACTTGTTAGATCCAGATGTGGTAGCTCGATTTAAGCAACAATATCCTGATGGAGTGATTTCCAAACCAAAAAATATGTGAACACGTCGGCTCTACTTGGATGAGCGATGAAGAAGAACTGTTTTTATACTGCTTTAGGCCTCGTGGCTGACGTTGGATTTGATGTAAATAGGGGTTTTATGTTCTCATTCCTCTTCAGCAATGCATTGACTAAATAAACCAGAAATCTGTGATGTCATCCCCGCTTACTTGATAAAGAAAACCTTAAATCTTTTAGCCCGGGAGATACAATGAAATATTCCTTACAAACCACTACGGGTACATTCTCATCTGCTCCTTGCCTAATCGGGCCCTAACGCGGCCGTCAGTTGGGTAAAAAATGTTTGTTTGTTTTTTGTCTGACTGAAACCTGACATTTATGGTGAACAGTGGTCGGATCACTCCCGGACCCAATTCTAGTCAATAGGGATCCAATGGTGAATCCAGCAGACTTTTCTCTTTCGGAACAGCTTGCTGGATCTTTGGTTGCAGATGGAAACGTACCCCAAGTGTGGATTCACATCACGTTTTTGCCATCCGTTTAACATATATGTTGGTGGGGGGGATACAAAAGCGTGGTGTGCAGAGTCCAGTAAAAAAAAAAGGTATGTGGTAACATATACTTTTTTTTTTTACACTACAGTGGAAGTCTATGGTGAACGGATGCCACTGTACAGCTTCAGTCTGAGGCATACGTTAATGTATATGTTAAACGGATGGCAAAAACATGATGTGGAACCACCTTAGGTGTGTAGATCACTAACAAACACCCACTGATGAAAACATTGGGGTAGATTTCCTGAGCACCAGAGGTCTGGCGCAATTTGTGACAAAAACCAGCTTTACATTAGAGATGATCGAATTGATGTGTCTCATCAGCACGGCTTCCTCACCTATCGGGCTGATCCTGCAGGTGAAGTGCCCTCCAGCTTGAAGATTGACAGGGGCGGACATTTAGCCCGCCTGTGACAATTTCCTGCCTGATTCGCCGGTGTGGCTTCAATGTGCCTCGCTGCTCCAACACTACGGGGAAACAAGTGGTCTGAAGTCAGCAAATTAAGAAGTGACAAAGGCTCTAAAAGGTGCACTAGATTTATCAGACACCATGAACCACTGTGGTACATTTGGGCCCCTTTCACACCAGCGAGTTTTCCGCACGGCTGCAATGCGTTGAACGCATAGCTCCCGCACTGAATTCTGACCCATTCATTTCAATAGGTCTGTGTACATGAGCACTTTTTTTATGCCTCAGATCCGCGTTGCGTGAAAAAGCAGCATGTTCTATATTCTGCGTTTTTAAAGCAGCCCGGGCCCCGTAGAAGTGAATGGGGCTTCAGTGAAAAACGTATTGCATCCTCAAGCAAGTGCGATGCGTTTTTCACTGATGGTTGCTAAGAAATGTTGTTTGTAAACCTTCAGGTTTTTTTATCACGTCCATAAAAACGCATTGCACCTGCGTGGAAAAAACTGAACGCAATCAGAGAAAACTGACTGAATTTGCTTGCAAAACAACGCGAGTTTTACTGAACGCACCCGGACCTAATCCGTCACGCTCATGTGAGAGAGGCCTTAGTGTGTTCCATCTACTTCAAAGGTGGCTACATGCAAGACCGTATTAATAAAGCTGCCCCACTGTGTTCGAGCCACATTGCCTTTAAGAAAAGAAAAAAGTTTTCCACAAGCCAATGGTACAGTTGCAAGAAACAGTAAGTGAAGAGTTCCTGGATTTCTGCTTTACTAATAGAACTTGATAGAAACCCCCAGTCTAAGGCTTCATTCACACGTCCGTGGAACACCATACTGGCACCCTGCTTAGTGCAGGAGCGCACGGCGTCATTGGTTGCTATGACGCCGTGCGCTTCCTGCTGCCGCCGCTGCACAATAATACTCCTATGATCTATATGAGTGCATTAGTTTACCGCGGCAGCAGCAGGAAGCGCACAGCGTCATTGGAACGAATGACGCTGTGCGCTCCTGAACTAAGCAGGGTGCCAGTCCGGTATCACATGGTCTGTGTTCCACGGACGTGTAAATGCAGCCTAACTAGACGTCAAACAAATATTTGTACCTTTCCATGTTTTTATTTATGGAGTAAAATCCACAGAGCAGGGAAAAAGTGAACCCCTAAATTTAATAACCTGTAGAGCCCTCTTAAAGCAGCAATCATCTCACCCAAATGTTACCTGGAGCAAGACTGAGGAAGAATTTTGAATGATTCCTCCCTGCAAATTAGTTTTTCTGTGGTGCCTTTCATGGTCCTTAGGTCATGCAACAGCATCTCGGCAGGGTTAAGGTCAGGGACTTGGTGATTCCAAAACACAAATCATCTTTAGTTGGTTTACTTGGTGGCTTTCGGTCATTGTCATGCTACATCATGGACTGCTGCCCTTACACTCTCCTATAAAATGTTTTCATATACCTTAGAATTCATTGCTCCCTCAATGATCGCTAAGCATCAAGGCCCTAAGATAGGAAAAGCGCTCCAAACCATGATTCCCCCTCCACCAAGCTTCACATTTACTGTGCAGCATTTACCCAGAAGAATTGTGGAAAATCCAGGTGATGTGGGGCAAACCTCCTTTGTGGCGGCCTTCCATGATGCCATGTTTGGTGGAAAGATAACTGCACGCTAATGGTACAACATCTGTGGAGACACATTATGATTGGCGGGTTTAGAGGTGCAATTTTTTAGTTACTCAACTTCCTGGCTTACTTTGCATCAGTTTTGTGCACCTTAAGCTGTGCCACCTCACCAGTGATGCCACACTGCCCGCAGTAGAACGAGGCACAGTGCATTGAATCTATATCTGATGAGAATGTAGAACAAATTACATACAGTTGTGTTCAAAATTATTCAACCCCCAATGCTGTAAAGGGTTTTAGGAAATTTAGTGTACATTTGCAAATGCAACTAACGGGCGGTCCTGTAGTTGAGTTGGCGCGTCATCTCGCGAGACTTCCTGTGTTGTACTGCAGCCTACGCGCGCCTCACAACTTGTACTGCAGCCTGCCAGCGATGATCAATCGCTGGCAGGCTGTAGATGCGAAATAAATCGCATCAAACAAGTATATCAGACGCTGTTTTGTTAACAGCATCTGATATACCTGCTACCTGGTCCTCTGGTGGTCCCATTTGCTGGGATCGACCACCAGAGGACCAGGTAGCTATGTAAAGTTGCACCAAACACTACACTAACCCCCCCCCCCTCACTTATTAACCCCTTGATCACCCCATCTAGATTCCCTGATCACCCCCCTGTCATTGAACACACCCCTTGTAAGGCTCCATTCAGACGTCCATATGTGTTTTGTGGATCCGATCCAAGGATCCGCGGATCTGATTCATGGATCCGCAAAACACGGACACCGGCAATGTGCTTTCCGCATTTTGCAGATCTGGACATTGCCAGAACTATATAGAAAGTGCTTTTTCTTGTCCGCAATTGCGGACAAGAATAGGACATGTTCTATCTTTTTGCGGAACGGAAGTGCAGATCCGTAATTCCGGATCCGAGCGGGACAAAGTCTGTCCCCATAGAAATGAATGGGTCCGCAATTCCGTTCCGCAAACAGAATTGCGGACGTGTGAATGGGGCATAAGGGTCCCTTATCACCACCAGTTAGTTAGCTACTTGTTAGGTAGTTGGCGCCCACCGCACCGCAGTCAGTGATTTTGGCAGAGATTTTTTCATCCACATTGATCGATGTGAATGAAAAAATCTGTGCCGTTCATTTAATTTTTTTTTTTCAGCCCGGAGGCTGAACGGAAAAAAAAAATCTCATTACCCGTATGCTCAATATAAGGAGAATAGCAGAAACTCCTAATGCTGGCCATACGTGTAATGATTGCGGATACCCTCAAATGCCAGGGCAGTACAAACACCCCACATGTGACCCCAAATCTGGCTACTCCTGCTGAACCTAGGCTGGGCTCCTGGGGTGTCAGCAAAGGGCTGCAATCCCTGCTTCCAGCCCCCCCCCCCCCCTACCATCACCCACCACCCTGCCCAGATACGGTACTCAGGCGGCAACCAGCCGCACAGACCTCTTCCCTGCGGCAGGGCCGGTAGGCCCTCACCAGCCCAGGTCCATTCTGGCCCACAGGGTGGGCACCAGCGGCCGCCAGTGACTTCCGGCACCTCCGCGCCGCTCCGGTCTCTCTCTAGGCCCCGGCCGACCGTCGGTACTCCCGGTCGGCCGGGCACCACAGAAATTTAGGCCCCGGCTTCGCAGCCTACTCGGCCTCAATCCGGCCTTAGTCGGGGGGAGGGGCGGGAACTTCTCCCAGGTGCGAATTTTTCCCGCCTGGGGGTTCCTCCTCCCCCATGGGACCGCGGCTCCGTCCCCAGTCTGTCCCGGCTGCCGGCCATGCTTAACCACTTCGGTGCCGGCCATCTCGGGTACCGACTCCTGCATAGGGGTTAAAATGGTGGCTTTCCTTTTCTGCCTCTCAGTGAGGCTGGGCCGTGTACAGTGGCCCTTCCAGTCTGAGGGAGGCCTTGTTTTAGATTAAAAAAAAAAATTCTAACAGAAAATGGTTGGCTGTGCTGGACGCTGCAGCCTGTTCTCATAGTGCTGGCCGTACACATGCCCTCCTTCCATAGGCGGCATGTCGCGCTCCCCGGCTGGGGGGCTGACCAGGCGCATTTTTCCCTTCTAGTCTAGGCAGAATATTGCACTTCCCTGACTGCAGGATGGCCATGTGCACGTCCCCCTTCCATAGGCGGATTCCTGCACTCTCACCGGATACGGTGCTGGCCATGTGCACGTCCCCCTTCCGTAGGCGGACGCTGCTCTCTCACTGGATTCGCTGCTGGCCATGTGCACGACCCCCTTCCTTAGGCGGTATGCTGCACTCTCACCGGATACGGTGCTGGCCATGTGCACGTCGCCCTTCCATAGGCGGACGCGGCTCTCACTGGATTCGCTGCCGGCCATGTGCACGCCCCCTTTTCATAGGCGGATTCCTGCACTCTTCCGGATACGGTGCTGGTCATGCGCACGTCCCCCTCCCATAGGCGGATTCCTGCACTCTCCCGGATACGGTACTGGCCATGTGCACATCCCCCTTCCATAGGCGGACGCTGCTCTCTCACTGGTTTTGCTGCTGGCCATGTGCACGACCCCCTTCCTTAGGCGGTATGCTGCACTCTCGCCGGATACGATGCTGGCCATGTGCACGTCCTCCCTTCCATAGGCGGTATGCTGCACTCTCACAGGATACGGGCTGGCCATGTGCACGTCCCCTTCCATAGGCGGACGCTGCGCTCTCACTGGATTCGCTGACGGCCATGTGCACGACCTCCTTCCCAGACGGTATGCTGCACTCTCACCGGCTACGGGCTGGCCATGGGCATGACCCCCTTCCCAGGCGGTATGCTGTACTCTCACCGGCTACGGGCTGGCCATGCGCACGTCCCCTCTCCATAGGTGGAACGCTGCACCCTCACTGGATTCTCTGCCAGCCATGTGCGTACCCCCTTCCTTAGGCGGTATGCTGCGCTCTCACCGGTTATGTTGCTGGCCTTGTGCACGTCCCCCTCCCATAAGCGGAACGCTGCACACTTGCTGGATTCGCAGCTGGTCATGTGCACGACCCCCTTCCTTAGGCGGTATTTGGCGTTTTCACTGGATTCGCTGCCGGTCATGGGCATGCCTCCTTTCCTCAGACGGCATAAATGCATTCCTTGCTGACCACCAGCATGGCCCTTTTCCATGGGTGGAATGCTCGCACCCCCACTGGATACGGTGCTGTCCTTGTGCATGACCACCCCTCATTCTATGGCCGGGATTTGACACGCTCCTGAGACTCGCGGCTGTCCTTGTACATGCTGTGCTGGTCTCGTGCATGTCCCTCTTCATTGGCGGAGTAGTTGAACTCTCACGGCATGCGGTGTTGGTGGATTATCACACCATCACCTACTACAGGGTTGCCCCTGTGCATATCCTCCTTCGCTAGGCGGACCTCCTGCGTTCCTGCTAGATACCGTGTGGCCATGTTGATGACCACCTTCTGGGCGGAATGTGGTGTGTCCTTCTTCTAGTGGTCGGTGCTGGCCTTATGCACCCCCCTTTTTTGGGGTGGGACTTTGCACTCCTGCCGAATGCAGTGTTTGCTGGGTACATTCCCCCCTTGCCGGACGGACTGTTTGCGTTCCCTTGCATGCCATACTAGTCTTGTGCATAACTCCTTTCCAGGCGGCACTTTGCACGTCCATAGATACTGTGGGTCTCTGTGGCTGGCCCCCTTCGTTGGGTGACTGATTTGCAGTGAGTGAACGTTCTTGTGCGTTGTTTGGGCCGCGTAGACCTTCTCCTCCCGTGGTGGATTGGCATTCTCACTGCTTACGGGGCTGCTCGTACGTTGCCTCCCTTCCTCCTGTGATAGACGATGCTAGCCGCAAGCCTTACACTCTTCTCTGAAGAGATCATCTGCTTTTACCTGACCCGCATGGGCTCTGCCTGCTCTCTACTGCACTAAGCTAGGCGGAGCGGTTCAGTTGTGACGGTATCTGCCATGTTCTGTGGCCTTCCGCCTGGGGAGTCTTGTGGTTCCTGGATGTGTAACCATTCGTCCTCCCGCTGTATTACTTCCCTGCGCAAGCGGTCGCAGTGACGGGAGTGCTGTTTGCAGCACCCCTTCGAATTCACGTTGGCTCTGGCGGGACTACAGTTCCCTCTCCTACTGCCAATTTTCCTCCTCCTCAGATGCTGTGTGGTATGAGGCCTTCCTATGGGCGCTCTCTGAGCTTCAGTTCCACTCAGGAGGGTGTTATGCGGGCTGCTCTGGGAGGTCACCCAACTTCTCTTGGGTGCTTGGCTATCCAGGTCCGGGGGACCTCCACTTTGAATTCTTCTGGGTATTCGCCTTCTGCGAGGCGGTGAGCCAGGTGACTCACACTGTACCGGGTATTCTGCCTTGAGTTGTCCTAGTACGACTACCCTGTTCTCCGCCCTTCCTTCGGTTGGCGGGTGTTAGCCGGCCTCTGTCTCGACTGCTTCTTCTCGCCGGCTCTGTTTTGGCTTCCGCCTGGGGCATATCACGCCAGGGTGGCTTCCGCCCCAGCCAGGCTTCGGAGGTTCACTGCCCTCCCCTCGGGGAGAGCATGGTTGTTCCCTTGGATGGTTCCAGTGTTCCTTGTGGTCTCATACCGTCTCCCTCTTTCACACTGGCTGTACTAGCTGTGCGCCCGCTTACCGAGTCTACCGCATTCCGTTCTCCCCCTGGGTGCAGATTGCGTTCTCCATTCTAGGCGAGGGTCATGCTGTAGACTTACCTTCTCGGTTACCTGACCTTCAGGCTTGGATCTGGGTCCCTACAGTTGGTACCTGTAGCGTCTTCAATGCCTGCTGTTTTTGCTTCCGCAACTGCTACCTTCCTGTTGCACTGGGAGCGGCTGTCTTGCGTTCTACTGCAAGGTTTTTTCTTCATCCCTTCCTGATGTTGTCCTTGCCTGGGGACTACCCTTCGCTCAGGATTGTCCTCGGTTCCCCCACACCGGGACGGCGGAACCCCTTCCTCTGGCAACATCGACATGGACTTTAGCCTGTCTTGTCCTGGCATCTGTCTGATGCTAGGTGGACCCCTTCGGTTCCTTCCGCCTGCCCTTCTGCTCCCCCACTCCGGTTGGCTACGGGATGATGTTGCTCATGGACCAACGGGTCCAGTTTCGCCAGATTCTTCTGTCCGTGTTACTGGCCTGCACCTGAACATGGGGGTTTTTCCCGCCTGCCAGGCGATTCCAGCGGGCACGTTTGTGTTCGCTCCCGTCCGTGCTTCGTCCAGGATCTATTATCGGGCTTAGAGTTCTTACCTGGGGTTCTGTGGAAAGCTGGGCGTTCCCCCACTCTGCCTTTCTCTCCCCATGGTTCTGTCCTTTCTCCAGTCCGGCCTGGGACTGGGTTCCTTGATGGGTCATGTGTCGGCGCTGTCCATTCTCTCCAGCGTTCCCTGACCCTCTTGGGCCTGTTAGGTCCTTCTGGTGGCTCATTGGTTCCTCTAGGCCGTCCCCCGGTACCGCCCTGGGAACTGCATGCTGCATCTCAGGGCTCCAAGCTTTTTCTTGGAGCTGTTACAGAAGTTCTCTCTACTCCTTCTGTTCGGTCCGTTGTTTTCTTGTGGCCCTCCTGTCTCTCAGACGGGGTCTGAATTAAGGTTTTTTTCTTGTTCCGAGCCTTCTGTCCTCGCCAGGACAGGGCTGTTCTCTGTCCCTTCCTGCCTTCTGGAAGGGTTATCTGCCTTTCTCTCGATGAAGCCATCGCCCTCTCCTTCCCGTCCCCGGGAACGGACGCTTCGATTGGACGCTGTTCGGGTTTGCAGTTTTGCTTGGAGATCACCGACTGTTTTTCGGCGCTCTGACTCCTGGGAGTTCCGCCAAGGGTATGACGGCCTCCAGGATGGGTTTCTCTCGCTTCCTCACAAGGGCGCTTGCTGCGTTTTCCGCACCAGGGGCAGGGTTCTGTCTTCCATGTCCCGTTCACTTTATTGGAGCGGTTTGTGCCTCCTGGGCCGGAGACATTGGGCTTCGGCGGCGCAATTGTGCAGGGCGGACGTCGTTTTTTCCTTACTCGCCTTCCCTGTTTCTACAGGGCGCATACTCGTGCTTTGGCGAATGCTGCCTTCAGCTTGTGCGGGCGGCAGTTCCTTGATGCCGTGGGGTGCTTCGCTTTGGGCTGTGGTCCCTCCCTTCTTGGACTGCTCTCGGACGTCCCAAGGTATCCTGTGTCCCCCAAGAAAAATGGGCGAGAACTTATGAACTCGCCATGCCCCTCACAGAATACCTTGGGGTGTCTTCTTTCCAAAATGGGGTCACATGTGGGGTATTTATACTGCCCTGGCATTTTAGGGGCCCTAAAGCGTGAGAAGAAAAATGCGTAAAAATGCCCTACTAAAAGGTACTCGTTGGAATTTGGGCCCCTTTGCGCATCTTGGCTGCAAAAAAGTGTCACTCATGTGGTATCGCCGTACTCAGGAGAAGTAGGGCAATGTGTTTTGGGGTGTATTTTTACATATACCCATGCTGGGTGAGAGCAATATCTCTGTAAATTGACAACTTTGTATAAAAAAATTTAAAAAGTTGTCGTTTACAGCGATATTTCTCACACACAGTATGGGTATGTGTAAATACACCTAAGCTACATTCCCTGACTCTCTGATGCTGATACCACATGTGTGACACTTTTTGCAGCCAAGATGCAAAGAGGCCTACACTAATGAGTACCTTTAGGATTTCACAGGGCATTTTTACGCATTTGGATTCTCACGCTTTAGGGCCCCTAAAATGCCAGGACAGTATAAATACCCCACACTGACCCCATTTTGGAAAGAAGACACCCCAAGGTATTCCGTGATGGGCATGCCGAGTTCACAGAATTTTTTTTTTTTGGCACAAGTTAGCGGAAATTGTTATTTTTTTTTTTTTTTACAAAGTCTCATATTCCACTAACTTTCTTCTTTCTAAAGTGGGGTCACATGTGGGGTATTTATACTGTCCTGGCATTTTAGGGGCCCCTAAAGCGTGAGAAGAAGTCTGGAATCCAAATGCGTAAAAATGCCCTGTAAAATCCTAAAGGTACTCATTGGAATTTGGGCCCCTTGTGCATCTTGGTTGCAAAAAGTGTCACTCATGTGGTATCGCCGTACTCAGGAGAAGTAGGGCAATGTGTTTTGGGGTGTATTTTTATATATACCCATACTTTGTGTGAGAAATATCTCTGTAAGCGACAACTTTTTAACTTTTAAAAAATTTATACAAAGTTGACAATTTACAGAGATATTTCTCTCACTAGCTATGGGTATGTAAAAATACACCCCAAACTATGCCCTACTTCTCCTAGTACTGACGATACCACATGTGTGCCACTTTTGCAGCCTGAGTGCATAAGGGGCCCAAATCAATGAGTACCTTTAGGTTTCATGGCTGCTCACAATTTAGCCCCGCCCAAAATGCCAGAACAGTAAACACACCCCACAAATGACCCCATTTCGGAAAGTAGACACCCCAAGGTATTCACTGAGGGGCATAGTGAGTCCGTCTGAGATATTTTTTTTTTTTTGCCAGAAGTTAGCAGAAATGGAAACTATTATATATTTTTTTCCCCTCAGAAAGTGTCATTTTCCGCTAACTTGTGAAAAAAAATGAAATCATACATGAACTCACCATGCCCCTCCGCAAATACTTTGGGGTGTCTTCTATCTAAAATGGTGTCATTTGGGGGTTATTTATACTTTCCTGGCATTCTAGCACCTGAAGAAACATGACAGGCGCTCAGAAAGTCAGAGCTGCTTCAAAATGCCGAAATTCACTTTTTGCACCATAGTTTGTAAACGCTATAACTTTTACCCAAACCAATAAATATACACTTATTGGATTTTTTTTTATCAAAGACATGTAGAACAATAAATTTAGCAGAAAATTTATATAGAAATGTAGTTTTTAAAAAAATTACAACAGAAAGTGAAAAATGTCATTTTTTGCAAAAATGTCGTTAAATTTTTATTAATAGCAAAAAAGTAAAAATGTCAGCAACAATGAAATACCACCAAATGAAAGCTCTATTAGTGAGAAGAAAAGGAGGTAAAATTCATTTGGGTGGTAAGTTGTATGACGGAGCAATAAACGGTGAAAGTAGTGTAGTGCAGAATTGTAAAAAGTGGCCTGGTCATTAAGGGTGTTTAAGCTAGGGGGCTGAAGTGGTTAGAACAGAGGTTCATTCAAGTGTTTTCGATCAGGTATTGAAAACACCTGTGGATGTCAAGGAGCAGCAATCAAGCATAATAAGCACCAATTAGGCAGATGTAAAATGACTGTGATACTCAGCTCCTTCTAGACATTTACTGGTGTGTTTACAAACATGGTGAAGTCAAGAGAATGGTCCAGGAAGACAAGAGAAGAGGTGATTTCTCTTCACAGGAAGGGCAATGGCTATAAGAAGATTGCAAAGATGTTAAACATACCAAGAGACACCATAGGAAGCATCATTCGCAAATTCAAGGCAAAGGGCACTGTTGAAACGCTACCTGGTCGTGGCAGAAGAAGATGCTGACTTCGACTGCTGTGCGCTACCTGAAGCGCAAAGTGGAGAAAAGTCCCGATGTGACTGCTGAGGAACTGAAAAAGATTTGTCAGATGCGGGTACTGAAGTTTCAGCTCAGACAATAAGGCGCACACTGCGTAATGAAGGCCTCCATGCCAGAACTCCCAGGCGCACCCCTTGCTGTCTCCAAAGAATAAGAAGAGTCGACTGCAGTATGCCAAAAGTCATGTGGACAAACCACAAAAGTTTTGGGATAGTGTTCTGTGGACTGATGAAACAAAATTAGAACTGTTTGGGCCCATGGATCAACGCTATGTTTGGAGGAGGAAGAACAAGGCCTATGAAGAAAAGAACACCTTGCCTACTGTGAAGCATGGCGGGGGTCAATCATGCTTTAGGGCTGTTTTGCTTCTACAGGTACAGGGAAGCTTCAGCGTGTGCAAGGTACCATGAATTCTCTTCAGTACCAGGAGATATTGGATGAAAATGTGATGCAGTCCGTCACAAACCTGAGGCTTGGGAGGCGTTGGACCTTTCAACAGGACAATGATCCCAAGCATACCTCAAGTCCACTAGAGCATGGTTGCAGATTAAAGGCTGGAACATTTTGAAGTGGCCATCGCAGTCACCAGACTTAAATCCGATTGAGAACCTCTGGTGGGACTTACCCTGGGTTCACACCTGAGCGTTTCTGAAGGCAGCGTATTACAGCAGCGTTTTGCAAATAGCGCGTCATACGCACGTTCGTGACTCTGGAGACCAACTGAAAAAGACATATCTACACTTTAACGCGTGTTAAATGCGCGTAAAACGCGTTTACGAGCGTTCCCATTGAAGTCTATGGGTGCAAACGCGCGACAAAACGCCCCAAAGAAGCTCAAGAATTTCTTTGAGCGTAGGGCGTTTTACAGCGCGTTCAAACACGCTGTAAAACGCTCAGGTGAGAACCATGCCCATAGGGAAACATGAGTTTTCTCCTGTTGAGCGTTTTACAGCGCGTTCAAACGCGCTGTAAAACGCAAGTGTGAACTGAGGGTTAAAGAAAGCAGTTGCAGCGTGCAAGCCTAAGAATGTGACTGAACTGGAGGCTTTTGCCCATGAAGAATGGGCGAAGATACCCGTAGATCGCTGCAAGACACTTGTGTCAAGCTATGCTTCACGTTTAAAAGCTGTTATAACTGGAAAAGGATGTTGTACTAAGTACTAAGATTGAATGTCACTTGGGGGTTGAATAAAACTGATAATGATGTGAGCACAGAAAAGACATTTGTGGTTATTTCATTATAAATGTTATGTTATATTTGTCTGACTTACAAGTGCCTCTTTGATTTAATGGTAAACAAGATGACTGAAATGATCAAAATCAATGTCAAACTGGCCAAAACACTCAATTTCAGTGGGGGTTGAATAATTTTGAACACAACTGTACATGTGGACCTCTGTGGAATGGAGTATGGGGGGATTCATGGATTGCAGCCAAGTCCCTCTACAGAAAAAGTATGAGATACTGCAGTAAAGCAGTTTTGGCACAATCTGACAGTGCTTACAACCACCGACTCTTGAAATCCTTGTGTAGCATACGCTCATTCAGTATTTCAGAGAATTATTCTGTTTTATAAAGGCGTGTGAGGGAGTTTTTTGAAAGGGAACAGTGCTCTGCTTCAAGCACTAGATGAGAAATGCACAACCTGGTCCAAGGGCCACATTGTCTGATTAAACCAGTCCCACGGCGTGCAGTAAAGGGTTATTGCCATCTCAGCCACTTATGGTATATCTAAAATACGGTATATGCCATGAATGTCTATCCGGCGGAGAATAGGCTTTCCCTTACAGCCATTTGCACTGTGAAGGAAGATGCATGCGGCTCTCTGCATGAGACACCAGTCCTGACAGTAGATAAGGGGACCATCTTCATTGTGGTTTGCTTGAGTTCCCGAAACCATTTCACTGCTCCCATAAACTACAATGAAGATAGCTTTCTGAAGTGCAACACACGAGGTTCAGGAGACCCCCATTTTGCCAATATCCATTGTGTGACACTCCTATCTCTGACGTGAGCAGCCACCAGACATAGACATGCATGTCCATAATCAGATGGTTGTCTCCTAGATTAGTGTCACATGAACATGACCTAAAATACAGAACTGATCCCCTCTGTCGATGTAAAATGAACGTCCGTGAATTTCTGTACAGATGCACTGAATTAGTGCTCATGCACACGACCATGTTTTTTTGTCTGCATCTGTTCCACATTTTTTTTGCGGGTCGGATGCGGACCCGTTCACTTCAAAGGGGCTGCAAAAGACGACAGCACACCGTGTGTTGTCCGCATCCATGGGTCCGTTCTGCGGCACTCACAAAAAAAAAACCAGAACATGTCCTATACTTGTCCATTTTACAGAAAAGGACAGGACTGTCCTATAGATGGCAGCACGTTGGAACACACATGGTCGGTATCAGTGTTTTGCGGACCGCAAAAATAGCTACGGGTGTGTGCATGAGCCCTTAGACTGGGTTTTAACATGTTTTCAGAGGGAAAGATGAAACCACTATCACCATCAGCTAGTAACGCAGCGGTAAAACGTATCCTCTGGATGATGTCACGTGGCCGAGCAGTTTGCCAAAAAAACGTGACCAAAACAGGTTACCATTTTATCAATCTGCAGGGGCTTGCAGCTCTGTATATGTGACAAGAAATGAATCCAGCCAGCAAAGGAGGCAATATGGACGAGTGAGGCCAGTTTCAGACGAGCAAGTTCTCTGCAGGAAATGAGCTCCGTGGTTTCCCGTCTTGCACTCTGCTCCTGTAACTGGTCCTCCTGGCATTATCGTGCTGTGTCCCTGCCCGACGTCTGCTGTACTAATGGCATTATGTCAGTACAATTCATTACAGATGATGTCGGCCAGGAACACACAGCATTATAAAACCGTGCAAACTTTTTACTGATTGTACTAATGTTTGCATGTCCCATCCTCAGAAATGCACTATGACTGCCCATACGGTTATCACGTATTACCAGAGCATCACAACCAATGTCATTTACACCGTTTGTGTGTTAGGGAAAGCATAAAGGCGTCTATTATGTATGTATAACCTGCACTTAGACAGGAGGGCGATTTATCCTTGGAAGGAAGGAGTACAAATTCCACACTTTTACTGCTCATTATAATGGAGGGGCATTACCAGGAACACGTCTTGTATGTGGCTCGCTCCACTTCAGAACTGTTAGGAGACCGCGTCACATCAGAAGGTGGGTTTGCGACAACGTGGCTGCGTAATAACTCATTATACTCCTTCAGGACGGCAAAAGTAATATTAAATATGGTGGTCAGACCAGAAAAAAGCAGCTCTTGAAAAATAACATAGGGTAATTACTTTGCAAGTTTATAAAATGTTTTAGCTTTCTTAAAATGCTGATCCTAATGGCACTACAATGCTACAATAACACCCCAAAAAAACCAGAGGGTATCGAAAGCGTGCTGCAGTGTCCCCATGACAGCACTTCTTTAGTTCCGGCAGTTTTGTACCATCGCATGGACACTTACCTACTTCCTTTAATATTTTTATTAAAGGGAAAAAACACTTTTACCATACAGAAAGAAATGTTTTCCAAAATAATTTATTATAGCCCAAACATTGGATGGCTGGTCTGTCCCCCCAATACCTTATCCATGTTCACATGTGTTCTAAAACCATCTCTACAAGGCAGGATCCTCAAACACTTCAGAGCAGCTCTGCAGGTATTCAGGCACATTGTATACCATAGTAGCAGCCAGGCTGAAAGGAGGCAACTACACAGAGAACCAAAATGGCTGGTTAATTGAGAAAAATAGATGAATATTTATCAGGGAGAATTTTGGAAGTCGGTTTTCCCTTGCAAATGTCGCACGCAGTTTTCATGCCCACCCCACCAGAGTGAAAGGTGTCTTTTTCTGAGACTTTTTTGAAAGTCACCTTTGGTCAAGTCCATTCACACACTTACCCTTATACTTGCCCGGGAAACCAAGCCCACTTTTCCACTAACTGTCAAAAGTGGTAACAATGGCTAATAATATTTTAAAAAAATATATAAATTTTTTGAGCAAAAATTGGAATGTCATCAAAATTTGTGCATGTGTTAATGCTAGAAGCCAGAAATACAAAAAGCTACAACTTAAAGGGGTATTCTGATCCTGTGGATAGAGGATAACTGTTAGATTGTGGAAGTCCTACTGTTGGGACCCCCACCAATCACAAGAACAGGTACACTGTACCCCTCGGAGCAATGCAAGGTGCCGCTCAATTAATCTCTAGGCGGGTTCCAGAAATAGGCGAGCACTGTACATGGCGGTCTCCAGAACTGCCAGAGAGATGAATGGTGCAGAGAGGGAAGGAGGGGCGGGCGCTCCAAAGGGTACAGGGTCCCCATTCTTGTGATCGATGGGGGTCCCAGCTCTTAGGCAGAACTGTGTTACCATGGTTACAAACTCCAAACAAACCCTGTATAGTGTGATTCTGCAATCATAAGCCCTTCCATCTTTACCCCAGAGAAGTTGCTGACAGATAGAGGGACGCATGACTGTAGGATCAGGGTTTGTCATCTGCAACTATGGAAACACACAGATCTGACACGAAACAATCAAACTGGGGGCATTTACAAAGGTATTTAGTGTACAGTTTGTCCATAACTGCATGAACACGTTCTTTCTTGCTGATAGCTTCTGATAGGGACATCTCTTGGTTACCAAACATCATCCAGTCAATTCAGAAGGCGTGCAAAAACAGTTTATACTGATGGTAATAGTTGGAGATGGAGAAATTACATGATTACATACTCGATACTGGCAAAGCATCTGTGTGCTTCCTGTTTCCACCACTAGAGGGCAGCGTGTGTGTACTCAGTACTGTGGCCCTATGGAGCATGAGGACAGGTGACCAACCATGTATGCTTCTCACTTCTGAAGCACTTTCAGCGATAAAATTATTCTATAACAAAGGCTATTACCAAATATACATTTTTCTTCTCACTATAAAACCGGACATGACCGCTACATAGATGTGTGAACTCCGTAATGAAAGCTGCCTTGTAGAGATGTGCCAGTCACCACAGATCAAAAAGCCCTTGTACAGAACGAGCGACTGGAACGTCTACCTGTGGAAGTGATGCAGTCTCACATTAAACCGCACTCAATAATACGGAGCCCCTCACCCGTACCCCAATGTACATATCAACAGAAGAGTAGGACGCTCACTAGGCTTCTTGTGAATCAGGCATTAGGAAGGCTAAAGACGCGAGGACAAGAATGCCACATCTCCAAAAGATCGGGAACAGACATTCAATACTATTTAATAGCTATGGACGCCTTCGGGGGCAATTTTTACTCAATTTTTTTCAATTGGTCTTCATTAAAAATTTTCAACAGTTTCAGCCTATCTGCAGAGTGTCTTACTTTCACACTGACGGCTGAATGTGTAGCCCTTATCTCTGAACTCCTGGTAGCTCGTAAACACTCATAGCTCAATTCTTACCTAACTGACAAGACTATGGCTATAATGAGTGTGTATGAGCTGTCAGGAGTTCAGAGATAAGGGCTACACATCTGGCCATCAGTGTGAAACTGACAGTAAGACACTCTGCTGACAGCCTGAAACTTAACCCTGTAGGACAAAAACTGCTGAAAATTTTTAAAGAATACAAATTGAAAAAACGATTATGATCCCAAAATGAGTCAAATGCAATGATGAAAATAAACTGCCCCCCAAGGTGTTTGTAAACCGTTTAGTCTGAGACTGCATTATATACCAAAGTGAGACAACACTAAAGATCGTGGGGAACCTCCTCTTCTCATGATTCCTGCACTGATGTCTTGACGTCATAAAACAATTTACATGCTTCCTCGCAGAGAGGCAACACAATGTTTAGGCAGTTGTACATATCCATAAAACTAAGAGGACAACTGAATTTGTATCCAACGAGTAAGAAGCACAGGGACCCGTCTCTTTTGTTGTCTAGTTGCCCCATGGCACCTCAGTGGCCACAGTTTCCTCCGCACATTGAAGTCCTTGCCTTGCTCAGATCATATATACAGAACAGTCAGTAAAAAGCTGTTTTGTCAGGTTGGCATTACTCTTGAGAGTTTGGAACATCTTTCCTCAGGCTCCCACATAATAATCCTACCAAGGGGTAACCAGTGTTATTTCACAGAAGCAAGTGTCCCTTGATTTCGGGCTGCAATCCAAGCCGTAAAGGTGTTTCTGTAAGACATAAAAAAACATTAATGGCATATACACAAACTAAAAACAAGAATGCTAAAATGAATACAGCCCAGAAGTAAAAGCTTACAAGGCTAGACTTGTTAAAGATTCCATATATTCTGTATTGGCTGGTAAATCCAGGCACATTTCGTTGTCTTCGAATACCTTACTCACCTACAATGTTTCACCACGCACTCGTTGCTGCAGTACTCATTATCCCAATCCTTACACTCTATAGGGGGATTCTCACATCCAGAACGTATGCACCGTGGCTGGGGAGATGGGCTGCGAGGGGGAGAACCCCTGACTATTTCAACATCCATCTGCGAAGGGGGAGACTCCTACAGAAAGCAATTAGAAAACACATCACCAAAATCTTTAAAGGGATTGTCTGGGAATCTTTTCACCGATGCCTCCGCTATGTGAAGATTCATACCTACCTGTTCTGGTCCTATGCGCTGGCTCCTGCATGTCTATCTTCCGGACTGCGGCTTGCGGGCATGTCTCCGCTGAAGCTAGTCGCTGGCTGCAGCTCAGCAGGTAGCTATGCCCATGGCCAGGAGGAAGTAAACAAGCTGCGGACCGGAAGATGGAGATGCAGGAACCAGTGTACAGGACCACAGAGGTAAGGAGCAGACGAGTACAAATCTTTCAATAGCGGGGGAAGGCTGTGGGCATCAGTTACAAGTTAGGCTACTTTCACACTGGCGTCTTGTGCGGATCCGTCATGTATCTGCACAGACGGATCCGCACTGATAATACAACCGCATGCATCCGTTTAGAACGGATCCGTTTGTATTATCATGAACATAGCCAAAACGGATCCGTCTTGAACACCATTGAAAGTCAATGGGGGATGGATCCGTTTTCTATTGTGTCATATTGTCATTGAAACGGATCCGTCTTGAACACCACTGAAAGTCAATGGGGGACGGATCTGTTTTCTGTTGTGTCATATTGTCATTGAAAACGGATCCGTCCCCATTGACTTACATTGTATGTCGTTTGGCTCAGTTCCATCAGATGGACACCAAAAATGGAGACTGAACGGAGCCAAACTGATGCATTCTGAACGGATCCTTATCCATTCAGAATGCATTGGGGCAAAACTGATCCGTTTTGGACCGCTTGTGAGAGCCCTGAAACGGATCTCACAAGCGGATCCAAAAACGCCAGTGTGAAAGTAGCCTTAGGTGTTTCCTGACAAATTCTGTAAAGGAACACTAAATTTTCTACAAAATGTTCAATAAAAGTGATCAAATTAGAAAAAAAGAATGAGCCCTAAATACAGATAATGCACAAAACATTAACAAATACCCCAGCAATCGTCCCCCATCATCTGCTATATTCCCATTTTGTCTCATAAAAAGAAATCAGCAATGTCCCCCTGTCCTGTGACAAGCGGCTGGTCCCTTTCTGCTGTGTCTTGCCTGTAGCCGGACAAAAAGCCTGCTAGCTTGGGGGCTACATGGCAATCTTGGCCACGAAACCTGTTGTGTAACCATGGATCGCTGTGCAGTACTGCAGCCACTGAACTGAGTGGGGTTACAGTGTGACTCGCATGCTGCTGAGATGGTGACCCCAGAATCATAAAACATCCAGCGATTCTAGGGTCGTGATCGCAGCAATTGGATTTGTGATGCGCAGTCGGTGTACATTGTGGGTAGTAGCCAGCCCTGGATCATGTGCACAATGCACGGCAAGTGATCCAGAAAGTGTTGGAAGCCTAATTACACTGGGGAGTGCGGCGCTGGCCTGGTAGGGACATTGTCATTATTATCACCAGTTGTAAGCCACATGAAGGGAAAACCCCTTTAAACTGGCTTATTTGCATATAGCAACCAATCAGATTCCACCTTTCATTTTTGGAGCTCCTTTAGAAAACAAAAGGTGACATCTAATTGGTTGCTATGGCAACTAAGCCAGTTCTATTTTACACCAGTTTGATAAATCTCCCCTACACTGTTTTGGGTTTTGTCATTTCTAGGGGTTTTGTGGCATTCTACATGTTTTTCTCTAGTCTGTTTCCTATAAGCTTATATATAGGACTTTAACAGACACTTTTTCAATTACTTATGCTCGAGATTAAATCTTAAAGGAATTTAAGGAACGCGGCCCATTATAGAGATGCCTATTCTTGTCTGCAAAATGAATAAGAATAGGACATGCTCTATTTATTTTTGCAGGGGCACGGAACGGAGCAACGGATGCGGACAGCACACGGAGTGCTGTCCGCATCTTTTGCGGCCCCATTGAAGTGAATGGGTCCTCGCCCGAGCCGCAAAATATGCGGCTCAGATGCGGGCCACAACAACGGCCGTGTGCATGGGGCCTAAGGCCCCTTTCACACGGGCGAATTTTCCGCCCGGGTGCAATGCATGATGTGAACGCATTGCACCCGAACTGAATCCTGACCCATTCATTTCCATGGGTCTGTGTACATGAGCGTTTTTTTTACGCATCACTTGTGCGTGAAAAATCATAGCATGTTCTATGCAGCCCCATTCACTTCTATGGGGCCAGGGCTGCATGAAAAACGCATTGTATCCGCAAGCAAGTGCGGGTGCGTTGCGTTTTTCACTGATGTGATGTTGTTTGTAAACCTTCAGTTTTTTATCACGCGCGTGAAAAACGCATCAAAACGCATTGCACCAGCGCGGAAAAAACTGAACAACTGAACGCAATCGCAGGCAAAACTGAATGGCTTCGCCTGTGAAATCGCACAGTTTTCACTGAATGCATCCGCAACGCATCCGGACACACTCGTATGAAAGGGGCCTAAAGGAAATGTGTCATCAGAAAATGACATTGTTTAAAGAGAAGCTGTCACCCATCCAGACATGTCAGTTTTAGTAACTACTTGCATTCCCTATGTAATCTATTCCTATGCCTCTGTGCTGTGCCATTCCTGTATTATTCTTGCTAGAAGTTTACAAATAAATTACCAGCAGTCTGCAGTAAAGGTACTGCTGGGTGTTACCTGTAATGGGTGTGTCTCACTCTGTCCAATCAGTGCCGCTGGTCAGACTGTGCAGCGACAACGCCCCAAACTGGTAACACCCATCTGTACCTTTAGTGCAAGCTGCTAGCAATTCATTCATAACTTCTACCAGGAACAATATAGAGCCATAGGAATAGATACTCCTGAATTCTTATTACATGGGGAATGCACGTAGTTACTAAAACAGACCTGTCTGAAACAGCAACAGTTCCTCTCCAAATACATTTTCATGATAAACATTTATTTTTATATAATTTTTGGTGATTGTTTTAATTTCTATGTTTTGATGTCACAAATGTATTTTTTCTTTCATTTCACTCATTCCGCAGTCCAGCTAAAAAGATAGAACATGTCCTATTCTTGTCTGTTTTGCGGACAAGAATAGGTATTGTTACAATGGACCTCAAGAAAAAAAAAAGGATGTATTATTTGCGGATCTGCGTTTTGTGGACCACAAAATACATACAGACGCATGAATACAGCCTAAATCTGCACAGGTCACAGAGCATGCCTAGAAAAATCCACAGTAGAAGTCAATGGGGTCAGCTCAAGTCCATTGTGACTATGCACCAAGTGGCTGCTCTCGAAAAACAGGAAGCTTGACAAATTTAAGGTCTAAAAATTTGATTTAAATAATATTTTCTGATTAAAAATTCCCTTTAAATGAATACATTTGTTTCAAGTGTCTCCCTTTCACTTTTTAAAGCATGTATGAGCAATACTTAGAGCCCTTAAAATGTTTCAGTTTCTGAGGACATGTGTGAGGGCAATTAGTCGTTTTCATTGGTACCATTTTGGCTTTTCCACCTCTACATTCCTCAGTAGGTGTTGTCTTCTCCCTGGCTGCGACGCTGTCCAATCGCTGCGGACTGCTTTACAGCCAGGAAGAAGACATGCTGTTCTTGTGAGATCTCACATAAACTGCCTATGTGAGCAAGTAATTCCCGACCGATACCATTGCGGCCAGAGATGATGCAGCAGGCAGAAGAGAAATGGAGCCAAAGACACTGTGCATGTCTTCTTCCTGGCTGTGAAGCAGTTGTGTAAAGCACAGATTGTCAGCTCTAAAACAAGACACAGGCTCTAGCTTAATTATAGCCTAAGAAAAACCCTAAAAGGCCCCCCCCAATAGGGCAACTGGAACTTACTTCTTGAACAACTTCTGTTACTACTTCCAAATGTTCCGGTGACACGGAGACCTCCGGTGAGGTGGGTACGTTGATAATGGGGATGGTTTTTGCTTGGACTTGAACAGTCTGTGGTTGCGGTTGTAGAGGAGGGGGAATGATCTTGATCTGCAATGGAGGTGGCTGGTGCAAACTGAGCCGCACTTTCTGCATAGGCTGTAATGGTGGGGGTGGCTGAAGTATCGTAATGGATGGCTGCTGTGACGGGGCCATCTGCTGTAGACGTGGGGGCTGCTGCATCTGCTGTAACGGCGGAGGCTGTAAACGGGGGGGTAACTGTCTTGACGCTTGAAGAACAGAACGTGTGATTCGCGCTTGTGGGCTGGGCTGTAACTGATGAAGAGGAAGGCCTCTGGAAGTTACCACAGTGGCTGGGATTACTGTCACCATGCCTTGAGACATTGCAATAGAGGTGGGAATTTGTCCTGCCTGCAGCATTTGCTTTGAAATGATTATTTTAGCAATGCTGGGCTGAGGAGGGGCAGCTAACTGGGGTGGTGGTGGTGTAGGGGCAGGGGGTGGAGTTGGTGCTTGGGTATTAGTAGGTGTAGGTGGCGGTGAAGCACACGGTGGAGCACTAGAAGCCGTCACAACAGAAGGGGATGGAACTGGCGATTCGGAAAGTACAGCCGGTGCAGCAGAAGGGTCCAATTCCAGGGTCTCAACGACAACCTATTTAAATTAAATAGAAAAGCATTAAACAGCATCCAATAGGTACAATAATGAATTACACATGGCTGTCTGAGGTGCTTAAATGAGGTGTGGGTACAACAATATAATTGAAAATTACTTCTTTCCAAAAGCTTTGAGAATTCTATAATTATCAAATCCAGGTGTCAATTTCTGTTTAAATGAGAAAAAAAAACAAAAAAAAACAAAACTTTCAACTATACAAGATATGCACCGAACTGTGTATACATGGACTCACCTAAAACAGCTATTTTATGTGTTGTACATCATTATGCATAGGCTGGACAATAACGGGTCTTAAAATATCTCACACTAATATTACAAGTGTATGTTCAGTTTCTTGAGGCTGAATAAACCCATTACCTACCAGATGATAACTCAGGACAATGGATTTATATGTAAATCTGTGCTATATACACAGTTTTTGCTACTTTCACTCTAATTGCTTCCAAACTGAAACTATTATTACCTACATGCAGCCTTTACTCAATGCCAGCCTTGAAAAAGGACCAGTCACAAGAAATGCGATGTAATCACAAGGCAGCATATTATAGAGCAGGAGGAGCTGAGCAGATCGATATATGGTTTATGGGAAAAGATTCATTAAAACTTGTCATTTATATATCTGCTATTTCTGACTTCATTGTTCACGAGGAGGTGTTATCAGTGACTGACAGCTATCTATGTATACACACTTACACAGAGAATGCTATCAATCACTGATGACATCTCCCCTGTGTACAGATATCAGTGACTGACAGCTATCTATGTATACACACTTACACAGAGAATGCTATCAATCACTGATAACATCTCCCCTGTGTACAACTATCAGTGACTGACAGCTATCTATGTATACACACTTACACAGAGAATGCTATCAATCACTGATGACATCTCCCCTGTGTACATCTATCAGTGACTGACAGCTATCTATGTATACACACTTACACAGAGAATGCTATCAATCACTGATAACACCTCCCCTGTGTACATCTATCAGTGACTGACAGCTATCTCTGTATACACACTTACACAGAGAATGCTATCAATCACTGATAACACCTCCCCTGTGTACAGATATCAGTGACTGACAGCAATCTATGTATTCACACTTACACAGAGAATGCTATCAATCACTGATAACACCTCACATGTGTACAGATATCAGTGACTGACAGCTATCTCTGTATACACACTTACACAGAGAATACTATCAATCACTGATAACACCTCCCCTGTGTACAGATATCAGTGACTGACAGCTATCTATGTATACACACTTACACAAAGAATGCTATCAATCACTGATAACATCTCCCCTGTGTACAGATATCAGTGACTGACAGCTATCTATGTATACACACTTACACAGAGAATGCTATCAATCACTGATAACACCTCCCCTGTGTACATCTATCAGTGACTGACAGCTATCTATGTATACACACTTACACAGAGAATGCTATCAATCACTGATAATACCTCCCCTGTGTACAGCTATCAGTGACTGACAGCTATCTATGTATACACACTTACACAGAGAATGCTATCAATCACTGATAACATCTCCCCTGTGTACATCTATCAGTGACTGACAGCTATCTATGTATACACACTTACACAGAGAATGCTATCAATCACTGATGACATCTCCCCTGTGTACATCTATCAGTGACTGACAGCTATCTCTGTATACACACTTACACAGAGAATGCTATCAATCACTGATAACATCTCCCCTGTGTACATCTATCAGTGACTGACAGCTATCTATGTATACACACTTACACAGAGAATGCTATCAATCACTGATAACATCTCCCCTGTGTACATCTATCAGTGACTGACAGCTATCTATGTATATACACTTACACAGAGAATGCTATCAATCACTGATAACACCTCACATGTGTACAGATATCAGTGACTGACAGCTATCTATGTATATACACTTACACAGAGAATGCTATCAATCACTGATAATACCTCCTCTGTGTACAACTATCAGTGACTGACAGCTATCTATGTATACACACTTACACAGAGAATGCTATCGATCACTGATAACACCTCCCCGTGTACAGATATCAGTGACTGACAGCTATCTATGTATATACACTTACACAGAGAATGCTATTAATCACTGATAACACCTCCCCTGTGTACAGCTATCAGTGACTGACAGCTATCTATGTATATACACTTACACAGAGAATGCTATCAATCACTGATAACACCTCCCCTGTGTACATCTATCAGTGACTGACAGCTATCTATGTATACACACGTACACAGAGAATGCTATCGATCACTGATAACATCTCCCCTGTGTACATCTATCAGTGACTGACAGCTATCTATGTATACACACTTACACAGAGAATGCTATCAATCACTGATAACACCTCCCCTCGTGTACATCTATCAGTGACTGACAGCTATCTATGTATATACACTTACACAGAGAATGCTATCAATCACTGATAACACCTCCCCCGTGTACAGATATCAGTGACTGACAGCTATGTATACACACGTACACAGAGAATGCTATCAACCACTGATAACATCTCCCCCGTGTACAGATATCAGTGACTGACAGCTATGTATACACACGTACACAGAGAATGCTATCAATCACTGATAACACCTCCCCTGTGTACAGATATCAGTGACTGACAGCTATCTTTGTATACACACTTACACAGAGAATGCTATCAATCACTGATACCACCTCCCCTGTGTACAGATATCAGTGACGGACAGCTATCTATGTATACACACTTACACAAGGAATGCTATCAATCACTGATAACACCTCCCCTGTGTACATCTATCAGTGACTGACAGCTATGTATACACACTTACACAGGGAATGCTATCAATCACTGATAACACCTCCCCTGTGTACATCTATGTATACACACTTACACAGAGAATGCTATCAATCACTGATAACACCTCGCCTGTGTACAGATATCAGTGACTGACAGCTATGTATACACACATACACAGAGAATGCTATCAATCACTGATACCACCTCCACCGTGTACAGATACCAGTGACTGACCGTTATCTCTGTATATACACTTACACAGAGAATGCTATCAATCACTGATGACATCTCTCCTGTGTACATCTATCAGTGACTGACAGCTATCTATGTATACACACTTACACAGAGAAAGCTATCAATCACTGATGACATCTCCCCTGTGTACATCTATCAGTGACTGACAGCTATCTATGTATACACACTTACACAGAGAATGCTATCAATCACTGATAACACCTCTCCCATGTATAGCTATCAGTGACTGACAGCTATCTATGTATACACAGAGAATGCTATCAATCACTGATCAATCATAATGCAGATGCTCTCCCCTTCTGCCTCCTGCTTGTTAGAACCGATAGGAAGAAATCCATCACAAGCAGGAAAGAGCAGTATGAAGTCTTGGATGAAGCGGGTTACAAAACGGACTCACACTGTCATCAGAGTGCTGTGTGCAAAGAGTACAGTGTATCCCTGTGAGTTGCACCCGCTGCTTGCTCCTTCAGGCAGGAGACGAGAGTGACTGAAGCTGCATCTACACTCTGCAACAAATCATTGTAGGGAATCAGTCATTATATAATTGCACTCCAGATTCCTTAGATAAAGCGAACGGCGTCTTTAGCAGCACTCCGTGCATTAGGCGGACATACAGGAGAAATAAGGAGGATACAGCTGGTTAGGGTGAAGAGGTTTAAGAGCTGCCAGGAGGGAGTTGACAGATGCGGAAGTAATCCTGACGTAAAAAGGAAGTCAGTCACACAGGAGAGACTGACATCCTGTCTATAGAGGAGAACAAGCTCTGAGCTGGTGGTCAGACTGTAGATCACATGAACCAACTGCCCACAATGAAAGGGTTCAATAGTTGTACATAAAACTGAGCTGGAATGAAACACATTTTTCTATGATATAATACTGGTGAATTCACATTACATGAAATAAGTTGCTTGAACGCTCCTTAAAGGGGCAGCTCAATTTTCAGCATATCAGCAGTTCATTGTGGAGGAAAGAGGACAGTTGATTCACAAGCCTCAAACAAGGCTAAAAGCATTACAAAGTTTTATAAAAAGTGGTGGTGTTAATGTACAGTGTACTGTGGCTTCATCACATGGAACTGCAGTCTACACACTCTTAATTTAGAGATGTACAGGGTGTGCAAATGCCTTCAAAGAGCAGTCCACCCAAAACACGTAAAAATACATTTCTGCTGCTCTCCCAGATAGATTATTTTTACCTGCGACATCTGGTTTTCCTTGTACAATGCCAAAGCCTTCAAATATTCCTTTTTTGCAGCTTCTGTTTTCCGTTTGTAAACCTTAGGGAAAAATAATTAAATAACAACTAAGAAATAATCTTTTCTGATCAAATTCGAAAGTCTTTATCAGCAATTGAATGTAAAGATCAAAGCTGCCAGAGCGGAGGTGTAAAACAAATGAACACAGACATAATACAATAATTTAAAGAGGTTTTCCGAGATTTTGATACTGATGACATATCCTCGGTAAAAGGTCATCAATATCTGATCAGTGGGGGTCCCACACTGATCAGCTGTTCGAGACGGCACCGGCGCTCCTGTGAGCACCACAGCCTTCTCCATGCCCACCAAGCACAGTGCTGTACATTTATTTAAACGGGGCTGATCGCGATACCAAGTACAGTCGTCATACAATGTGCAGCGCGGTGCTTGGTAAGCTGTGAGAAGGCCGCAGAGCTCACAGGAACACCGGTGCCTTCTCAAACAGCTGATCGGCGGGGTCCCAGGTTTCAGACACCTACTGATCAGATACTGATGACCTTTCCCGAGGACTGGTCATCAGTATGAAAACCTCGGAAAACCCCTTTAATAGGCAACCTGCAACAGTTACCTGCTTCTGCTCTTCTCCAAGGCTGTCCCACATCGAAGCCACAATTTTGGATACTTCCCCAAAAGTGGCATTGGGGTTTTGTCCCTTGATGGCCGCTTGGGTGTCCCGGAAAAACAGAGCATATGCGGAAAGTGGTTTTTGAGGCTCATTGGGATTTTTCTTCTTCCGTTTTTTGGAGGCTTTCTGTTTCTTTGCTTGTTCAACAACAATGTTCTTAGGGGCAGTTATCTGTAAGTGGAACAGCAGACACAGCAATGTGAAAATACAGTCAAGTCTACAGATAACCGAATAGGGACAATGTCAAGGTAGAATGATGCTATTAAAACATAAAAAAAATCATGAGGGCAACACAAAAGTGGGATGAAACAAATACAATGTGCGGGTTTATATTAATTGAAACTGGTGTATATTACTTGATGCCAAATCAAGAAAACCCCATGTTACTTACTTGTAATACAATAAATAAACTCACCCTTCTAAAGTCTTCCATGTCCTCATCATGCAGAGAGCTGGTTGGAGAAGGGGTAGGCGATAGATGATCCTCAGGAGACTGAACTGGAGGTAAAATAGTACCACCGCCAAGGCTCAAGCCTAGCTGCGAGCTCAGCTCGGACTGATCAATAGTAGTTAGCTGATTATGAGCCAGAAGACCCGATGATATGTCTGTCATTGAAACATCTATGGTGACTGGGGGATTGGCACTGTAAGCGGTGACAATAGGGTGGTCCAAATCCTGTATGAACAATTAGTAACACTATTAGCAGTGCAGTACTCCACAGACATGGCAAAACACCACTTTTTACACAGCCACTCCTCTGTGAAGACAGAAAATCCTTTACCATGGTTAATCCAGACCCAAGCAGTCCTCCAGTTTGCTCCATAACCTCGTGAGTCATCTCCACTGGCATGTCCAGAGTCTGTACTCCATATTGTGCCGCAAATCCTGCATCTTGGACTCCGGTAGGATCCTCAAGGTCATCAAAGTGTCCAACCACATCAGAGACTGCCAAAGAAGGGTCAGAATCTAGAGAAATAGGTGGAATCTCAAACTCTTCATCCCCTAGGCTTGGTGTATGAAAGGTCTGTATGGAAGAATTAAGAACATTACCATGCATTCACCAGTATTGGAATATATATAGAGAGAGCAGAGACTCGGTGACAGCAAAGCATTTACCATACATGATCCAATGGAAAAGGTTTCTGAAAAGTTCACTTCTTCCCACTGCCTTTTCCAGGTACCTGCAGCGCCCTGACTACAGGTGAGAAGTGACTACTACTACACACTATATAGTAGACTTTACATCGCAGTAAACCAATCATTTGCTACATAGGTGAGGTCACAAGCCCACCTTCTGATGTGACGTGGTCTCCTAACAGTTCTGAAGTGGAGCGAGCCACATACAAGACGTGTTCCTGGTAATGCCCCTCCATTATAATGGGCAGTAAGGGTCCCAGGGCAGACAAGCTTTGTTACTAGGCTTAGCTTGGGATAAGAAAATGAATGATCAGTATGGGGGGGCACTGTGGAATGTCTACTCCTTCCTTCCAAGGATAAATGCCCCTCCTGTCTAAGTGCAGGTTGTACACACATACAAAATGGCCACATTTATGCTTTCCCTCACATAGGTAAGTGGCAATTATTATTTTAAAGAGGACCTTTCATCACACCTGAGGGGTTAACTGCCGCTGGTCGCAGCTCCCTGTCATAGAGGTCGGGTGCCGGCTATGTGATTCTGCCGCCGGCACCCCCCTCCTGCATCTGTATTAAACGTTAATTATCTTTATTGGTGGCGCGGTGGCCACAGTCCCTCCCCTCCTCTCTCCTCTCATTGGTGGCAGCGCGCGCCATGTTCTGTGATACTAAGGGCAAATCCCGTATCGATTAGGTATCGATAATTCGATACCCGGTGCAACCCTAATCCATTGTAGCAATGCCTATCCTCGTCCACAACACAGAGAAGAATAGGAAATGCTTTATATTTTTTGCGAAGCCGCGGTATAGACGCGGACTGCACACGGTGTGCTATCCGCATTTTTTGTGGACCTATTGAAATAAACGGGTGCTCATCCAATCCTCAAAAAAAAAAAAAAAAAACAGACACAGAAACAAAATACGTTTGAGTGAATGTCGCCTTAGGCACATTTGAGATAGGTGTGTGCTGTGTGGAAATGACACCCCGTCTGTGTGTGAATTCCTGTTCTGGACACGGCTCACGGCGTTAGGGTCCATTCACACGTCTGCAATTCTGTTCCACATTTTGCGGAACGGAATTGCGGACCCATTAATTTCAATGGGGACAGACGATGTCCCGACCGGGTCCGCAATTGCGGATCCGCAATCACGTTCCCAAAAAAAATAGAACATGTCCTATTCTTGTCTGCAATTGTGGACAAGAAAAGGCATTTTCTACGTAGTGCCGGCGATGTGCGAATCGTGTGAATGGACCCTTATACTGATTTATAATGCTGTGTCTCTGCCTGACCTGTATCTACTGGACTATACTGGTGGCATTGTGTCAGTATAATTCTGTAGACACAGCATTATAAATCAGTATAGTGCCATACACTCCTGTGAACTGAGCAGTGTCTACTTTCACACTAGCGTTAGGTTTGTCTGGCAGGCTGTTCCGTATTACCGGATCCTCTCGGCATGTTTGCCGTGCTGCGGCTGCATCTCTTGCCCATCCCAATTATAGTGAATGGGGCAGGGCAAACGTTAGTACGGATCCGACAAGCTGTTCCCCTGCCGCACAAACTAATTCTAGTGTGAAAGTACCCTTAGTCAATGGTGCCTGATCCGTTTTTCTTTTTTGTAACAGAAAAAAACAGATCAGGCGCCCATTGACTTACAATTATTTTCATGCCTGATCAGGTTTATTCAGTTTTGATTTAATACAACCGGATCGGGCCGAAACTGAGCCGTCAGGATGTATGGAGGGGATCCTTTCATTTCAGGTTTTGACATCCTCTGCTGGATCTCAAAACCTGAATTAAAAATGCAGATTTGAAAGTCGCCTTAGACAGGATCCTCCATTCACAATAGGTGATTGTCAAATTTTATCTATTCTTCCCTTGGACAATGATCTCTGCACAGGGCACAGACCATACAAGTCAATGAGGGCCCCTCCAGACCATTGTGTCTATGGCCCATGAGGTGCCGTAAAGCAATTTTCTTAATGCTTTCTAAATGTTGTTAAGAACAGAACAGCTAGATGGCCGTCCCCATAATTATGTTCAGAAAATAGAATAAAAAAAAAAAAAATCTACAATCAGAAAATAAAAACAGATTAGAAAAAAGGATAACATTTTTGGCGACACATTTCCTTCCAGTAGGCCCCAAACATAGAGAGTAGGGATCGACCGATTTTCACAGCTATCGGTATAGGCATCTAACCTTGCCGATATACCGATAACTAGAGATCGACCGATATTGATTTTTTTAGAGCCGATACCGATATTCTGTGAACTTTCAGGCCGATAGCCGATATTTTATACCGATATTCTGTGCATTTTAATTTTTGGAAATGTTTTTTTCTGTTACAGCGCTTAACGCTTTTAAAAAAAAATATTTTAATAGTTTGAACTTTTTGGGCACGACGATATGTTTTTTTATTTATTGTTCATATATTTTATATGTAAAATTGGAAAAGGGTTAATTTATACTTAATATTTGTTTTTTTACAATTTTTAATTTTTTTACTTTTTATTTAATTACTATTTCCCCCCTTAGGGGTAGAACCTGGGATCTTTACATTCCTTGTACTATTCACTAGGGGTCGACCGATATTGATTTTTTAGAGCCGATACCGATACCGATATTCTGTGAACTTTCAGGCTGATAGCCGATATTTTATACCGATATTTTGCGCATTTTAATTTTTGGATTTTTTTTTTCTGTTACGGCGTCCGACGCTTTTTAAAAAAAATATATTTTAATAGTTTGGACTTTTTGGTCACGGCGATATGTTTTTTTATTTATTGTTTATATATTTTATATGTAAAATTGGAAAAGGGTTAATTTATACTTAATATTTTGGTGTTTCTTACTATTTTAAATTTTTTTACTTTTTATTTTATTACTATTTCCCCCCTTAGCGGTAGAACCTGGGCTCTTTACATCCCTTGTCCTATTCACCCTAATAGAGATCTATCAGGGTGAATAGGACCTGATTCTGTCCCTGCTGCCCTGTGCTATGGGCACACAGCAGCAGGAACCATGGCAGCCAGGGCTTCAGGAGCGTCCTGGCTGCCATGGTAACCGATCGGAGCCCCAGCATTACACTGCTGGGGCTCCGATCAGAAAGAGGAGGTGGGGGACCCTGTGGCCACTGCCACCAATGATATCAATACTGAAGGGATGGGGGGAGGAGGGGGAGGAAGCACTGGCCACAAATGATAAGGTTTAAGATATTACAAGCACATTGCCCAGACCCTGCCTCTGATAGATGGCTGCGATCCGCGGCAATTGACCCCTCAGGTGCGGCACCTGAGGGGTTAGTGCAGCGGATCGCGCTCTATCAGAGGCAGGGTCTGGGCAATGTGCTGTAATATCTTAAACCTTATCATGGTGGCCAGTGCGCCCTCAGCCCCGCCTCCTCTGCTCTCATTGGTGGCCAGTACGCCCTCAGCCCCTCCTCCTCCTCTTCTCTAGTCTCCACTGGCAGCGCGGCACAGGGGGAAGGAGGGACTGCCTCCTTCTCCCCTGTGCTGCTGAGGGAACATGGCCGCGCTGAGAGCGGCGCGCTCATGTTCTGTGATAGCACAGTTATCGGTATATCGGCCTGGTTAGGGGCCGATACCGATAACTGTGCAAATCATCAATATCGGCCGATAATATCGGCCAAACCGATAATCGGTCGACCCCTACTATTCACCCTGATACAGCTCTATCAGGGTGAATAGGATCTCACACTCTCCCTGCTGCCCTGGGCACAGTACACACAGCAGCACGGAGCCGACGATGGCAGCCAAGGCCTCAGTAGCATCCTGGCTGCCATGGTAACTGATCCAGCATAACACTGCTGGGGCTCCGATCAGAAGAGAGGAGGTGAGGGGACCCTGTGGCCACTGCCACAAGTGATATTAATACTGAAGAGATGGGGGGGGGTGGGGGGAGGCGCACTGGCCACCAATGGACAGATAGAAAAGGAGGGGCTGAGGCCGCACTGGCCACCAATGGACAGAGAGAAGAGGAGGAGGAGCTGAGGGCGCACTGGCCACCAATGGATAGAGAGAAGAGGAGGAGGGGCTGAGGGCGCACTGGCCACCAATGGACAGAGAGAAGAGGAGGAGGGGCTGAGGGCGCACTGGCCACCAATGGACAGAGAGAAGAGGAGGAGGGGCTGAGGGCGCACTGGCCACCAATGGACAGAGAGAAGAGGAGGAGGGGCTGAGGGCGCACTGGCCACCAATGATAATAACGTTTCAGATATTACAAACGCAGGCATTAGAAACACATTGCCCAGACCTTGCCCCGTCAGCGGTCGGGTGCCGGCAATTTGTTTCTCCTGCCTGAATTTGTATATGAAATGTTAATTATCATTAGTGGCCAGTGCGCCCTCAACCCCCCTGTCCCCAGTATTAAAAATATTGGTGGCCAGTGCGCCCTTGTCCCCAGTATTAAAAACTGGTGGCCAGTGAGCTCTCCCCTATCCCCCCTTCTTCCCCCCCAGTATTAAAATCATTGGTGGCAGTGGCCTCAGAGTCTCCTCACCCTCTCTTCATTGGTGGCAGTGGCAGTGATCAGAGCCCCAGCAGTAAAGTTGCGGGGCTCTGATCAGTTACCATGGCAGCCAGGATGCTGATGAAGCCCTGGCTGCCATGGTCAGCTCCCTACTGCTGTGTGCACTATGCACAGGGCAGCAGGGAGAGTGTGAGGTCCTATTTACCCTAATAGAGCTCTATCAGGGTGACTAGGACAAGGGATCAAAAGATCCCAGGTTCTACCCCTAAGGGGGGAAATAATCATTAAATAAAAAGTGGAAAAAACAAAACACCAAAATATTAAGTATAAATTAACCACTTTTCCAATTTTACATATAAAATATACAAACAATAAATAAATAAACATATCTCCACGTCTGAAAAGTCCAAACTATTAAAATATAAAAAAAGAAAGCGGTGAACACTGTAACAGAAAAAATATTTCTCCAAAAATATAAATGCACAGAATATTGGTATAAGTGATCGGCTATCGGCCTGAAAGTTCACAGAATATCGGCCTCGGCTCTAAAAAATCTATGTCGGTCGATCCTTAATAGAGAGCTCCCCTGCCCCTACACACAGTATAGTAATAAAGCTGTCAGTTATACACAGGAGGGCAGGGAAGCTGCGGCTCCAGGTCCTGCTGAATCCTCAGACAAAAAATACGTATTTCTGTAAGTTATTTGGGTTCCCCCATCCAGCTTATCTACACCCAATAATGTCATTGCATCTGGACTTTGTCATAAAGTGAAACAAACTTGGGAGATTTGGCACATTTTTGCGCATCTGCTTTTACAGTAGCTAGCTCACCTGCGGTGTATGGAAGAGCAGGAAATGGGTGTGGTCTGCATAGAAAAACGGCACGGTCTAAGAGGCGCCATTTTGTGCTGGAAGGTTCTCACTAAATTTTGTTGAAATGTAAGCCAACCAATAAGTGGTATAAATAAAAAGTCAAGCCGTGCACCAAATTCATCATACAGAGGGAGCCACTGTGGTAAATGTCTAAACGTCCCACACACATTAGTGCACCCCCTTATTTTTCAGTTTCCCAAATGTCTAACGTCCCACACACATTAGTGCACGGTCTGCCACATCCTCAGAGAATGGGGGGCTGGCCAACAATATAACGTATGTAGGGGGCTCCTAACTCCGGAGGTAGCAGAGCGCTGTACCGGCCGCTCTGTTCATTTCAGGGGGCTCCATGGGGTAACCATCACCATTCTGAGGATCAGTGGGTGTCCCACAGGTAGGACCATCATCGATCTAAGGAAGCATCCACATTTACCGACAACAGTTTATTGTATTACCCAGAAAGGTCTACGGAAATATCTGGATTGGCAATGGAGCAGTTTCATTTTATATACAGCCCTATAGTGATATGTATAGTTCTACCATTACATATACAGCCCTATAGTGATATGTATAGTCCTACCATTTCATATACAGCCCTATAGTGATATGTATAGCCCTACCATTTCATATACAGCCCTATAGTGATATGTATAGTTCTACCATTACATATACAGCCCTATAGTGATATGTATAGCCCTACCATTTCATATACAGCCCTATAGTGATATGTATAGTCCTACCATTACATGTACAGCCCTATAGTGATATGTATAGTCCTACCATTTCATGTACAGCCCTATAGTGATATGTATAGTCCTACCATTACAAATACAGCCCTATAGTGATATGTATAGTCCTACCATTACACGTACAGCCCTATAGTGATATGTATAGCCCTGCCATTACACATACAGCCCTATAGTGATATGTATAGTCCTACCATTACACATACAGCCCTATAGTGATATGTATAGGTCTACCATTACATGTACAGCCCTATAGTGATATGTATAGCCCTGCCATTACATGTACAGCCCTATAGTGATATGTATAGCCCTGCCATTACACATACAGCCCTATAGTGATATGTATAGCCCTGCCATTACATGTACAGCACTATAGTGATATGTATAGCCCTACCATTACACATACAGCCCTATAGTGATATGTATAGTTCTACCATTACATGTACAGCCCTATAGTGATATGTATAGCCCTGCCATTACATGTACAGCCCTATAGTGATATGTATAGTTCTACCATTACACATACAGCCCTATAGTGATATGTATAGCCCTACCATTACATGTACAGCCCTATAGTGATATGTATAGCCCTGCCATTACATGTACAGCCCTATAGTGATATGTATAGCCCTGCCATTACATATACAGCCCTATAGTGATATGTATAGCCCTGCCATTACACATACAGCCCTATGGTGATATGTATAGCCCTGCCATTACACATACAGCCCTATAGTGATATGTATAGCCCTGCCATTACATGTACAGCCCTATAGCGATATGTATAGCCCTGCCATTACATGTACAGCCCTATAGTGATATGTATAGCCCTGCCATTACATGTACAGCCCTATAGTGATATGTATAGCCCTGCCATTACACATACAGCCCTATAGTGATATGTATAGCACTGCCATTACATGTACAGCCCTATAGTGATATGTATAGCCCTGCCATTACATATACAGCCCTATAGTGATATGTATAGCCCTGCCATTACATATACAGCCTTATAGTGATATGTATAGCCCTGCCATTACACGTACAGCCCTATAGTGATATGTATAGCCCTGCTATTACACATACAGCCCTATAGTGATATGTAGCGCCCTGCTATTACACATACAGCCCTATAGTGATATGTATAGCCCTGCCATTACATATACAGCCCTATAGTGATATGTATAGCCCTGCCATTACACGTACAGCCCTATAGTGATATGTATAGTTCTACCATTACACGTACAGCCCTATAGTGATATGTATAGCCCTGCTATTACACATACAGCCCTATAGTGATATGTATAGTTCTACCATTACATGTACAGCCCTATAGTGATATGTATAGCCCTACCATTACATGTACAGCCCTATAGTGATATGTATAGTCCTACCATTACACGTACAGCCCTATAGTGATATGTATAGCCCTGCCATTACACATACAGCCCTATAGTGATATGTATAGCCCTGCTATTACACATACAGCCCTATAGTGATATGTATAGTTCTACCATTACATGTACAGCCCTATAGTGATATGTATAGTCCTACCATTATATATACAGCCCTATAGTGATATGTATAGTCCTACCATTACACATACAGCCCTATAGTGATATGTATAGGTCTACCATTACATGTACAGCCCTATAGTGATATGTATAGTCCTACCATTACATGTACAGCCCTATAGTGATATGTATAGCCCTGCCATTACACATACAGCCCTATAGTGATATGTATAGCCCTGCCATTACACATACAGCCCTATAGTGATATGTATAGCCCTGCCATTACACATACAGCCCTATAGTGATATGCATAGCCCTGCCATTACACATACAGCCCTATAGTGATATGCATAGCCCTGCCATTACATATAAAGCCCTATAGTGATATGTATAGCCCTGCCATTACACATACAGTCCTATAGCCAGACAAGACTATAAAGCACCCCTATATTCAAACCGGTTAACCAACAGCAGAAGCGCCATAAAATCACATTACCAGGCAGAGGTTGTGGCTCATATGTAGACTGTAGTAGTTATTACTACAATTGTATATAACTAACTTATCTCTTTCCCAAGATTTTCCGTACATGTATGGCGGATGTCGGGCCTTTAAAGATGGCACCTGTCTTGTGATGGTCCTATCAATCAAAGGGGAGAGGGCGTGGCAGCTGCAGAGAGAGCAGAGCTTCTAGGTGTAATGGTAACGCCCGCGGTGCTATTAGAGGCTCATTTGCATATATTAAAATGTAATTTTTCTCAGCAATGCAGGCACATAGGAACATGGGACCAACACAGATGCCTTCAGCTGCCAAGTGCACATGTAACAGGTCAGCCATAGGTACAAATCTGCTGACAGATGCCCTTTAATGCTGGTCTCTAATGATGATATTTGTCATGTATGCGTAGACTGATTTACTGGTGTAATAGTGAATAAAAAAAACGAGCCCTGAAATGTTCTGCTTTTTGCACTCACCTCTGTCCCAGTCAAGAAGGGGTGTCCAGATCCTGTGATGGTCAGGTAACTGTCATTCCCCCCAGGAAACTGCAGATTAGAAATTCACAATCACATACAGGCATTGTAAGGAAAATATTCACTTAAGCTCTGTAGAGAAAAGTCTAGTTTTAAGAGGAAATCTAGTTATTTCAGTCATGCCGACCCAGCCATACTGGCTCTGAGCTGTAATGATTAATGTCCATCTATACCAGTGATGGCGAACCTTTTAGAGACCGAGTGCCCAAACTGCAACCCAAAACCCACTTATTTATCGCAAAGTGCCAACACGGCAATTTACCCTGAATACTACAGCCCAATATAGTATATCTCCCATGTACTTTATCATTTACCTATACTAGTCTGCCTACATTCAGTGTACTGGCTGTGCTGTTCGTAGTGAGCCCTGCACTTATGAATGGCAGGAAAGGTCTAAGGCATGTTGGTACACCATAGACGTTTTCCAGGGTGCGGGTGCCCACAGAGAGGGCTCTGAGTGCCCCCTCTGGCACCCGTGCCATAGGTTCGCCACCACTGATCTATACACTGAGTACCACCCATGTACCCCTTATGGAACGGAGTTGGTTCCAACCTGAACTGTTCAGAACTCAGTAGCTACTAATAAATCTTCTTTAATACAAAGAGCTGTGAGTTCAGAGGGTGAGGGGTCGGTTTTTCTGCCCGGTTATCTCAGGACCCCGGAGTGTCACCGAGCAGTTACTGCCTGTAGTAGAGACTGCACTGTCTGCCAGTAGAGGCGCCCCTGAAGTCACTCCGCAGAGAGGGCAGTGCCATTGCCTGTAAGTGTCAGCTGGCACCCTGCTCTCACTGCCAGGATCAGAGATTATTGTGTCAGCAGTTTAACCCCTCAGATGGCATAATCTCAGTGATTAGGGAGGGAGAGATCGTATGGGCGATCAATCACATGTCCAGGTCCCGTAAAGAGGATTTTAAAAATAAAAAATAGATTAAAACTTCAATCTTTCTCTCTCTATCTATAAATAAATGGAGGGAAGCAGCGCTGCAATGCTACAAGGATGGCTATTCACCCAGTGTCAGACGGCAAGGTTTCACCTGCTCACTGCAATCCTATACATTTCTATGGGATCGTGGCCACAAGCAGTGTCACCGGGTAGCCCTACCCTAAGGCCCCTTTCACATGAGTTTTCCGTGCGGGTGCAATGCGTGACGTGAACGCATAGCACCCCCACTGAATCCTGACCCAATTATTTCAATGGGTCTGTGTACATAAGCGTTTTTTCACTCATCAGTTCTGTGTTGCGTGAAAACGCAGCGTCTTCTATATTCTGCGTTTTCACGTAGCCCTGGCCGCATAGAAGTGAACGGGGCTTCAGTGAAAAACGCATTGCATCCACAAGCAAGTCCGGACGCGATGCGTTTTTCACTGATGGTTGCTAAAAGATGTTTGTAAACCTTCCGTTTTTTATCACGTGCATGAAAAATGCATAAAAACTCATCACACCCGCGCGATAAAAACTGAACGCAATCGCAGACAAAACTGACTGAACTTGCTTGCAAAATGGTGCGAGTTTCACTGAATGCATCCAGAGCCAATTCGTATCGTTCATGTGAGAGAGGCCTAAAGGGGTTGTCCTGCCCTGTGACAATTTCTAAAACTCCAGCCTGTGGGACCCGTCTAGTGACGCACACTTACTTGCTCCCAGTTGCTCGTTCTAGCTTCTTGGGCCCACTGCCGTCTTCACCAGACTTCCAGTGCCGCAGGTAAACATCCGGCATAGATGGGGTCACATGTGCTGCTGCAGCCAATGACTGGTCTCAGCCGGGACTTATTCTCCGAGTAGGACATCACTAGATAATTGCCTGTCTGGAGGATACGTACCTGCTTCAGCGGCCCATGTGACCCCTGTACACTTATCTGCGGAACGGGAAGTCTGCAGAAAACAGTAGTGGGCCCAAGAAGGCGAACAGGTAAGTACGCTTCACCCAGCAGGGTGTGAGGTTTTTTAAAAATTGATATGGAGCTGGACAACCACATTAAAGGAATATTCCTGTTTTGCCATTTACAGCAACACCTGATAGGAAATAACATGCTATCATTCACACGTCCGCAAGTGTTTTGCGGATCTACGGATCAGCAAAACACAGACATCGGCGATGTGCATTCCGCAATTTGTAGACCGCACATTGCAGGCACTATATAGAAAATGCCTTTTCTTGTCCGCAATTGTGGACAAGAATAAGACATGTTCTATTTTTTTGGGAACGCGACTGCGGACCCGGAAGTGCGGATCCGCAATTGCGGACCCAGGCGGGACATCGACTGTCCCCATAGGAATGAATGGATCCGCAATTCCGTTCCACAAAATGCGGAACAGAATTGCGGACGTGTGAATGGGGCCTAATAGAGCTGGTTTATCTGTAATGCCCCGTTTTCCTGCACTCCATCGCAGTCACTGTGTCGGCTCCCTGTCCCGATGACATCACGTCTACATCTGAGGAGTGGCAAAGCTTGTACGGCTCTGCCCCGTCAAGACATCATCAATGACCTAGCCTTAAAGGGGTTCTGCAGTTCTTTTAAACTGATGACCTACCCTCTGGATAGTTCATCAGCATCTGATTGGTAAGGGTCTGACACCCGGGACCTCCACCGATCAGCTGTTTGTGAAGGCAGCGGCACTGGCAGTAGCGCCACGGCCTTCTCACTGTTAATGCCGACCCAGTGACGTCACGACTAGTATCACTGGGCTGGGCGGGGCTAAGCTCTGTTCCCTTGAGTGAAGCTTAGCCACACCCAGGCCAGTGATACTAGTCGTGACGTCATTGGGCCTGCGGTAAACAGCGAGAAGGCCGCAGCGCTACTGCCAGTGCCGCTGCCTTCTCAAACAGCTGATCAGCGGGGGTTCCTGACGCCCGCCAATCAGATGTTGATGATCTATCCAGAGGATAGATCATCAGTTTAAAAGAACTGCAGAACCCCTTTAAGTTTGTCCGTTTTGCAAACAAGAATAGGCAATGTTGCAATGGGTCCGCAAAAAACAAACAAAAAACTGATGGAACATAGACGTCATACATGCGGTCGGGTGAATGCACGCAAATGCTATGACTTATGGCTCATGCACACGGCTGTAGCTTCGCTTCTGTCTGCATCTTTTGTCGATTGGATGCGGACTTATTTATTTCAATAGGGGTCCGAAATATTAGGACAGCACACCATGTGCTCTTTGCATTCGCACGTCCGTTTAGTGGCCCTGGAAAAAATAGGGCATGTACTATTGTTCATTTTACGGACAAGGATAGGACATTTCTACTGAGCATTAAAAATAAATGGTAGCATGCACTCAGCTGGAATCGGTAATTTGTGGGCCACAAAACACTTACGGCCGTGTACATGAGCCCTTAGGGCGGGTTTTTCCAGCAGGGCTTCAAGCAGGCTTGGATGAGTGATATTCAAGCGGGGAGGAGCGGCAGAGACCTGATGCTACAGAAGCTTCCGTGAGTCTTGGGCCGGGATGTAAAGACAAGACGCATGTCACACATCACAATTACCCTCATGCACTCAGAACTTCATCATCTGACTTCGGGTACGTTCACACGACGACATTTGTCCAAATAGGGCACAACTTCAGCGCGACAAAATTTTTATAATGGGGGTCTATGGTGTCGCCTTGCGGCATGCAACATGCTGCGACTGTTGCAGAAATATCCATCTTGAATGGTTTTTTTGCGACTGTCGCGTCTCAGCATGTCGCAATGCGACACCATAATAAAAGTACTTATTGTCGCGTGACAAACGTCGTCATGTGAACGTACCCTTAGGCTACATTCATACATCCATTGCTCTGGGTCCGCATCCGTTCCGCAATGTTGCAAAACGGGTGTGGACCCATTCATTTCAATGGGGGTGCAAAAGATGGGGACAGCACACCGTGTGCTGCCAGCATCCGTAGTTCCATTCCGCAGCCCTGCAAAAAATATAGAGCACGTCTTATTCTTGCCCGCGGACTAGAATAGGCATTTCTATCGCAGGGCAGGCCATGTGCGGACCCTTATATAATGCAGTGAGGTTCAATGCTGGTGTTACCTTTTTTTCTGCAAAACCGGAACACCCATTTAACTGCCAAACCAGGCAATCAGTGAAATACGTATCTGGTGCCTGTATAATGCCATCGTGGCGGCTGCAGAGCATGAATGCAGATGTTTGGGGAATCATACAGGCGCTTGGTAATCACATCCACACCAGATATTTATCACAACGATTGCTTGCCCTTTAAGAAACTCCCCCCGTCTCTCCCTGACGATGATCCGCGTGTTAGAGGGGGCCCTGGCAGGAACGACATGGATATATGGACAATTCAGGTTGGTATATATCATTTATATATTCATTTATTAGGCGTGAGATTTAGTACACGGATTCGTAGCTTTGCCCACTTGTTTTTTCCTGCCGCCCCCCCTTATTATTGGGGCCCTTTGTGCTCTCTGGGCCTGTGCCAGCCAGTGCTTTTCTTCTATATTCTTGTGTCTTGCAGTTGGGCAGACGTGTTCATGGGTTTTATGAGTGCCCTGTCATGTGGTTTAGTACACGAGGGTCTATATCAGGGATGCTCAACCTGCGGCCCTCCAGCTGTGGTAAAACTACAACTCCCACCATGCCCTGCTGTAGACTGATAGCTGTTCAGGCATGCTGAGAGTTGTAGTTTTGCAATAGCTGGACGGCCGCAGGTTGAGCATGCCTGGTCTTTATTATACAGGTAATGGAGGTTTGTGCCATCTCTTAAGGTGCCAGCTGTATTATACAGTTGGCACCCCACGATAAGAATTAATTCCACTGCAGGCAGTCTAACTCTTCAGATGCCGCAATCAATAGTGACAGAGGCATCTGAGCTGTTAGAGGGAGATGCCTCTGTGCTTTGATCGGCACCTCGCGCAAACACAATTGCCCGCAGGCCTGCCACGTCCCAGGCGCCATCACATATCGCCTCTGGAGGGATGGAACAGAATACATATGGGAAGCCATTCAATATCCCTACAAAGAATGGAATAAAAAGTTGAACACCGCTCTGTTCAAATTAAAAACGCCACATACAGTTCTACAATATAGTAGAGGTAACCCAAATGAGGGAATTAAAAACGGCAACTTCCCCGCATCCGGCTATGCTGAAACACAAATAAAAGGGATGGCTTTAGAAATGGGGAGATCAAAAAAGAAAAAAATATGTTTGCCAAGCCCTAATACCAAACTGGGCTGCAGCCGTAAAGGGGTTTTCCGGGTTATTAATATTGATGACTTATCCTCAGGATAGTTCGGGGTCCCGACACCCTCCCAATCAGCTGGTTGAAGAGTAGGCTGTGCTCTGTGCAAGCACTGCTGTCCTCCTATACCTGCTCGCTGGTGACAGGTGTCATTACAAGACGCTGTCCTATACCCCTCAATGGTATGCACCTGAATAGAGGGGAGCCGTCCCATTGAATTATACAGAAAATGCAGCGCAATCTGCAGGCCTCATGTAATAGGGCAGGAGGAGCTGAGCAGTTTCATCCCTCCTATGTGTTTTTCTTAAGTTAAAAAGCCACAAAACCCCGATTTTGCTACTTTTTAAATGCCATTGTGACTTTAGTCGGAAGTGCGATTTTTCACCACAGGGAAAGCCACCACTACACTGGGGGTGCCCCCTCCCATCACCACTGTGTAGGAAGCCAGCAGCAGCGTCACCCCGCAGCTCACCTTGCTTTGCCCATACATGTCAAGCATAAGCTGAAGCGCTGAAGCGTCCAGAGGAGAAGAAGAAGCCTCCTCCCCCGCCGACAACAAATGCCGGTCAGGAAACGCAGCGCCCCCATCGGCGCTGTCACAATCCGAGCTCGTAAAGAAATGGAGGTCCATAACAAGTCATCCCACATATAGGGTTAAGTGCACAGCCTAACTGCAGCCACAAGCAGCGGGCGGCGCTGCCCAGTGACAGAACACGGTGTGCTTCTGAGGCGTCACGTGCGCTGCACGCCAAAAATCACCTCACAAACACACGTATCCACAGCACTGCAGCCCGCGCTCCGGGACGTCACCAGCCGCCGGCCCAATGAGAGGCCGCCACCCGAGTCACGTGACAGTCCCCGCCACAACTGCGCATAATTAGTAAGGAAGCAAGAGTTTGAAGCCCTTCTTGGCAACAGCGTAATCACAGACACAACCTGTAGAGCAGCTTTACTACAGCGCATGCGCCTAACACCCTTCAGCAGGCAACTTCACCGTAGCAGAGGCGTTGACATCCCAATCATAAAAACCTTCATTGCCGCAATGCATCCTGGGCCTCATTCAGACAGCCATAATGTATTGCCTCGAACTTAAAACACCATCATTCTCAGGTCCTGTTTGGTATGGCAGTTCGCCTTTATTTACGTGAATGGGCATAAGCTGCAATACCAGCCATGGCCTGTGGACAAGTGTGGCACTGTTTCCGTGAAGAGCTTTTTTTTTCATATCTTGGAAACCTCTTAATATCACCACACCCATTTAGACGATACATCAGCATTAGGCTAAATGCACACGACAGTTGTTTTTTGCTGTCCGCAAATCGGGATCCGCAAAAAAAACTGATGGTCCATCAGTTTTTTTTGGAAGATTCCTTTGTTTTCACAGATCCACTGTAATAAATGCCTATCCTCGTCCGCAAATAAGAAAAAAGTAAGACATGCACTACTTTTTTTGCTGAAGGGAAACACGGACAACGGACGCGGAACACAAACAGATGAACGGTCAGCATTTTTTTGCTGACCCATTGAAATGAATGGGTTCCTGTCCTATCCGCAAAAAAAACTGAAACGGAAGCCGAGAAAAACAACTGTCGTGTGCATTTAGCCTTAAAGGGGTATTCCGGTAGCACCATTTTAATCAAAAACCAGATAATCGTTACTCACCTTACCAATCCCCCCGCTGGTCCAGTACCCTCTCCATGGTGGAGGTGGCAGGAAGTGACCAGTCCACGCCACTTCCACTGTGTGGACTCTGAAAGTGCAGAGGAATGGGGACTGGAGCAGCGGCGGGGATCGGTAAGGTACTGGTGGTTTATTTCATCCCATCCCCGTTGGTCAGGAAAATTATACCACAGGAATACCCCTTTAACTCTACGCCCTTAGGGGGCCACAGACAGATCCCACCACTTTCAATGTAATCTCCTGACAATCATCCTTTCCCACACAATCCGCCAGAGTTTAACCCCTTCCCCTGGACTGACAGCAGTAGACATCAGGTATGGCCAGGCCTTCTTGTGCCTGCTCTGTGTTCTCCTTCTGCTCTCCAAGTGCTGAGACCCGTTATCGGCGCCTGCGCTGTATCTCCTGGTCCTGGCGCAAGCAAAAAAAACTTACGTGGTGTTTCTTCTAATGGCGTTCTGCATAGTTTTCTTTTTTAATCAATACTTTTTTCCCCCTCCAGCATACCTCAGTACAGGCATCACTAGCTGATTGACGGGGGTCCGGCACCCCTGCCAGTGACGCCCTATCTGTGCATATTGTCATCTACCATGCACACCACGGGCCTGCAAACAGCTGATGGGCGGGGGTCCGAGCCCTGCTGTCCTAAGGAAAGGCCACAAATATTAAAGGGGGTTGTGCAGGTCTGTTGAACTGCTGACCCTATCTTACCTTTGACGGATGAGCATACGTTTCAATACGTGGGTGGCAGTAGACCCGCAGTTAGGCTGGTGATGTGGGAAGTTCAGGTCGCAGGACCAGTGTAAGGCGCTCTTCACATGGGCCGAGAATTCGCCAGATAACCGCTAAGGAGCATTCATAGGAACGCTCATTAGCGATTTTCTGGCAGGGTAAAGGTGGCGCTGAACAAACTAAACGCTCGCTCGTCGGGTAATATGCTTGTTTATGCGCTCACCTAAGCCACAGACGGAGCGGTCTAAACAATGATTCTGTATAGGGACGAGTGATGGCATTAGCGATCGCTCCTCTTCGTACTGTGGAGGAGATCGCTGCATGTAAATGTACTGGTCCACGTCACTGACAAGAAAGCCATTGCCGGGATGATCCGCTTCCTTCCTGACAATCTTCTGCTTCAGTATAAAGGCGCCTATAGGTCACCACCTCATGTGAACCCGTGGAGGACATTTTCTACCAGTCAGTGCTCATGGTCCTATGTGGCCGATCTGCAGTGGAGGGCCGCACTGTATCTTCTGGGAATTCCACTGCAGAAAGTCCCCAACAGATGGGCCCCATGAGCACTGACTGGTAGAGAACGTCCCCTACAGATGGGCCAGCTTCACATGAGTGGTGTCTGTATTTCTCGTTCCTGACTGCGGGTCTACTGCACTCACAGCCACAGACGTATTGAAACGTATGCAAGATGACCGCAACACTGCACACGTTTGTATACGGCTTTTCATGTATGTAACATATGTGATGTGAACAGCCCGAGTGTTCAGTCCGGGAGATGCGGCCATCACACAGAGCACGATTCCCAGACCCAACACGCGTCTGAAACCTGCCAGTCACAAATTTGTGGCTAAATGTATAGCAGGTTAGGGGCAGATTTCACCTTTTGCGTAATCGAGTTAAAAACCGTGGTGAAAACGTGATACAGAATTAGCGGTCGTTCACACGACTGTGGTTTTGGTCCGCAACCGAGCCGCATTTTTTTTGCGGCTCGACTGCAGACCCATTCACTTCTATAGGGCTGCAAAAGATGTGGACAGCAGTCCGTGTGCTGCCTGCATCCGTTGCTCCGTTCCGTGGGCCCGCAAAAATTATGAGTCACGTCCTATTCTTGGCAGTTTTGCGGACTAGAATAGGCATTTCTATAAAGGCCCGCCCGTTCCGTTAATTGCGGAAGGCACATGGGCGGCATCAGTGTTTTGCGGACCACAAAACGCGGCACGGTCATGTGAACAAGCCCTTAAAGGGGTATTCCGAGACATTATAACTGAAGACCTATCCTCAGGATAGGTCGGCAACATCTGATTGGTTGGGGTCCGACACACGGGACCCCGTTGATCAGATGTTTGAGAAGACAGTGGCGCTCACAGTAGCGTTGCGGTCTTCTCGCTTCTTTCCCTAGGTCATGTACGTTGGTCACATGGCCTAGGGGCCACTCAGCCCCACTGAAGTGACTGGGGCTGAGCGCGATACCAAGCACAGCCGCTCTACAATGTACGGTGCTCGGTGAGCACAGAGAAGGACAGCTGATTGATGGGGGTCCCGGGTGTCAGACCCCCACTGATCAGATCCATCACGTGCTGAATACTGTGCAGACTTTCTCCACTAACACCTTTCACATGCATTGTACGGTAAGTCGTCACAGATTCTCCGTACGGAATCTGCACTGAAAACCAGCAACAAACCCTTCATGTGTGAATTCACTCCTTATGTCACCCATAGCCGGAAAGCCCCCGTCACTGCTAAAAGCCACTTCCATCCAAATGTTTTCTCACCTAATAGCCTAGATGTGAATATTCTAGGTATTCTTTTTAATAAACAACAATTTTTTTAAAAAACATTTTTATACAGTAATTTTTGGAAGTCAGTTCATGTGTTCTACTTTCTGTCCTGGCTCTGCAGCAGGCGATTATCAGGAGGGAAACGTTCCTCCCCAACAGTCGCCTGCTCATCAGTGGAGAAGACCTCTGTATTTACATGCAGCGATCTCCTCCACAGTATGGGGAGGAGCGATCACTAATACCATCACTCTTCCCCCAGCCAGCAGCAGTGTGATTAGAGGGCACGATCTGCTGCCGGCAAACAATGATTTAGGCGTCCACACAAACGACCTATTACCCGCAGAACAAGTGTTGTGCTCGTTCATCGGGGCATCAGCAGCACCTTTACACCGCCAGATCTTCGGGCAGTGTAAAGGGGCCTTTGCTCCTTTATTTGGGCTTCTAGCACAGCAAAGAATCTTGTTTGACTTTCTCAGTCGGACCACACACTACGACCAGAAAGCAGGGAGATAAGTGACCCTGTGAGAGCAGCACACTGATAAGTACAAGGCTCTCCTATGGACATCTGTATCTAGGCCTGTCAGGAGAACAGAGCTGTCATCCTGTTATCCCAATTCTACTAGTATACTAACATAACGTCTCCCCTCACAGCAGCAGCAAACTGACAATGGGTTACCCATCTCTATAGACATTTTCTATTTGTGCCAACTGCTACAGAAGGGCAGTATTTAATAATCGATGGTATAGCACTGCCAAAAAAACTATCCGGCCCGCTGGGACCCCTCACTAGTTCACAGAGTACAGCGCTCGGCTATCTCCGGAACTCCCACAAAAACAAATGGCAGCGCGCATGCCTGACCAGCCACTCTGTTTATTTTGGGAGGGGGAGCGCTCCACAGGATCCCCATTCTTTTGATCAGTGGGTCCCCCAGCAGTAGGGCCCCCAGAGGGTCCATATGAGAGGCTGCAATGTTTACAAGATGGGGGGGAGGGAACCTTTGGGAAACCTGTAATAGCTGACTGAGGAGACCTCAGGACAACATGCTTATAATCAGGAGAGCCAGTGGACCATGTCAGTGACACAGGTATAGAATAGGTGCTGAGAGACGAGCTCCTCAAGGACTACAGGCAAAATGGTTCACCCTGTCACCACAGGAGGGAGCCACCACATGACTGCCGCAAGTAAAGAGGCAACCGCCCCAATGTCCACACTAACCAGCAGCAGCCCGCGTGCGTCCAGCAGGACGGAAGCACTCCCTCACTGCCTTCCCTCCACACCTCTCTACCGCTACATACGAGCCCCCCACTGCTCTACCGCCGAACAATAAGCTGCCTCACCTCCATCTTCAGGGCCGAGGGCTCCCCGTCTTTTTTTTTATAACTACACTTCTCCGCCTCCACCAAGATGGCGGCACATCCGGTTCCGGTAAGGCACCGGATGTCACCTTACATTTACGAGGGGGTAGTTTACCTCCTGTAAAGTAATGTACAGCGTCAGAATAGAGGGACGTGTCTGTAATGGGGCTGCGTCTGTCCCCGCTCAAGCGTCCAATGGGATGACACTTCCGGGAGCAATAGAGACGCAGCTGCGGACAGAACGCTCGCCCCCTGCAGCATAGAGAAGACATCCAGCGGATAGAAGGTCCGTAATCATCTGTTTCGCCTGGCTGCAGTCATGTCATACGCCTATCTGTTCAAATACATCATCATCGGCGACACAGGTGCGTGGTGTGGGCGCTGTGCTCCCGCTAGTGGTGCAGCACATGATGCAGTGTAAAGGGTGGCGGGTGACACGTCCCAGGGCAGTGCAGGGGCTTCTCCATCTGTATGTTCAGTATTTACTGCGGGGGCTGGACATGGAGCAGGGGCATCCGTTTTACTGCCGTCCTTGACATGTCCTCCTGTGTTGTCACCCAGCTTTCCCAGGCTCCTGAATGGTGACATGCAGCCACATAGCCTGTCAGTTCTAGATGTGATCTAGCTACAGATGGAAGGCTTTAGGGCAGGCTTCTGGCATTGTGCACTTCCTGTAGACACCCAGCTCATGTATAAAGCTTTATCATGCTATCAGGGTGGGTGCGGTAATCAGTACTCTTAAGAGTATGTTCACACGCTGCAGATTTCTGTTGTGGAGTTGCATGCAGAAAATCCACAGTATTGTACAGTGCCAGCAGTGAATGACCAATTCTCATCTACACGCTGCAGAAAAAAACTCTAGTGGAAATTGACCCGTGGTTTAAAAACTGCAGCGCTTCAGTTTACGCCGTGGAATTTTATCAAATGGAGTGTAAAAAGAGAGAAATCGGTGTCAAATGATAGCATTTCTGCAATGAAGTGTCCACCTAAAACCGCACCCTTTACGGAGGTTTGTTTTCTGCTGCGGATTTCTAGGAAAACACTGCAGATCTCCTGGCTTTACCTGAAAAAACTTGCAGAAAATCTGTCTCAAAACGTGTTCCAAAAAAGTCAGTGTGAACCTAGCCTTAGAGCCCGCTCACACTGGAATTTTGGTCTGGATACAGCATCTAAATTCCCTGCGGCGGCCGCGTGATGTCGGCCGCCCATTGTTTTAAAGCCGTGACTGCGCCGTGTAGGAACATGTCACTTCTCTGCGTGATGTCCGGACTGACCGCAGTTTAGCTCCATCAATGAGCGACACTGTGGCTGAAACTGCAGCGGATTTTGCAGTGGCGGAATCTGCTGTGTGAAAAGGCCCTAAGGCCTAGTTTACACTGATTCCTGTGTCTGAACCGTGTCGGGATCAGTCTGAGGAGCAGTCAACTCTGCTTCTCTTTTCAGCGCACTAGAAAAAAGCGTCTACAGTGCCGAGACTGCAGCGGGTCACTGACCACACACTGATCGTCCAACCCGTGTGCAGACCCGCAGCAGGCCACAGGCAAGATGCTCATCAGATTTTTGCACGTTCCTCGCAGTCCTTCCTAGGAGTCCTGTCAGGATTTACTCACTTTTACTGAGATTTCCTGGTCCAGATCCTATAGGCCTGTGTACAAGTGAGCTCCGCTTCTCCGCCTCCCTCTAGTCCTGCAGTAGGGGCAGTACAGATCTCCTGACAGGTTCACTTTAGATACTAGTGACCTGTACCTAGGGTAAGTCATCTGCAGCAGCATGGTGGGGGTCCATCTCCCATCACCCCACCAAATAGCTGACGGAGCCGATGGGTGGGGGTCCAACCACCCCTGTGCAGAGCGCCATACATTACTTAGTGGCTGTGACTGGTATTGCAGCTCATTCCTATTTACTTGAATGGGACTGAGCTGAAGAAAGACGAGAGAGAAGAGGTGACCCCCATTAAACAGCTAATCAGGGGGGGGTCTGGGAGTTGGACCTCCACTAATCTTATATTGGTGTCTTGTTTCCGAAATTGATGACCTATCCCATGTGAGCGCTGTATTTTCTTCTGTTTACCTGCGCGCCTTCCACATTGCATTGACGAGCAGTGTAATTACAGCTCCGCCGTCCCATTCACTTGAGTGGGATGTAGTGTAACTACGACTGCTCCTTCCTATTGAAGTGAATGGGAACAGAGAAGCTGTAGTTACGCCTGCTCGCTACTGCCGACGGCGAGCCGGTAAACGGATGACAGCGCCGCGCATGCAGGATCGCTGCGTTCTCTTCATACAGCTGATCGGCAGCGGTGCTGGGAGTCGGACCCCTGCTGATCTAATATTGATAACCTATCCTAAGGATAGGTCATCTATAGCGATAACCGGAGATCTCCTTTATTCCCGCATTGGACATTGGGGACGTATCCCTAGGACGTGCCCCCAATGTCGGATAGGTGCGGGTCCCAGTGGTGGAACAGAGGGCACGCTCCAGTCGCCGAACAATAAGCTGGTAAAGTTGGTTTGTAGGATTTTTCCTGCTGAAATTGGGGGCATTGATAAGTGAACATGTTGGGGAAAAAAATCTATTTTCAATAATTTTGGTGTGAAAAAATTGCGAGGAATTCAAGGAAATGCAAAGCATGTTTGTATTGGTAGCACTTCTGTAGCGGTGCAGTCAGATGATTTGTAATATCCTGTAATGCTTGGGTCCTCTGTACGAGCGCCTATCGATGATCTATGAAGTCAGTCGGTACTCGATTAAAGGACCCTTCACTGGACCCAGACGTTAGTACAGTAATCGCTCATCCAGTTTAGATCCTATTGTTCTCATAGTAGCCGACAGTCATTATACCATATAGAAACCGTACAGAACAAGAAGCCAAGAAGCAGTCTTACCTCCCGCTGCATTCATTCCCCACATGGTAAAGTACTAGCAAGAAGCCATTATATTGAAACCTCCAACTGACTGTGCCCGGCAGCGGGCGGAAATGCTTCAACAGCTGGAATAAAGAGGAACCAAGTGAGGAAACGGGCACTTCAACACTTCCGTATATGGTGAAATGTATACATAGGGTTTTAACCCCTGCAAAACTTACCATTATGGCACAGCTATACCAGATTATATAAAAGCAATCTGTGGCCCCCTGTCAGTCAAGGGTGCGTAGAGTGGCGTGAACCTGCCCTCGGTGCCGTTAAAGGGGTTATCCAAGACCTATAATGCCCCTCACACAGATTGTATTTGCCTCGCTCGCCGGCACCTGCGTCGCCTCTAATGGACGCACGGCCGCCGCTGCATCTCCCCGTTGTGTGGATGAAAACTGGGGGGAGGGGGCAGCCAATAGCAGGCCGTGATGGTGACCAGCCTCCCTAGCATGGCGGGTGACGCGTGGAAGGCTCACTCCCATCGCGGCCTGCTATTGGCTGCCCAGCTTTCCGACACTAGATGTTTTGCTCTGCGCAACGGGAAGATGCAGCGGCTGGGGAGCGAGGTAAGTACCATCTGTGTGAGGAGCTGGGGGGGCGTATGGGTGGGGGCATTATAGGTTTTGGATAACCCCTTTAACTCCTCATTTACGTATGAATTAAAAGTAACTTTCCATTGCGCCCAATGACAGCACCTGTGAAAGACCATCCCCTCCAGACAGGAAACAGGAACCTTCAGGATCGCTTTAAAAGGACTACTACTCTTCTCTTCCTCATTACCTGTTTCTCATCCATAGGACAGGGTGTATGGTGCCTCTCAGGATCGAAATGGGGCTGCAGGGTGCATACTTTGCCCCATAATACTGATGGTGTAAGAGTCCACTAGAAACCACCACACAGTCTGGATTCCTCCCTACGGAAGATTCCGAGTTGCCTCCCGCTGCAGTCCTCTACCGCGTGGTGCCATTGTGGGGTTAGCTCCTCTCTACTGGTCCTCCTGCATTTAGGTGGTGGCCAGGCACATGATGACCACAGACTTCTATTTGCAGAATTCCGGGTCTTTGCTCAGGGAGTAGAGGGTTCAGGGACAGCAATGTTACTCAGGAGGAGTGGTACAGTGGATGTAACATCTGCGTTCCACTGTGGACCATGGAAGTGGATGAGGACCAGCCTGCAGGTGTGAAGCGTGCCCTATATGAGGTGTCTCCAGCCAGCCGACTGGCCTGCTGCAATTTTGTCCTTCTCTAAAACCACAACTCCCAGGTAACCATAGTTGAAGAAGGCAAGACTTGTCAGTGTGCTGAACACCAGGAGCCGGGATGGACACTATCATGGTAGTCCAGTTGGGATATGAGGGGTTCTGGCATCTGTACTTCATTGTATGGGGGAGGATTTGGGGCCTGGTGGGAAAGGTTTTATAAGCTAGATGTTAGGAGATGCCTGATTCAATACCTTCTAGCCACAAAATATTGGATGGTCACGGGAACCTGAGAAAGGGTTTCTAGCTATACGATTGCTAGGGGGATAGTTAGAGCCACTGTGCTAGCATAGCCTTCAGTGGGGCTTGAAGTCCCTTCAGGGTTGTCAGCCCACTCTACTAGGGCCATAGCTACCGCTTGGGCTGAAAGTGTTTGTTTCTACTGACCAAATTTTTAGGGTTGGCACTTAGAGTTAGAGCTACTGCACACGACCGTCTCCGTTTTTAGTCCAAAAATCACAGATCTGCAAAACAAAAATACCGTTAAGTGCATGCCACCATTTCTTTTCTCCATCACAAATATCCTATCCTTGTCTGCAAAACGGACAAGAATAGGACAAGTTCTATTTTTTGCGCAGGGCTGCGGAACGGACGTACGGGTTTGCTGTCCGTATTTTTGCGACCCCATCAAGAGGAATGGGTCCGCATCTGATCAGTGAAAAATGCGGATCGGATAAGGACCAAAAGTACGCCCGTGTGCATGAGCCCTTATTATAGACTAGGTCCCTTGTCTAATACTGATCTCTCCTTCGGTAGGAAGGTTCTTCAGGCTGGGGTCCCACCCCAATCTACTTTGTTTATTCTCTCACAGATGAGGCGTAATAGAAATTCTAAGATTATACTATTTTCTATGAGAACCTGTTTTATTCCCGCCCAGGAAAAAGTTATTTCTAAGGCCTCATGTACACGACCGTTGTTTGATTCCGTGTCCGTTGCTCCGTTTTTCGTGATTTTCTTTGGACCCATTGGTTTTCAATGGGTCCGTGAAAAACTCGGCAAATGCACCATTTGTCCTCCGCGTCCGTGGGCCGTGATTCCAGTCCGTCAAAAAAATATATCCTGTCCTATTTTTGCCCATGAAAAATGGTTTGCGGACCCATTCAAGTCAATGGGACCGTGAAAAAATGCAGATGGCCATCCGTGTGTCATCCGCGTTCCGCATCCGCATTTTTTTGCGGATCCATTGGCAGGCATTTGGCAAATTGTCAGCCTGTCTTTTGGTAATATCTTTTAGGTCATGTCCGCTAAAAAAAACAGAAGACACACGGAAACACAACAGAAGCAAAAACTGACACGGATCACGGAACAACGGAACCCTGTTTTGCGGACAGCAAAAAAAAACTGTCGTGTGCATGTAGCCTTATTCTAAGAATTAGTTCCTGTTAGGACTATGGATCTTTCTACAGACTGAGGAAGAAGGGAGTAGTAGTCCTTTTAAAGCCGTCTTGGAGGTGTGGTATGGTCTCTCGCAGGTGCTGTCATGGGCTACCGGTAAGGGTAATCCAGAATAAAGCAATGGAAGAATTGGAACAATGTAACTAATGCTGAAAGCATGAATTGTCTTACCTTCCCATTTAAAATTCCACAGAATGGCTCCTTTTCATCCCAGCACAATTTATTCTTGACTAGGGCAGCGTGTCCTCAGGGAATTCCAGGTTAGCAGCCTGTCGTGCAATTCCCTTTTTTTGCATTAAGGAAATGTTGGAGGCGTCTTGTGCTCGTCCTGCATCACTTCAGAGGGGAGATGTGTGTGCGGCAGGCTTTCCGTGGCCTTGCTCTGGCCTGTATCAACATGACCGCTTCCTTATCTTCTCTGGGTGCCTGCCACCTGATGTTTCACATTCCACAACCACCATCCTCCTCTTCCTCCACATTCTTACAGGAGGGGTTGTAGTACATGCATGTCTTCTATCCACCTCCCTAGAATAGCATTATGCCAGTGATTTCAGAATTTATCTGATTATCGGTCACAATTCTAGTGGGATATTTATCATCGGATTGTTTGCTATGGGCAACTAAGCCAGTTCTACTTTACACCAGTTTGATAAATCTCCCCCTATGGGTTTGCAACTTTTTAACTGTGACTTTTTTAAATAAAAATTGTCGCATCTCTCACCTGTTTATGGTAGTGGGGGGGGGGGGGGATAGATTGTATAGTTTTCTCTTACACCATTGAGCTCCTTCAATCACATAAATAGCCCCTAAATTTAGATTGTTTGCATCCACAACCATTGATGTTGCATTCAAAATTTATATTAGTTTTCAAAAGAGAATTGAACAGTTGAATACAGAATTAATCTCCATGTCATGGTGAGAGGGGATGGTATCATTCCTAAAACCTTAGAAGCGACAGTAATAGTAGTAACTCTGGGGATGTGACTTCTGATTTCTTTTAGTGACTGGCCCTTGGCCATGTGGTCCATCTATGGCTAGCTTACACCTTTTACAAGGCTGGTTTTACACTTCATTTGGCATATTTAATATATCAGACCTCAGATCAGGCAAAAAAAAATCAACTCGCCTCTCCTTTTCCGGATGCCGTCGCTCCTGAGATCCAGCGGTCTTTCTGCTGTGTTGTGACCCGACATCATATAGTGTGAGGTCACCGAGCGCACCGATGTCCTTACTCTATGTGCAGGTCACAGCACAGAGTGCCGGCATATGAATACCATCGAGAGGTGAGTACAAATCCCGCACAGGGAGCGCTGCATTCACCGCTCCCTGGTCCTGCTTTACTAATGAGCTCTTCTGTAATGGAAGCACTCGTATATACACTACTCACAAAAAGTTAGGGATACTTGGCTTTCAGGTGAAATTTATGGAAAACGTAAAAAGTTCACGCTACAGTGTTGTTTTATCATAAAAGTCGGGCATTTAAGTAGAAGCATGCAATGGTGATTTCCTTTTCTCACACAATTTATTGAAACAAAAGCCAACACCAGTGGTGTGTATATCCCCACAAAAATATCAGTCTCAATAACTTGTCATGTGGCCTTGAGCATTGATTACAGCTTGACAATGACGTCTCATGCTGTTCACAAGACGACTTATTGTCTGCTTAGGCATGGCATCCCACTCTTCTTGAGGGGCGTCCCTCAGGTCATTGAGGTCCTGGGGTACAGAGTTACAAGCCTCTACATAGCGACTCAGGTGATCCCATAGATTTTCAATGTGATTCAGGTCTGGAGAAAGTGCAGGTCACTCCATTTGAGGTACCCCAGGCTCCAGCAGCCCTTCACTAATGATGTGACCTCGAAGATCTGGCTCATTGTCTTCCATGAAGATGAAATTCAGGCCTGTGTTGTTCATGCGGAGGCACAATGACTGGATTAATGATGTTATTCAAGTAGTAGGGGCTTGTCACTATACCATTCACAAAGTGTAGGGTAGTTCTGCATTGACTAGACACACCTGCCCACACTTCAACACCACCATCACCAAAGGGTTATCTGGGGACAACACTGGTTGATGCATAGTGCTCAGCTGGAGGTCTCCAACATCATAGGCTGCCATAATTTCTGCTCATGATGAATCCACTTTCATCAGTGAAGCACTGAGGCCTACTGGTCCTTCGTCCAGCGTAGATGCTCCCTGGCCCATGCAAGACAATGATGCCTGTGCTTGGTGGTGTGGTCAGGTACCCTTGCAGGTCGTCTAGCAGACTACACTGATGTAAATGGTTTTGAATGGTCTGAGGTGACACTTGGGTGCCTCTCACCTCCCTTAAATGCGCCTGGAGTTGTGTGGCATTCATCATCTGATTCCACAGGGCATTGTTCTCAATGAAGCGGTGTGGGATGTGGCCAAAGGATGTCCACTTCTATGCCTTTCTCTGACTCTTCCAGTCTCTCTGTATCTCCTGCAACCTGCTGATGACACTCTAAGCTCAGTGGCCACTTCTGTCTGAGAACATCCTGCTTGAAGCCTCACAATGGCGAGGTACTGTTAATTAATTGTTTGGCGGAGTCTTGGTCTCATGATGTCAAAATTTGAACAGCATGATGAGGAAGACCGGGCAGTCAAAAGTTTAGAGAAGGCCACATTAAGTTCACCTGTAAAGGTTAGAGTGCATTTTAGGTTCATCCTGAGATTTCACGCACAAGCTAAATATCCCTAAGTAGTGCAGGTATATGGGAAAAGATTCAGTAAAACCTGTAATTTATACGTTTATATCCCTGCTCATTTTGGGTTTTGATGTCAAAGAGGCAGCCCTATCATTGATTGACAGGCTTCTCTCTATATGCATATAGATATCTGTCAATCACTGATAGAACCACCTCCTTGGCTTCAAAGTCCAAAATGAGCACGAATATAAATAAGTAAATCGCAAGTTATACTGAATATTTTCCTATAAAACTATATATCGGTCTGTCCAGCTTCTCCTGCTTTGTAACATGGTGCCTGCAGCTCAGACACCGTGTTCAATGTGATAGGTTCTCTTTAAAGCTTTGCTTATCCCACACAAAGTATTGCTATGCACAAAGTAGTGCGTTTTAAATTATTACCATATACATGCAATAAAAATACTGAGAGTTTTTTTTATGTGCATTACATTTTGCTCTCGGCAACGCCCTCTGCTGTTTATCCTCCTGGTCCACCTTTTCCTGCATTCAGTGGTGGACTAACATGGCCAGTAGCTTCTCTGCATCCTTCCCCTCAATGCTTGTGCAGTGATCTCATAGTAAAGCAGGTGAAGTGGCCCAGACACATTTCATTCATCCCTACTTTTAATGTCATAAAAATATAGAACTACATCGCTTTGTGGGCAATACATACCATATTTATGTCTGACGCCATTTCTGAGGGACTGTTTTGTATGCAGAAGACAAAGAGGTTATCTATCAAAGGATAATTAGGACCTATCCTCAGGGTAGGTCATCATCAGATCGGCGGGGGTCTGAGTCCCAGCACCCCCACTGATCAGCTGTTCCTGGGAGCGTGGCATGATTCCAAGCACAGCACAATGTATAGCGGCGGTGGTCAGTATTGCACCTCAGCTCAGTACGGTGACATCACATGGCCTTGGCAGAGGGCAAGGCGCTCACTGAGCCGCCGACCACTTCTAACCAGATGATAGGTCATCAATATCATTTACTGGATAACCCCTGTAATAAGCATTTTTCAGTGCAACCTGGGATATGCAGGTGCTTGTTGAGCTTCTTCCCATCCACATAGGAAAGAAAGTCCTCTAGATAAGCAGATGTGAGTAAGGGTACTTTCACACTTGCTTTCGTGTGATCCGGCAGTCAGTTCCGTCGTCGGAGCTGCCTGCCGGATCCGCCGATCAGTGTGACAACTGACAGCAAATGCATTGCAAGAACGGATCCATCTCTCCACTTGTCATGCGAATGGACGGATCCGTCCTGCAGTCTTCTTCACAGTCTTCCCGGTCTGCGCATGCGCAGACCGGAAGGACGGATCCGACCTTCAGTTTTTTCGCAATGCCGGATCCGGCACTAATACAAGTCAAAGTAAATAATGCCGGATCCGGCATTCCGGCGACTGATCAGGCATTTTGGACGGACATAATACCGCAGCATGCTACGGTATTATGTCTGGCCAAAACGCCTGACAGTGACTGAACGGAAGGCATACTGACGCAAACTGAACGGATTTCTATCCATTCAGATTGCATGGGGATATGCCCGATCAGTTCTTATTCGGCATAGAGCCCTATTGACTAAAGTCTATGCCGGAAAAGAATAACGCAAGTGTGAAAGTAGCCTAATAGAGTTTTATATAATGGGATAACCCTTTTGAGGGTACAGTTGTAGGGTCTGCTCACATGGGCCTAATTTAAACAAGTATGCATTGCGAAGTTTGTGCTGCAAGACAAGTGGAATACCCCATAGAGAATAATGCATTTACAGCATGTCCGACGGGGACCGGAGCAGTGGTCGTGGATCAGTGGAGATCAGTACATATCTTCTTTGCCGTTTTTAATATGTTCTGGCCCGTTTAAAAAAAAAAATGTCTCCTTAAATCCATTTGATCTGTAAGATATACGAGTTTTAAAAACTAAAGACCTAATTAAAGGTGTTTTCTGGGAATTAAAGGGAGTCTGTCACCAAAATTTGACAATATAAACTGCTTACGTGGCGCTCTAGCACAACTACACAAGATTCCAATGGTACCCTTGTTGTATTTTTCTGACATTCACCAGCTGAAAAAACGTAGTTTTATCTATATGCAAGTGCCCAGGGGCGGGGTTCTTCTTGTAGGAGCCCAGGCTGCTCTGCCTTCTTTTCATATTACCCCTCCCCGGCCTCTGGCTGGTCCCGCCTTGTTAAGGCCATTTCATCCCAAGTACCGTCAGAGATCCCGCACGTGCCTAGTTCACCGCCAGCCCGGGCATGCGCACTGCGATGCCCACTGAGGGCAGCGGCATTGCTTCATGTTGTGCGCATGCGCCGGCGAACGGTGCCAAACCAGCGGCGAGGGGGGCAGACTGGATGCAAGCCGAGCGAGAGAGAGGTAAACTGCGCACGCGCCGGATCTCGGCCAGTACTTGGGATGATGACACGGCCTTACAGGGCAGGATCAGCAACAAGGGTACCATTGGAATCTTGTGTAGTTGTGCTAGAGCGCCATGTAGGCAGTTTATATTGTCCAATTTTGGTGACAGAAAAAAAATAAAATGACTGAAAATACCCAAAAATTACTTTAATTTAAAAACATTCCCGAATAGATTTCAGAATTTATAATGACCTCGTTTTCTTTAGAGGGAAAGCATCAGGGGAAATAAAATGGCCGCTGCCCTATTGACACACACAAAACCTAGTGACCCTGCTGGACGGGTTACTTCAGAGCAGTGAGCTAAAGAGCTGCCTCAGCCCTCCTCACTACTCTTACTGTCATGAATTGTGATCCTTCATACAACTGATGAGCTATCGGCTGTGTGTAGAACAAAGCAACATGAAAGTGCAGAGAGGACGGACAACTGATATCTTATCAACTGTATGTGTGATCGTAATCACATTATACATGAGAAGATTGTGATATGGGAGCTGAGCTGCGTCCATTTTGGGTTAGTTCTGGCACTGCGGATGACAGCGACTGTCAATGGGGTCTCCAGGTGTTGGACCCCGAACTCATTCTCTGTACATACATATGCTAGTGTATGAATTATTCTCAAATGTACCAACAACTGATGATTGTTAATATTTTTTACAGGGGTGGGGAAATCCTGTCTACTGCTGCAGTTTACAGATAAGAGATTTCAGCCGGTCCATGACTTAACAATAGGTAAAACTTCAAAATGTTCTCATTTTTGTCTTCCTATGATTGCTGCACTTATTTTGAGTGACGTATATATGTGTGTCATAACTATGTAAAATACGGTCTTCTCTAATGTGCCTGTATAGCTTTCAGTATGGAGCATTGCCACACACAATGGCTTCTGCTGGATGAGAAGTCTGGTGCACCATTAGACTGTCTAGTCTAAGACCCCGATTTATCAAGACTAGGGATGAGCGAAACGTCTGGAGTCGATTCGCATAAAACTTTGTTTCAATACTGTACGGCGCGAGTATAACAGTATTAAAATGTATTGGCTCAGATGAGCCAAAGTTATTACTTCGCAAAGTCTCGTGAGACTTCACATAATAATTTCAGAAATTGATTTAGACTGTAAAAAAAAAACATTTTCCGAACTCGGGTTCGGTTCCAAGGTACGCGCTCGCTCCGTACAGTATTGAAACGAAGTTTTATGCGAATCGACTTCGGCTGTTTCATCCGAAGTCGATTCGCTCATCCCTAATCAAGACCGATGTGTGCGATGTGCCGCAAGACGATGCAGGCCTTGTCATAAATTAAATGTTGTCTTTGTCAGTCTGATATCTACTCCAAATTCTGGCATGATGATCAATGTGTTGGGCCGATGGCGCCAACCACACCCCACCCTCTCCCATGAGCCTTTTTGGAAACTGGCGGGGACGGCATGAAAACACCAGTTGTGACTAGATTTGGTTGCAGTTGTTTTTTTTGGCATACCGCTGTCCATATTGCTTCCTTCACTGGCTGGATTCAAATTTCAATCACATTATACACTGTTCTTCTCCACGGTTATGACCACCTTGCAGTCCATCAGCGGTGGTCGTGCTTACACGCTATAAGAAAAAGCGCCGGGCACTCTGGTGGCCGGTACCGTGGGGGCGCACATAGGCTGGTGCTTTCTCCTATATTGTGCAAACATGACCACTGCTGCGAGATAGCAGGGTGGTCAGAACAATGGAAACGGAAATATAATGTGATGGAAAATGCCTCCCCCTCTTGTTGGGCACAGCATAACCATCCTAAGGAGCGGGCTCCAGAATCCTGCCTCGATATGAGCTAGAATTCGGATGCCTTTGCAATCCTACATCTACCCCAATGATGGTCCGTAGCATGGTACCTTCTAGGGCCAGTTTTATAAGACCTTGTTAAAGCAGTGTTCCTATCGCACAAGTTTATGACATTTCATTTGGAGAAGTACACTATATATCTGTTCTGATGAGGTCTGACCTCTGGGGCCCCAACATCCCAAAAGCTCCAGTAACATATAGGAAAAGTGTATGTGACAAGCGAGAGCACTCTTACTAATTTTGCCAGACCCTGTGACCTTCTTAGTCGCTACATCGTCTAGTATATTGGTTCTTTCTCTTCCCAGGAGTTGAGTTTGGGGCCCGAATGATCAATATTGATGGGAAACCCATCAAACTGCAGATCTGGGACACGGTGAGATGTAGTGCATGTTGCGCAGGCTGCTAAATGAACTAAAAAATGTGTTATTGGTAGTTCCACCCATGGCGTGACTTAAGATTTTATTTACATTTTTTATTTTTTCATGCTTGGTTTTCCTAACCTAAAATGAATGGGGAAAAATCAGATTGTAGTATACTACCTCAAGACCATGGCCGCAGTAGACCCTTACAGCAATGCCTTCTTGTGCTGCATGATTTTCATATTTGGCTGGCGGGATGTTTGGCTCACTTCAGTGATTGTGTTTTTGTTTTTTTAATGCTAGGCAGGACAGGAAAGTTTCCGATCTATAACGCGGTCTTATTACAGAGGCGCTGCAGGAGCACTGCTCGTGTATGATATCACCAGGTGAGTGCAACCATAACCTGGTCCTCTTCACTGAGCAGGACCTGATGTTCGTTCCTGAGGTGTAGCTTTCTCCATATCGTCTGTAAGAATAGTTCATTTCAGCATTCACTCTAAGCTCCAAAAAGGTGCATAATAAACTTTACCCAATTTACAGGAAATCTTCCCATGCCACAAAGTCACAACAGTGGCCAGAGTCTAAACAACTGAACCATTTCTCACAAAGAAATATAAAACAATTGCTACCCTCCTGCATGAAATGACCTGCTGTAAGGGGGGGGCACATGTAGAATCTCCACGTACCATGCACTGTCATGTTCCCAGCTATCCGTGATGCCACTCTGCCAATGTCTAAAAAATGCAATGGCACTTTGACAGATTCCCTTGGTTTGTTCTTGTTATAGGGGTTATCCCGGAAATTATATTTAGGACTTATCCTCAGGATAGGTCATTAGTATCAGATTTGCGGTGGTACGACACCTGGGACCCCTGACGATCAGCTGTTAGAAGAGGTCGGGAGCTCCGCAGCCTCTTCCTAGGCCACTGACATCACTGTACATGGCCTAGTTGCAGCTCAGTCCCATTCATTTCAATGTGGCTGAGCTGCAATACAAAGCACTGCCACTATAGAAGGTACGGCGCTGTGCTTGGAAAGCTTCAGGGAGCACAGCAGCTCCCTGAAACAGCTGATCGGCAGAAGTAAAGGGACCTGGACCAACACTGATGTGATAATGATGACCTATCCTGAGGTTTACTTTTCCGAGATAACCCCTTCAAGGATCGTATGTAACTGGATAGTTTTATATGATTTTTATATCCTCTTTAACAATGATAAACTTGTAATAATCACCAGTTTTGTTTGACATTTAGACGAGAAACATTTAGCCACCTCACCTCCTGGTTGGAAGATGCTCGACAGCACTCCAGTAGCAACATGGTCATCATACTGATTGGAAACAAAAGGTGCAGATTTTCTTTTCATTTCACTTAGCCTACATGCACACGGCAGTGGTTTTTTGCAGCCTCCGTTCCGTTTTTTTTTTTTTTGCGGATCCGATGGTTTCCCATTCATTTCTATGGATCCGTTAAAAATGCGGATGCCTCTTCCGTTGCCTGTCCTCATCCGCTGTCTGCATTTCACGTCCGCAAAAAATATATGGCATGTCCTATTCTTGTCCGCAAAAAACGGTTTGCTGACCCTTAGAAGTCAATGGGTCAGCAAAAAATGCGGATGACCAACGGAAGCCATCCGTTTGTCATCCGCATCTGTTTTTTTTTTTGCGGATGGTTGCTTGGAAACCAGGGAACTTGTACAGGTACTTTAAGAAACTGGTTTAAGCCTTCCGCTTTTTTTTTTGCAAATCCGCAAAAAAAAAAACGTAAGACACACGGAAACACAACCTACAAAATTTGCAGACACACGGAAAGGATGTGGCTGTGAAAAAAAAAAAGGAAGACTGATCCGCGATTTGCGGACAGCAAAAAACAACTGTCGTGTGCATGTAACCTTAAAGAAAAATAGAGTGCCTGTTTTATTGCAAAAATCATAACCTTCCTCTAGAATAATTATTATGTAAATAAATCATTTAAAAAAGGCAAAAAAGTAAGAGTAATGAGAAAAAATGAAATGCCCTGGAGTCTGGTTCGAACTTGCTGTTTAGGAGATCCTGGCATCTGTGGCGTCATCTCACAATCCCCCATGATGGCTTACAGTCTCGCAATGCAAGATCTTGTGGGTTTGACTAAGGGTGCTTTCACACACAGTTTTATCAGGCATTTTCGACTCGTTTGGCAGCGTGGTTTTTTTTGGTGTAAAAATATTTGTTTCTACTGGTGTTTGCTTATTAGGTGACCTGCATTAGTGGAGGAGAAGAGCTGCATTTTCATGCAGCAATCACCTCCACTGTATGAGCAGGAGTGATGGCTACTGCTATCGCTTTTCCTTGTACAAACTCATTGTTTTTGGACAGCAGATCGCTGTTCACCCACCATAATCTGCTGCCCAGAAATAATGATGAAGGTGTCCACACCAAAGATCATTTCACCCGATGAACAAGCATTTTGATTGTTTGTTGGGTAATCTGTGGCATCTTTACACAGTCAGATTATCGGGAAGGCGCCTTCGTGGGACCCTTCATTCCTGATAACCTTTCCAACAATTGGGCCATGTAAATGAAGCAAAAGGTTTGCAGTTACAGATCACAGCTCTACTATAATGGAGCTGAGCTTAAAAAAAAAGAGGCCAAGGAGCAAGATATGGAATTGGGTACAATGGTCTCTCAACTTACAATAGTAATTGGTTCCAGGATGACCATTATAAGTTAAAAATATTGTAACTTGAGCCCATAACTCTATGGGAAACGGGTAATTGGTTCAAAAGTATCCCAAGATAGAAGAAAATGAAGGTGTGAGAAAAATAAACAGATAACTAGGACAGATAAAGGTAGGTTTACAGTTTCATTGAACAGAGCCGGGACACTGTTCCGGCAGACTCATTCACCGGATCCAGCCTAGCCAGATGCTGCCGTTCACCACCGACCCCCTTTGACTGTAATGGGCTCCGGCCACTTTCCATCATAAGTGCAGGTTTTTGGCCAGACAAAATTTTGCCAAAAAGTGGTCAGATCCACTGCGGTTCCCATTAGAGTCAGTGGGGTTGAGCAGTGAACGGCACTATCCGTTTAACGCAAATGTGAGCCTACCCTAAGGCGAGTCCTTACATGTAACAGTCAGGAATAGGTGATAAAAGCTGCCAGTCACTTTAAGTGATGAGGACTGGAGTTTCTGCAGGGTCCTCTATAGCACACAGTGCACCATAAAAATACAATGGAGCCGCCCCCACCAGACACGCAGCTCATCCTGGCACAGAAAGAGGGCAGTACAGGACGTGTAGTACCACTCTAAGGAGACAACCCTTACATGTGGTTTACCAGAGAAATGGCCTGTTTGGTTTGATCTGTCCGAGGCATGTTCAAACAGCTGATCGGCGGGGGTCCCAGGTGTTGGACCCCGCTGAGTAGATATTCATGACCTACCCTGAGGATAGGTCATCAGTATAAACTTGCACAACCCCTTTAAGACTCACTTCACCCGATCTTCTTCAGGACCGTGTATACCACCTATTCATCTTTGCGTTTCCTTAGTGACCTGGAGGGCCGTAGAGATGTTACACGAGAGGAAGGAGAAGCATTTGCCCGTGAACACGGACTGATATTTATGGAAACTTCTGCCAAAACTGCTGCCAATGTGGAAGAGGTAACAATTAGACAAAGTAGCTAAAAACAATCATCTTATTTTCCATGCTAATTTTTTATTTTTGCCCCAAGGCCTTTATTGGTACTGCCAAAGAAATATACAAGAAAATTCAACTTGGACTCTTTGATGTAAATAATGAGGTAAAGGAAATTAACAACAATTTAAATGCCGAACTTATTGCCTATTAGTTCCTAACTTTATATGTTTCTGTTTTTGTTTTTTACCTGTAAAGGCTAATGGAATCAAGGTTGGACCGCAGCAATCATTAACTGAGCCACTAGGGGGAGCACGGCAAAGCCAGGCAGAAGGGAGGGGATCATCAGGATGCTGCTGAAGATAAATGGTCAACTGCGACAATGAAAGGGTCCAATTTCTGGCTCGTCCTATGTGTGCTCCTCTTTCCTATTTCAGTGTCTTGTCTTTCTCTTCCTATTTAAAAATGGCCTCTCAGCCTATTTCTCCATGCACATGAGAGGTAGTGTTCTCTTCTGAAGTCCTAGTGTTATTTCATTCTCCTGCTCCATGTAGCAACTACCGATATTTGTTTCTATAAAAGCTAGCGGTATTAATACTGTTCTCTTACAAGCCACTTAAAGGAAAAAGTTTCAATGTTACGTGTGGAACCATAAAGGGAGACTAAAACCAAATATAGACCTGTCTGGCTTGGGGTTTATTTAGGAAGGCTAGTGGATGCCTAGTCCCCAGCTTATTGCGGATGACAACGCGAAGGGCAACACCTTCAGTTTTCATGGATGAGCCGCGAGATGTGGGCATGGTACCTAACTTATGTCTACTAGACACCAGGCGGCCTTCATCTTATGGCACCCGTAGTACATACTCTGTAGGTTAAAGCTTTAGTTGCCTGATAAGTATCCAGAAATGTGCATTACTCTAGAACCTCTGCGGAGCAATGTGTATTAAGATTGAGGATCAAGTGCAGTTTGTGTTCCAGATAAAGGGAAGCTATCAGTAGATGCTTGTACCCTAAACCACCAGCATGTTAAACGGATGGGGTTAATGGCACTAAACCTGCCACTGTCAAGACTCTGATACAGCAATGTGTATTACAAACAATGCACAGGAGAGAATTACCCTCCAGGGTATGCATAAGGGAGCAAGGTGCGCTGGCTCTGCTTCATCAGCGCACTTCACGTGCTGTCGATGCCGCCGGGCTCTTCTCCAGTGATTACACACAGTGCTGTATGCAGGTTCTTCTCATACATAATGCTGTAACTATAAACCCCAGCCGTGTGTATAGCATGCTGGAGATTTAGGGTACAAAAAGATCTGAAGGTGGCCATAGGCGTAAACCTGACAACACTGTCATTTGGAAATACTGCACTTGGAAATGATTCCCATTGCTATGTATATATCTTTCAGCGTTATGCCCCTTTTACAGCCGACGTCTTGATAGTTCCCATATCTGAAAACCAACCAGATTGGGATCAAGATGTCACATTTGGGGGCAGCATTACTTGAATCTTCCAGGGGTTTTTCCCGTCACTTGCATGCATATCGATAGGATTTGCAATAAGTGTATTATTGGTGGATGATTACCTCACTGATCGCTCAGAAAGGGGCTATGTGACTCTTTTGAGTGGCACGCTACTCTGCGCCCCATTAGCCGCCCCTTACATTTTCTCTGGAGACACATGATGCCCATCTTTTTAGCAGTCCAGTGGGAGTCTCTGTAGTCAGACTGATCATACATTTAAGGGGTTATCACGGCAATTAGTTTTTTATTTAAAAAAAAGGCTCCCTGTGGCATAAAAAAAAAAATCATACTCCACTCCATCGATTCCCCAGCAATCCCATTCTCCTGTTCATGGTGCCTCTTGACACAGAGGTGCCCACACTGGAACCGTCTCAGCCAGGGATTGACCGAGACCCAGCGAGCTTTGGCGGAGGGGAGTATGACCCTTTTTTTTTTTTTCTTTTTTATGCCACTCTGTGCCTTTCAAGGAATAAAAAATTGATCGGGCCTTCAACCTCCTCAGTGACATCTCCTATCGATGAATGTTGGTGGAAAACCCTGTAGGTGGAAACTGTAGCAATTTCCTCGACAAACACAGCATGGTCGTCCAGATTGCCTTTACCTGTCTGTCCTATTTATTGGTTACTTGTATGTATATACAAAACGGAAACTTGTTTTTTTTTTTGCAAAAGAAACATTTTGATTTGTATGATATCCTTTTGTCTCTGTAAGGGTTTGTCAATCGTTTATTTTTAATGTATGGAATTTTATTTGTGTTTTTTGCACTTTAATGCCTGTAGGTAGGTACCAGAGGATGCCATAAAGTATACAACGCTTTATGTATTAGTTTTCTGGTTGCCAATGAATGTGTTAATAAACCTTTTCCCATGTTACCTCCTTGGAGATTTTTCAGTTGTGTATGTTCTCCCACATCTTGGTTTTATCAGTTTTCTTGGAAAATAGGATGGTAATACTGACGAGGTATAGAGCATGACGTATTATGGGCAAGGAAAACCCTCCTGTTGTCCCAAATAAAGGGACCCCCAAGGAGAAGATCCCCAGCAGCAATTTTAAATGGTTGTCTGAGATACCGTAATTACTTTTCTTGAACAACCCTTAAAACCCCCTGCAGCCAATCACTGTCCTTGGTGGGGGTTTTCAGCTTTTTTTTTTTGCCATGATTTTGCTGTGTTTTTAGGGAAAATACTGGTTGCAGATATTAGCTTTAAGTCTATAGGAATTATAGAGTGCAAACATGCATTTATTATGTAGTGCCCTTCTTCATTTGCAGTGCTTTCTTTGTTTTGTTTTTTTTGACAACTTTTTGAAAATCCCAATATGCTGTGGCCATAGGATAATGAATGCACCATAATGCTGTGTGATGTTCACACTGTGCTGATTTAGGATTCCTCATGTCTTTTTAGGATGCGGTTTTTATGATGTAGTTTTCCATCCTGCTCATTTCAATGGGCAGAATTATGGACACTGATTCAGTGCCAAGAACGGACAAAACTTTTTTGTTTTGCGGCATGGTTTTTAAAGCCGCAATTGAAAGAAAAAGCACCTTATAAATTGACAAGCAGTTTCCCCATTTAATTTAACGGAGATGAACTGCAAGCGTTTTCAGCCAGGTCTTTGGGTATCAGACGTGGCTCCAAAATCCACGTTGGAAAAACCCTTAATCAGAAGTAATCCTACTGGCTCGTAAGTAGCGCAGCCATAAATTACAAAAGTAGTTAATAATTTAATTGTTAAAGGGGTTGTTCCGGGTTCAGAGCTGAAACTGGACATATCCCCATTTTCACCCCTCCGGCCCCCCTGATATGAGCATTGGAGCATTTCATGCTCTCCCTTGCCCTGTGCTAAATTGCGCAGGGCAATGGCTTTTTTGGTTTATGTTTTTAGACTGCTAGGCGGAGTTTTCCCGGTGACGTCACCGGGAATGATGGGCCATCTTTAGCACTGCCCTGGCTGTTTTACAGGCTATTGCAGCACTAAAGACTGCCCATTAGTGCTGGTGACGTCACCGACTACACTGCTGGGAGTAAGTCTCCGTCTACCAGTCTAAAAACATAAACAAAGAAGCCCTTGCCCTGCACGATACAGCGCATGAAATGCTCCGATACTCATATCAGGGGGGCCGGAGCGGTGAAAATGGGGATATGACCGAATGAGATACTGCAAGACTAGGGTCAAGTGTGAATACATCTTCACTAGTTGCCCCTGTCAGTCAACGTGGTGGGAACGCAGCCGTAAAAGAAGAGCGGAGCCTCTGAGTGCAATGAGGTGCAAGGGGATAATTTGGATATTATTAAAGGCTAAATTCTATGAATTAGGGGAACGAGATGGGAGAAATAGCATTAGAATGTCCTGAGAAGTGCACATCCATCATGTGAGATGGATTTGTAAGAGGGGACAGAGTCCCTTTAATTTGTGACTAATACTACTTCTATTGTCTGACAGAGTTTGCTGTCCGCATCTTTTGCATCCCCATAGAAATGAATGCAGATGAGATGTGAACTGAAAATACGCTCATATGCATGGGGCCTTAAATGTATAAAATACACCGGCCCACATGTGAGTGAACGTAGAGGTTGTCATAAATTGAACAATGTAAAAACATTGTTGGCGCATCTACTTTTAGAAAATCCACGGTGCCCAGCTCACCAAGGGGCCACAGTTTTGCTGTAAAATGACATTAAAGGGAACCTGTCACCTCAAAAATACATCTACACCTGCCAGCAGTATCTCGTAGTAGTCCGCAGCCTGTTAATAATCCTGTTTCATCCTGTTGTCCGCTGTTGCATAAGTTAAAAAAAATGCAGTTTTATTCTCCATCAGCGCTGTATTGCCGGCCATCTTGAAGTCAAGGTAACCGCGCCCCCTAACAGTCCCCGTATGCCTGAAAGTGACAGCCTGCAGTGCGACCGCGATTCCCCAAGTTCCACGCATGGGCGGTGCGCTCTGCAGTAGTGCGTGATCCCATCTCCTGCTGTCGCTGTTAGCCGGGTTTCAGCTGCGCAATGCGCATGCGCGAGACTTTGGGAATAGCGGCCGCACTGCAAGCTGCCACTCTCAGGCAAGAAGGGACGGTTAGGGGACGTGGTTACCTTGACTTGAAGCAAGGAGGCTGCTGCCCCCTTGACTTCAAGCTAGCCAGCAATATAGTGCTGATGGAGAATAAAACTGCGTTTTTTTTTTTTTTTTACTTCTGCAGTATCGGACAACAGAATGAAACATATGATAATTAACAGGCTGCGGGCTACTATGAGGTACTGCTGGCAGGTGTAGATGCATTTTTGAGGTGACAGGTTCCCTTTAAGAAGAAAGCCAACTGATATAGTAGGTAAAAAGTTAGTCAGAAGTTTCTATTCATGCACCAAATTTACGATCCAGCCTCGGGCACAGTGATCAATCTAGTGTGGGTCTAGACAGCCTAAGGCCACCTTAACACGGAGGAGGACGAATGCACACAAGATCTGCCTCTGCCTGAGCCGCCTGGAGGGGGAACCAAGGCTCATCAAAGCTGCACGCTGTATTCACACTCCAGGCAGCGCGGACTCGGTAAGAGAGTAGCAGTGAATAGGGATGGAACATGGTGGACTTTGGTCCTTACTGCGCAGTGTGCATCATGCTATGTCTCCTCGGTCCTCACAGTAGATATCTACTGTGAGACTAGAAGGATACAGTTATTATGTGTTTTGGGGGGAGGGCGGTTTGGTTAGGACACAGAAACTAGTCTTGCAGTAATGCAAGGCAGTGAATGACTGTGATTCACAAGATAGGGGATAGCTATTAGATCGATGGGGGCCTACTGTGGGGAGAATGAGAACCTGTGAAATGAGTGGCAGGTCAGGCATGCACACTGCTACTCCATGTCTATGGGAGTTCTGCAATAGTTCTCGACCGTTTCCAGATGAATGAAGTGGCAGTAGTGCATGCCCGACCTGCCACTCATTTCACAGGTCCATGATCAGTGGGGGTCCCTTCGGTAGAACACCAGCCTATCTAATAGCTAGCCACTATCCTGTGGATAGGAGAGACTTCTCACAGGCCGGAATACCCATTTAATGAAGGTGAGGAGTGTAATGGGTTTCCATTGGAACTTAAAGAAGCAGCTATATTGCTGTATAAATGCATAGTAATATAGCTGTAGCACGCCCTGGGTGGACTTGGCGCTCCACCATCTAACAGCTGTGCTGGAGGTGGGAGCAGGACTAGTGGCGGGTATGAGGCTGTACTGCCAATCAGGTTTAATATTTTGCACATAATGGTAGGGGGGCCCTGTCAAAGTTTGCACTGAGGTCCACAGAAGTCTAGTCATGCCACTGCACAGACCTTTAATAGCACTACTGATTTTAACTATTCAGTGACCGCTACAGTCTACAAGATTGCTTGCTTCTCAACATGGCTGTGTACTGCAGCTGTAACTCCATAGTTAAAATCTATTACATCAGAAAAAAGTGTGGTTGTAGTCCAGGATCAAAAATAACGAGAGCATCTTTACCTAGAACTGTATCTCATGGGTAATACCAGTATTTCCTATAACAGGTCAGGAGAGGTGACAGCTCCGGTGAGACACAGGTGAACTCCACTCTGATTGTAGACATTCTCTTTCCTTTTCTTCTCCATCCACCCCAAACCACAGTGATGACTTTTCTTGAAAACTGCAGAGATCTCTTTGGTCCCTAATATATGAAGCCATAAACATACTATAGTAGCACAAATAAATTCAGACTCCAGAACAGAGCAATGACCAGACCCCTAAATAAATCCCCCACCCCCCCAGAGCATACCTCTTGATTTATTGCAGACCATTTGTGCTCAGCCTTTTAGTGTTCTGTGGAGGCTGCTTCCAGTGTTCTCTAAGGACACTACTGATGGGAAGTCCAAATTGTCTTCCGCCAGAAATACTGCTTTGCTTCTCATATTTTCAGAGACCTCTACAACTATATGAGCTGCTTGTCTCAAACACTAATAATATTTGTTCTGTGGGGTTCGTATTATTTTGAATAAATATTCCACCACAATGTCCCCCTTCCTCTCAATAAACACGTTACATTCTGTGTGGGCTTAAAAAAAAAATGGCACCCATAACCTTTTTTGGGCCTCCCCGAATGTTACCAAGTAAGGCCTCATGCACACGACCGTATGTGTTTTGCGGTCCGCAAACCGCAGATCTGCAAAACACTGAAACTGCTCCGCGTTTGCGTAACAGAACGTGGCCCATTGTAGAAATGCCTATTCTAGTCCGCAAAATGGACAATAATAGGACATGCTCTATTTTTTTTGCGGGCCCACGGAACGGAGCAACGGATGCGGGCAGCACACGGAGTGCTGTCCGCATCTTTTGGAGCCCTATTGAAGTGGATGTGTCCACGCCCGAGTTACAAAATATGCGGCTCGGATGCAGACCAGAACAACGGTCGAGTGCATGAGGCCTAAGTTACCAAATAAGTATTGAGGTGGAACTGGTATTTGATGATCAATATGAAGCCGTCTGTAATTTGTACTGCTTATGCTAAAAAAAAAACAAAAAAAACAGGACACTTACACACGGTCAGTATTTGTAAGCCAAAACCAGGAGTGGGTCAAGAACGCAGAAGAGGCACATATCTTTCCATTATACGTTTTCTCTGGGTTCCACTCCTGGTTTTGGCTTACAAATAATGGCCATAAAGGGGTATTCCAGTTGTTACAAGATATCTACAAGATAAGATCAGTAGGGTCCTACCGCTGGGAGCCCCACCAGTAGTTGAACTGGGACCTCCAAAATGACTGGAGTGGCAGGTTGAGCGTGCACACTTCTGCTCCATTCATCTCTACGGAGTTCCGGAGACAGCAGAGTATAGCGTTCGGCTATTTACAAAACTCCCATACGGATGAATAGAAAAGCTGTTCCTGTTCTCGTGATGGGCGGGGGTCCCAGCTGTAAGACCCTCACTGATCTAATAGTTAGCAGTTATCCTGTAGATAGGGGATAATGTGTAAAAAAAAAAAACTAAATACGCTGTTTAAGTGCTGGTGAGCGCCATGGCCTCCTTGCAGCTTATCAAGCACAGCACCATCCATTGTATAGTGGCTGTGCTTGGTATTACAGCCGTTTTGATTTTAATGGTACTGAGCTGCGCGTAGACCACATGACTACTGAACGTGATGTCACTAGCCTAGAAGGAGGCCACTGCACTCACTATAGTGCAGGGGCCTCTTCAAACAGCTGATCGGCAGGGGAGATAGGAGTCAGAACCCCACCCTTCTGATATTGATGACCTAACGTGAGGCTACGCCATCAATATCAGAATCTTGGAGAGCTCCTTTAATCCTTTCTTGACCTCCGTCGTACATGTACAACAGAAGTCCGGTCTTTAAAGATGGTGCCCGCTAGCGATTGCAGAGGGCGAGGGCGCAATAACCAAAAGGCTTATGCTGTTTTACACAGCAGAGGACCAGGGCTAATGTCTGCAATCAGCGGTAATGCCAATTGCGGATATTTAACCCCTAAAATGTGACTACGGCATCTGATAGTACTAAAACCGGGAGCTGCACGCTTCCTGGCCTGGGCCACCTTCCCTTGGCTGAGATCAGCCCGTATTAGTAATAGGCCTAAGCCTATACAAGGCTTACAGGCTGATTACTAGTATATTCCAATGCTGGCCTACAGGTGGCAGCACAGCATTGGAATATAACGAATTCAGTACTCTGTAATAAATAGATATTCATTACAGAATACAAGATGCAATCTAATGATTGCTTGTTATAGTCACCTAGGGTGACTTAAAATAAGTAAAAAATAAAATAAAATTAGAAAAGTTTTAAAAAATATTTAAAAAAATAAAAATATATATAAAAATTCAAATCATCCTTTCCCTAGAATAAAAAATAAACAATATAAAGTTAAACATTATGGGCATTGCCACATCTGAAAACGCCTGTACTATTAAAATATAAAAATATTTATCCCACGCGAACAGCATAACAGAAAAAAAAAAATATTAAAATGGCCAATTCACCATTTTTTGTCACTTCGCCTCTCCAACAAAATTGAAGAAGAAGTGATCAAAAAGCGGTGCATACTTCAAAATGCAACAAAAACAAAACATAAAACTGTAGCGAAATTGTGTTTTCTTTTTCCAGTTCAACCCCATTTTGATTTTTTTTTTTTTATACTGTAAATGGTTCCATTAAAATGTACAACTTGTCTTGCAAAAAGCAAGCCCTTTTATACATCTATGTGGACAGAAAAATAAAAACGTTATGGCTCCGGAAAGGCTGGGAGTAAAAAACGAAAACGCAAAAACAGAAAATGGCAAGGTCCTGAAGGGGTTAACATTTGTTCCATTGAGGAGGGGTGGGGGTGGAGGGCCCCCCCTCTTGATGACCCCGATAGCTGGAATCCCCGCTGATACATTGTAACACGTCTTATTTATTACTTTTTCATGAATACAATTAGAATAACGGGACGCGTTTTCCTTTTGTTACTAAACTGATGTCAAAGGAAGAATAACACTTTTCTGACTCCTAATCATTCATTCATCCGGTCTTCGCGTTACATCGTGTTTTTTATTTTTATTTAATCAGGCATTTATGGGGCAGCCTAAACTGAAGGCCCCTCTACGCTCTTCCGCAGGTACTTCCTGATAAGCACAACCTACGTTCTGTGCGTGACGTCGGCACACTCTCCTGATTGCCATGTTTATCGACCAATAGGAAATAAAAAAGGGCGGGCTCTGTGGCATAGAGCCTTCTGCCATTGTCCCAGCTCGCCGTGACGTAGGGCGTAGCTGTTCGAGGCTGAGTTGCATCGCGCGGCGCGTCCATGCTCGGCATAGCCGGGACCAGCTCATAAAGGGTCAACAGCGGCCGAGACCCGGACGGTGTGACGTCACAGGTGAGACGGGGGCGTTGACGTCACAGAGTGGGGTCACAGGTGAGACGTGGGGGAGGGGGTATATGCGGACTACAGTTCACGTACATACATAGCTCACGTACGTGCATGTAGTGTTAGCTGAATGTAGGTCGGGGACGCCTGTGGACTCGTGCCGCACATGTGCGCTTGTAGGGTGCTCCAACCTCCGGGTGGCACCATGGGAACGCCATGTTTGTTTACGGTTAACGCTGTGAGGCGGCAGAGCATCAGTAGTACAGCCTGCAGTGCCCCTCTCTGTACGTCCTCCTATCCCAGGGCTCTGTTACTGTGTCTGTGTGCTGAAGTCCAGGTATGGGCCCCCAACTCTTGGACGCTTGGTGGGCTGCCTGGGTGTAACGCCAGCAGGTTTGCCAATAGCGAATTATTCAAAAGTTCGCTTCGGTCGCAGAATTTTACAAAATAAATAAAAAATCACTTCATGACAAATTACTTTGTCACGAAGCGCGTTTCTTTGTAGGTAGTGGGTGCAATGACAGGGAGCAGCGATTGCGCCGCCTCCTCATCATTGTACCCCTCAGAGGCCGCGTTCATACGTGATCCTGGCATCTGATATAAATAATAGCGTCTAATTTAAAAAAATTAATAAATCCTACTGATCTGATCGATTTACTCGCGAGGGGCCAGCTGCCGCCATCTTGCTTGAAGGTCTGGCGTGAAATCTGGCACGGCCGGTGGTGACGTCATACGTCGCCCCGCACAGGATTTCATGCGGGATCTTCGAGCAAGATGACTGTGGCCGACCCCTCGCGAGTAAATAGACCAGGGAAGTGTTTTTATTTATTTACCTATTTTTTACACTGTTTTGGGTTAAATCTATTCACTACTATGAAGCAAATCTGGCTCCGTGGTGAATCAATCCTGAAATTTGGTCTTCAGCTTTGATTCGCTCAACACTAGTTGCGTACCGTCCAGAAATTTCTGGATAGTCCTGTGTCTGTGAAAAAAGTGTCTTTTTTTTCTTTTCTTTGAGGCTGGTGGTACATGGCTAGATTATTTTGGGGTAATTCTCATCATTTTTAGCTCGCAGTAAAGGTTTGTAATGGGTTCTTATCAGTATCGAGCTGTAGACATGGATTATTTATTATCTTTATTATCGTCTTTTAATCGGCCATCCGTGATTTTTTTTTATAAGTTGTCCAGAAAAAAATAAAAATTCTGACTGGTAACCCTGAATGCCAGTGACGTTCCCCTGGTGACAGATGCCTCCTAGGTGACGGGCACATGGGGCAGCACTTCGCTGTAGATTTTGGAGCATTTTTGCAGCAAAATCCGCTGTGTATCAGTGGAAAATCCTGCAGGTTTCAGCCTGTGCGCTGAAAATGGGGAAATCGGCAGCGTAAATCTACATGCCGTAGTTTTACAATTTAGGGTACTTTAACGTTAGCGGCAGGGGAGTCCGTTAGGCTGTTTCGGCGGGTGTACAGCCTGTCGGATCCGTACTGCCGCTCAGTCACTATTGACTATAGCGGGGACGGAGCTCCGGCAGCACACGGCGAGAGGCCGCCGGACTAAAAGTACGAATGCCCTCATCCTATTATAGTAAATGGGGACGGCGCGGCAGTCCGGGGGCACACGTGAACTAGCGGCAGTACGGATCCGACAGGCTGTTTACCTGCCGGAACTGCCTAACAGACTGACCTGCCGCTAATGTGAAAATAGCCTTACCCAACAGGTCGGTCTACTTGGTTTATTTATTGTTTTGCAGTGTTTATTGAGACTTCCTAAAATCTCCTCCACTTTCCCTGCGATGTGGGATGCGGTGAATTTACTGCACACATATCTGTAGCGTGTCCGTGCTGTGCTTATGATATATACAGCGTTCTGACAGGTGAGGTGTCTAGTCGGGCACCACGGACTCCTATGGGCTCCCATTTTCTACGGAGGTATTATTTTTTTCTTATGGATTGTATAAAAATCTGCACAGCATGTTGTATGACGGGTCTTTTACTAGATTATTATTATTATTATTATTTTTAGAGCGCTATTCATTCCTAGCGCTGTACATATCATAAGCGGTGCACATACATAATACAGGCAATTGCATTAAGCATGAACGAGACAAGTTACAGACTGGTACAGAAGGATAGAGGGCCCTGCCCGTGAGGGCTTACAATCTACATGGTATGGGGGATGAAGACAGTAGGCGAGGGTGAAGCTGGTCATGGCGGTATAGAAGCAGCAGTGTCACTGGTCGTAGGCTTGTCTGAAGAGGTGGGTTTTCAGGTTGCTTTTGAAGGATTCCACTGTAGGTGAGAGTCTGATATGTTGGGGTAGCGAGTTCCAGAGTATAGGGGATGCACGGAGAAATCCTGGAGGCGAGTGTGGGAAGAGGTGATAAGAGGAGAGGAGAGAAGGAGGTCCTGTGAGGATCGAAGATTGCGTGTGGGGATGTATCGGGAAAGTAGCTCAGAGATGTAGGGAGGGGACCGATTGTGGACTGCCTTGTATGTGTTGGTTAGTATTTTAAACTGAATTCGCTGGGCAATGGGGAGCCAGTGCAGGGACTGGCAGAGGGGAGATGCAGAGGAGTAACGGGGGGAGAGATGGATTAGTCGGGCAGCAGAGTTGAGGATAGATTGTAGGGGTGCGAGAGAGCTAGATGGAAGGCCACAGAGGAGAATGTTGCAGTAGTCTAGGCGGGAGATGATGAGGGAATGTATAAGCATTTTTGCCGATTCAAAGTTGAGGAAAGGGCGGATGCGGGAGATGTTTTTGAGTTGGAAACGGCAGGTGGTGGAAAGGGCTTGGATGTGTGGTCGGAAGGAGAGGGCAGAATCCAAGGTCACTCCAAGGCAGCGGACCTGGTTGACCGGGGAGAGTGTGCAATCATTGATTGTGATAGATAGGTCTGTTGGGGGGAGTGAGCAAGATGGGGGAAAGATGATGAATTCTGTTTTATCCATATTCAGTTTTAGAAAGCGAGAGGAGAAGAAGGAGGATATGCGAGATAGGCATTGTGGGATTCTGGATAGTAAGGTGGTGATGTCTGGACCAGAGAGGTAGATTTTAGATGCAGCGGTACGGGGTGTATACCCACAGCAGTGTTGTATGATGGGTTTTCACTAGAAGCAGCGGTACGGGGTGTATACCCTCAGCATGTTGTATGATGGGTTTTTCACTAGAAGCAGCGGTACGGGGTGTATACCCTCAGCATGTTGTATGACGGGTCTTTCATTAGAAGCAGCGGTACGGGGTGTATACCCACAGCATGTTGTATGACGGGTCTTTCACTAGAAGCAGCGGTACGGGGTGTATACCCACAGCATGTTGTATGACTGGTCATTCACTAGAAGCAGCGGTACGGGGTGTATACCCACAGCATGTTGTATGACGGGTCTTTCGCTAGAAGCAGCGGTACGGGGTGTATACCCACAGCATGTTGTATGACGGATCTTTCGCTAGAAGCAGCGGTACGGGGTGTATACCCACAGCATGTTGTATGACGGATCTTTCACTAGAAGCAGCGGTACGGGGTGTATACCCTCAGCATGTTGTATGACTGGTCATTCACTAGAAGCAGCGGTACGGGGTGTATACCCACAGCAGTGTTGTATGACGGGTCTTTCACTAGAAGCAGCGGTACGGGGTGTATACCCACAGCATGTTGTATGACGGGTCTTTCACTAGAAGCAGCGGTACGGGGTGTATACCCACAGCATGTTGTATGACGGGTCTTTCACTAGAAGCAGCGGTACGGGGTGTATACCCACAGCATGTTGTATGACGGGTCTTTCACTAGAAGCAGCGGTACGAGGTGTATACCCACAGCATGTTGTATGACGGGTCTTTCACTAGAAGCAGCGGTACGGGGTGTATACCCACAGCATGTTGTATGACGGGTCTTTCACTAGAAGCAGCGGTACGAGGTGTATACCCACAGCATGTTGTATGACGGGTCTTTCACTAGAAGCAGCGGTACGGGGTGTATACCCACAGCATGTTGTATGACGGGTCTTTTTCACTAGAAGCAGTGGTACGGGGTAGGGCTGAAACGAATACTCGATTAAATCGAGTAATTCGACACAAAAAAAATCCTCGATGCAATTTTTTTGCATCGAGGATTCATTTGTGTCACGTGACCATGGAGCAGGAGCATTTACTCACCGCTCCATGGTCATCCCCTGCTGCGGGCAAGTAGCGGGCCCTGCCGGGATACTGGAATTTAGCATCGGCCCCGCAGCTCCTATCCAGTATTTATGTAGTTAATGTCGTTAGAAGTAGCCCGATCTTGTTAACTATTGTTGCGCAGGCTCCCCGTGCAGCTCTCTGTTCCTCCATGCTCCGCCTGTCTGCTCCGCCCACTTTATGAATGAAGGGGCAGATGGCGCATGGAGGAACAGAGAGCTGCCCGGGAGCCTGCGCAATAATAGTTAACAAGGTCGGGCTACTTCTAAAGACATTAACTACATAAATACTGGATAAGAGCTGCGGGGCTGGTGTATTACTGCACCGGCCGCTGCGAGCGTCCCCCCCTGCAGTGTTGGGGTCTGTAGATGGCACTGTTATGGGGTATATGTGGATGACACATATAGCATCTTATGCTATATATATGTGTCGGCCACAGATCCCCCACCATAACAACAGTGTCGGCCACAGATCCCCCACCATAACAACAGTGTCGGCCACAGATCCCCCACCATAACAACAGTGTCGGCCACAGATCCCCCACCATAACAACAGTGTCGGCCACAGATCCCCCACCATAACAACAGTGTCGGCCACAGATCCCCCACCATAACAACAGTGTCGGCCACAGATCCCCCACCATAACAACAGTGTCGGCCACAGATCCCCCACCATAACAACAGTGTCGGCCACAGATCCCCCACCATAACAACAGTGTCGGCCAGTGTATGACGGGTCTTTTTCACTAGAAGCAGCGGTACGGGGTGTATACCCACAGCATGTTGTATGACGGGTCTTTCATTAGAAGCAGCGGTACGGGGTGTATACCCACAGCATGTTGTATGACGGGTCTTTCACATGTTGTATGACTGGTCATTCACTAGAAGCAGCGGTACCGGGTGTATACCCTCAGCATGTTGTATGACTGGTCTTTCACTAGAAGCAGCGGTACCGGGTGTATACCCTCAGCATGTTGTATGACTGGTCATTCACTAGAAGCAGCGGTACCGGGTGTATACCCTCAGCATGTTGTATGACTGGTCTTTCATTAGAAGCAGCGGTACAGGGTGTATACCCACAGCATGTTGTATGACGGGTCATTCACTAGAAGCAGCGGTACGAGGTGTATACCCACAGCATGTTGTATGACGGGTCTTTCACTAGAAGCAGCGGTACGGGGTGTATACCCTCAGCATGTTGTATGACGGGTCTTTCACTAGAAGCAGCGGTACGGGGTGTATACCCACAGCGTGTTGTATGACTGGTCTTTCATTAGAAGCAGCGGTACGGGGTGTATACCCACAGCATGTTGTATGACTGGTCATTCACTAGAAGCAGCGGTACGGGGTGTATACCCTCAGCATGTTGTATGACGGGTCTTTCACTAGAAGCAGCGGTACCGGGTGTATACCCACAGCGTGTTGTATGACGGGTCTTTCACTAGAAGCAGCGGTACGGGGTGTATACCCTCAGCATGTTGTATGACTGGTCATTCACTAGAAGCAGCGGTACCGGGTGTATACCCACAGCAGTGTTGTATGACGGGTCTTTCACTAGAAGCAGCGGTACGGGGTGTATACCCACAGCGTGTTGTATGACTGGTCTTTCATTAGAAGCAGCGGTACCGGGTGTATACCCACAGCATGTTGTATGACTGGTCTTTCATTAGAAGCAGCGGTACGGGGTGTATACCCTCAGCATGTTGTATGACTGGTCATTCACTAGAAGCAGCGGTACCGGGTGTATACCCTCAGCATGTTGTATGACTGGTCATTCACTAGAAGCAGCGGTACGGGGTGTATACCCACAGCATGTTGTATGACTGGTCATTCACTAGAAGCAGCGGTACCGGGTGTATACCCTCAGCATGTTGTATGACTGGTCATTCACTAGAAGCAGCGGTACCGGGTGTATACCCTCAGCATGTTGTATGACTGGTCATTCACTAGAAGCAGCGGTACCGGGTGTATACCCTCAGCATGTTGTATGACTGGTCATTCACTAGAAGCAGCGGTACCGGGTGTATACCCTCAGCGTGTTGTATGACTGGTCATTCACTAGAAGCAGCGGTACCGGGTGTATACCCACAGCGTGTTGTATGACGGGTCTTTCACTAGAAGCAGCGGTACGGGGTGTATACCCTCAGCATGTTGTATGACTGGTCATTCACTAGAAGCAGCGGTACCGGGTGTATACCCACAGCAGTGTTGTATGACGGGTCTTTCACTAGAAGCAGCGGTACGGGGTGTATACCCACAGCAGTGTTGTATGACTGGTCTTTCACTAGAAGCAGCGGTACGGGGTGTATACCCTCAGCATGTTGTATGACGGGTCTTTCACTAGAAGCAGCGGTACGGGGTGTATACCCACAGCATGTTGTATGACTGGTCTTTCATTAGAAGCAGCGGTACCGGGTGTATACCCTCAGCATGTTGTATGACTGGTCATTCACTAGAAGCAGCGGTACGGGGTGTATACCCACAGCAGTGTTGTATGACTGGTCATTCACTAGAAGCAGCGGTACCGGGTGTATACCCTCAGCATGTTGTATGACGGGTCTTTCACTAGAAGCAGCGGTACGGGGTGTATACCCTCAGCATGTTGTATGACTGGTCATTCACTAGAAGCAGCGGTACCGGGTGTATACCCTCAGCGTGTTGTATGACTGGTCATTCACTAGAAGCAGCGGTACCGGGTGTATACCCTCAGCATGTTGTATGACTGGTCATTCACTAGAAGCAGCGGTACGGGGTGTATACCCTCAGCATGTTGTATGACTGGTCATTCACTAGAAGCAGCGGTACCGGGTGTATACCCACAGCAGTGTTGTGCCCATGGTCTCCTGCCCATCATAGTAACAGTCTAATGTCTGTCCAGATGTTCAGTAATGTAGCAACTGTAAAGTCATTGGAGGAGATTTATCAAAACTGGTGGAAAGTAGAACTGGCTTAGCTGCCCACAGCAACCAATCAGATTTCAAAGGAGCTCTAGAAAATGAAAGGTGGAATCTGATTGGTTGCTGTGGGCAGCTAAGCCAGTTCTACTTTCCACCAGTTTGATAAATGACCCCATTGTGTTTGGCTGATAAGTTATGATTATAGTGATTCACATCAGTGTCCAAGAACCTGCCAGGCCAATGGAATGATGGGCTCCATCAGTATGAGGGCGACTTGTTGGCATAGACACCACCTCGGCTTCTCTCAGGCAGAACTGTCTCCTTGTATGGCCTCCCTATGGGAAATGGAGTGTAGACGTTATCTTGCAGCAAGCCTCCATTATTTAACCGTTCACTTCCTGTCCTTAAAGTAGACCTCTGGATCCCCGGGCTGGAGTCTAAGGCTGCTTCACACTTGCGTTGTTAATTCCGGTATTGAGATCCGGCAGAGGACCTCAATATCGGAATTAGACGGAGTTTTGCTTTTTTACATCAGGATGCATCCGTTTCGTTCAGATGCTGTTGTGTGGGATCTGTCTGTATGACTGGACACAAAGCCACAACTTGCAGCGGTTTTGTGTCTGGTCAGAAAAAGACATCCTGAACGGATCTCTCTCCATTCAGAATGCGTGAGGACTAAAAGCGGAAACGTTTCTTTCCGGTATGGAGACCCTCTGCTGGATCCCAATACTGGAAAACAACAACACAAGCGTGAAGGTGGTCTAAATTTGACATGTACATTTATAGTGGTGGCCTATCCTCGGGACAGGTGGTCCGTGTCAGATTGGTGGGAGGTGGACAGTGTTCTGCAGTACTACACGGCTCCATCCATTGTGTGGTTACTGTAGTGCTGCCCCCCACGACGTGAAAGCTGCAGTAACCAGTGCGGGGTGTCCGACCCTCGCCGATGGGATAACGATAGCACTGCAGTAGGCGGGTGACCTACAACTCTCGGCATATAATGGCCACATGACTGACTCCAAAACTACTGCCATACAGTGTGTATGTGGGTATATAGAAGCGCTGCAGTGCATTTATGTGTAGAAAATCACCCATGTTGTTTAGCCTATTGACTTTAATGGTCAGTATACGAACAGCACCTGGTCCTAGATGGTGCTCGGAACCACTGTCCGTCCGGAGAAGAGAGGAGCTGAGGTCCACAGTTCAAGTAAGTGGATCCGGCTTACTAGCAAGTTAGGGCTGGTCATTATTGAAGGGGTTGTGGAAAGATTAAAAAACCCACAATCGCTTCTCAGATTCCCCGGTGTTCCAGCGCTGATCTGTTTATGTGCTGGGATGGCTGCAGGCAGTCACAAGCGGCGGACTACCACAGCCTCTGCAGTGCAGCAGGGGGTGAAGAGACCTTCAGACCTACAACCTCCTTGAGTAGTAGTCCAGCCCCAAGCACCTGTTGTCATTTTCTAGTTCAGTGCATTTACCCTCCTTACTGAGGTGTACCTTATACCAGGGATGCCCAACCTGCGGCCCTACAGCTGCTGCAAAACTACAACTCCCAGCATGCCCGGACAGCCTACAGGTATCCGCCTACAACAGGGCATGGTGGGAGTTGTAGTTTTGCAACAGCTGGAGAGCCGGAGGTTGAGCATCCCAGCCTTATATACTCCGACTGGCTTTCTGAAGGGTGCCTGTGATAGAACATCTGCTGGAAATGATTACAGCGACCAAGTACAGTGCATAGGGAGTTCCACTGCAGCCTTCCCATCAGGTGTGTAGGACATCACAGTATGTCACCATACCCGCTGTCATGGCATGTGGCCCTACAGCATATTGGAGAAGTGACACAACTAGTGCAGCACAGTCACTGTGTGTGAGTATATATTACATATTGTAATATGTGTATAGAGAGTAATATATATAGATATAGTGAAAAAAAGATGTCTCCGATAGCGGCACTCAGCTAAATGGGATGGCGTGCCCGCGGTCAGAAGGGCCTGGACTAGGCCGTATGCAGACAAAGGAAGAAGACTGCGGCACCGCTGAGTAGTGAAATAAGGTGGATCCTTTATTCACCCTGCATGCACTAAGGTGAATAAAGGATCCACCTTATTTCACTACTCAGCGGTGCCGCAGTCTTCTTCCTTTGTCTATATATATATATATATATATATATATATATATATATATATATATATATATATATATAATGTTATTACATACGTGTGTGTTATATATTTAAATCAATGGTGCTGTGTGTGTGTGTATATATATATATATATATATATATATATATATATATATATATATACACACACACAGCACCATTGATATATATATATATATATATATACACACACACACAGCACCATTGATATATATATATATATATATATATATATATATGAATGGCGCTATATACACACACAGCGTTTGCCATGTGTGTGACCGGGGATAGGTGGCAGTACTAGCCGGAATTCCCCTTCCCCTAGACACCCGCTGTGTGTTTGCGTCCTGTACACCCGTGGTTACCAAGTAGCCCTTCCTCTGTTGGCACGGACGGTACTTGCGTTGCATTGACATTTGTGAGGAAACGTCACTAAATTTGTCGCCGCCGCCCCCTGTCTGTAGCTGGCCGTCCGGTGCAGTGTGGTATGGGCCGTCAGCGTGACGCTTTCATTCATTCTCTGGCGCGAGCCTCCGTGAAATCGAGACTGGCTGCGCTTTTGCCTTGGATACGGCTAGGCCTCAGAGTGGTGGGCGGAGCGCAAGTCTCAACCAAACCCAGCGCGGCTTTGCTTCTTTTGATGGACTGGAGCCTTGGCCAATGGCAGCGCGCTGCAGCTGTACGGCTGTGCGGGGCGGGGCCTGACGCTGGTTAGGCTGCGCCGTGTGTATCTGTATGGGGAGGAGAAAGCTGTGTGTGCAGCGGCAGCATGTGTGTTACCGGGAGATTACATGTGTGCTGCTGTATGCTAGGTAAATACACGAGCTGGAGGGCATGTAAGTTCCGGGGAGGACGGCCTGCGCACAGCGCTCTAGGGGATCCCTGGTGGTCATAGGTGAGTGTGGTCTGGAGGTGGAAGGTGGGATCCCTGGTGACTGAGCTGACCGTCCTGTGAGACCACCAGTGTTACCAGCGTCTCATGGACACATGACACTTCTTCCTGGCTCTGCCAGCTGATGTGGTGTCCTAGCTCTAGCCTCTCTGCTTTGTTTCCTCTGTTACTTTGTTGCTGCTCCTCCAGAAGGGATGTCTTCCTGTTTGATAAAGGTGCTGTAACTCTCTAATATACTTTATATTTTAGCTTTTCCACCACTTACAAGATCTCTGCCTGCTGTCAGTGAGTGGGACCCTGAAGCCCCATTGCCGCCAAGAGTTTCCTACAGACCAGCTGTTCTGATATTCACATCCGCTGCCGCATATCCGTATAGTTGAACCGTTTCGAGATACAGTTCAGGCTGTTTGGTGTTGGCAGCATTCACACGTAGCAAAAATGCTGCCGTTTTCTTTTCATCCAAATCCTCGGGTGAAAAATCCAGAGCGGAATTCCAGAGCTTTAAAGGGGCATTCCAGCACAACACAAAAGCGCTGCCATGGCCTGCAAATGGTTAAGAACGATTAATAATATACTCGCATCGCGGATCCCCTGCCGTTCCAGCTGTGCCCAGGTACATGGTTGGGAATGCCACTCTGCCAGTCACCAGCTGAGTCAGGTCACCACTGCAGCCAGCCATTAGCAGAGTGGCATCCCCAGCCATTTCCTGCCCTGCCGCGAGCTGGAGTGCTGCCGCAGGGAGTTGGGGAGGTGAACGCAAGCTACTTTTTTATTTTTTTTTTAACCATTTGCTGCCCGTTTGTGTTGTGCTAGAATAGCCCGTTAAAAAAAAACACATCCACGTGCCTCAGAAAATTTCCATATGTAAAATGACTTGGAGTCTGTCCGGAAAATTCACAGAATGTCAGTTCTTTCTGCGGATTTTCACCACGGGCTTTCACTTTGCAATGCATAGGATGAAACAGTTGCGGACAGCTATAGCAACCTCCTAGCAGTGGGGAGGACTAGATCTTTTCAGGTTCCTGACAGCAACCAGAGATCTTGAAAAATGTGACAAATTGAAACTCAAAAAGCCGGATCCGTGTACTTATCTTTGACAGAACGCAGCACGTGTTGTAGCACCACCTCAGGTCGGGTACCTGACCCATGGATATACAGCAGTTTTCAGACCAGAAACCAGCAGGCCGTACAGCCACTATGGGGGAATATACCTAAGGCTATACGCCATTTACCAAACCTGTAAACTTTTGTGCAAGCCATATTTTATACACTAATTTTTTACTCTTTGCTTTTGCGCTTTTCCCGTGACGGCTTAGCAGGAGATATATGGCTTCCCACAACCTGATGGACTGTCCATCACCAATACCAGAATTATGGCACAGATCTTCTAGTCTCACAAATGCCGCATATTTATTAAAAGTGCACATTTCTTGATTTACTGCATCTTAGGGTTCATTCACACGTCTGTTGTTTAGTTCCACATCTGATCCCGATTTTTCGGAATAGTTGCGGACAGAATTCGGACCCATTGATTTTCAATGGGTCTATAAAATATGCGGACAGCACAAAGTGTCCGTAAAAAAATAAAACATGTCCTATTCTAATTTGAAAATTGCGGTCCGTTGTGCAATGCAATTTTATTCTTCTATCTGTTTTTTGCGGATCTGCAAAAAACGGATGACAAGCGGAAAGAATTCTTGGAAAATAGGATCCGCAAAAAAAAAGGTCCTATTTTCGGATTGTGGAAAAACAACGGACGTGTGAATGGACACTTAGGGCTGACTCCCATGACTGGAAAAGGTTGGCTGCGGTTCCCTTGACCTGAACTGACTGCATCATAGTGATTTATGGGGGGGGTCTAATGTACTGTATACACATCTTCATGTGAGCACAGTACAATAGAGCTGCTATCAGATAGGAACTGACTCCTAAATCATTACAATGCAGTCACTTCAGCTCAGGGGAGCTGTGGTCGGTCCGGCAGATATGACCGACACATGGGTAGTGTTTCCTGGACCGAGGACGGTTGTGTCAGTCAGTCTTTACTTCATTGCACTCCAGGGTTTTTCCTACATTTGGGTTTTTTCTTTAAAAGACCAGTTTCACACTAGCGCAGGACACACGCTTGTTATGAGAGCAGTATTTCCCAGGCTGACCACCGCTCCGGTGACACAAACCCTCAGCCTTATAATGCTGTGACTTCCATTCTGACCGTGGAGGTACTAAATTGTACTCTCAGGATAATGCAAGTACAATTCAGGAGATCTGAGGTCGGGCAGAGCATAAAGCATTATAATGCTGTGAGTTTTTCACTGGAGCAGTGTTCATCTTGGGAAGTACTGCGGCCACCCGGAGCGTGTTTCCTGACTGAATACCCCTGTGTGTGACTGACCAAAGCTGGAGTGGTTAAAGGGGTTGTCTCATCATGGAGAATGGGGGCATATCGCTAGGCTATGCCCCCGTTGTCTTATAGGTGCGGGTCCCACCGCTGAGACCTGCACCTATATTGAGCATGGAGCCCACAAGGTGGTGGCTGGAGGACTCTGGCCTGGCCACCACCAAGCCGGCCCCCCATAGAAGTAAATGGGAGTGCACCATGCATGCGCGGCCACTGCTCCCATTCATTTCTAGCACTCTGCTGGCCCCATCAAAAATAAATGGAGGGCGGCTGTGCATGCACGGTACGCTCCTATTCACTTCTATGGGGAGCCGGTTTGGTGGTGTCCAGACCAGGGTCCTCCAGCCACCACCTTGTGGGCTCCGTTCTCAATATAGGTGCGGGTCTCAGCGGTGGGACCCCCACCTATAAGACAACGGGGGCATAGCCTAGCGATATGCCCCCATTGTCCATGATGAGACAACCCCTCCACTCCAGCTTTGGTCAGTTACACACAGAGGGTCTGCATGATGGCCTCCGGACTGTATCTCATGTCTGCCATCAGTGGCAACACAGATTGCTTATGGTGGATTTTTAAACCTTTGGTGAAACCTTTCCAGAGCGCGAGTACGGATCCCATATACTTTCTATGGATCCATACTTTGCATGCTGGAAAAGCCAAGGGGCACTCCTCTGAGAAGTGCCACTGCGCCCTCACGGTTTCACCCTCTGGCATGTCTATTCCTTTGTTGCCCTCTGACATAACTGGCACGGGATGGAATTACATGAATGTAACAAATATGGAAGGATGCTTGTAGGTACAGTTCACCTTCCAATGGCATGTAAATTATAGCAATTGTAATATTTTTGGTGGTCGGGAGGGTGGATTTGGCTATTGGTGAGAGGTGTGTTAGTGGAATATGAATAGATAAAACATTTTGGGGTCTCTTAGACTAGAGGAGAATTAGACATGATAGGGCGCGGTGTGCAGTTCTGTGAGTTTCATTGTTGGTAATGATTTCTTTTTTTCTCTCCATAGATTACCATCCTGGCTTCATTCTCTTTCCATTCTTCTGCGATTGAAGTAAGTTTTCGCCTGCTCGCTATTCTCGGGGAAGGCTACTTGCCTTCCCCACAGAGTTTCGTCTAAGAAGAAGTCCAAGATGGCAGACCCTATTATGGACTTTTTTGATGACCCAAATCTATTTGGCCTGGATTCATTAACTAGTGATTCATTTACCCGTGATGGACCGGACACCATGGATGAAGCCCTTGGCCTGGGCAATGTTCTGGAGACTCTGGAACCGCTCACCACTAATCGAGGTGGAGAACAAGCAATTCCAGATGGAATTGAGCAGCGACCAGAGCCACAGATTGTTCAGGACGTACCTGTCACAGTTGCCCCAGTAGAACCAGTGCTTCCATCCCAGACAGCTACTATTCCGGGAGCTATAAACCAAGGCAATCCCTTTATGGGAACTTCCACTAGTGGACCAGCAGCTCCTAAAATCATGATTTTGAAAGCCCCACCAGGAATGACAGTGAGTGGTTGTCCTGTGACTCAAATTCAGACACTGGCTCCTGGCCAGACAGCTAATGGAGGCAAAGTGACATTTGCTAAAGTCCTCACAGGGACCCCACTGAGACCTGGGGTATCTATTGTATCTGGGAATACTGTGTTAGCCAAAGTTCCAAACCCAGCTGTCACTGGACAGCCAGGAGTGAGACCTGTTCGACAGTTACTACTTCAGCCAGTGCGGACTACAGCAGCGCCAGCGGGCACCGACCCAAACACTGGCGTTAAACCTACAGTTACTTTGGCCTCTGCACCTCAGCAGGTAGAGTACTTGACATTTTTCCATCATTTTATTTCAGTTGAGTTCGTTTTTCATGTTTGTATTCCCTTTTTATCTAATGTCTATGACCAGCTTTAGGCCTCATGCGCACGGCCGTTGTGGTTCCGTTCCGTGCATTGGGGACCGCCATTTGCTGTCCCCAATGCATGGGCAACGTCCGTCCGGCAGCCGGGACGGATCCAGACCCATTCAACTTAAATGGGTCCGTGATAAGTCCGTTCTGCAAAAAGATAGAACAAGTTCTATTTTTTTGCGTAACCGAAGCACGGATCGGAACCCCACGGAAGCACTCCGTAGTGTTTCCGTGGGGTTCAGTTCTGCACAACATCTCCAAATTTGCGAGTGAATGGGTCCGCATCCGTGATGCCAAATGCACACGGCCGGTGTGCAAGAGGCCTTAGGCTAAGTTGATGCTACGTTCTTAACAAACAGTTAAGGCCTTTCTTTCTTTCTTTTTTTTTTTTTTTTTTTTTTTTTCAATATTGGCCTCAACTATCTGGTAGAAACATGGTGTGAACTTATCCTTACTTTACATACATAATACCCTTGGCAATGACCTTTCTCCTAAACATTTCCTGTCATGGCAGTGACTGAAGTCGCATTGGGATATCACTAATACATGTGACAGGCCACAGTTCATTCCAGTGCAAAACCATTGTCAGACGTAGTTCTAGCCTTATGGGAAGAAAGCTTAAAGAAGTATTCCGGTTGTTAAAGTTATCCCCTATCCACCAGCTAGAGCAGGCATCCTCAAACTGCGGCCCTCCAGCTGTTGTAAAACTACAACTCCCACAATGCCCTGCTGCAGGCTGATACCTGTAGGCTGTTCGGGCATGCTGGGAGTTGTAGTTTTGCAACAGCTGGAGGGCCGCAGTTTGAGGATGCCTGAGCTAGAGGATAAGTATTCGATCAGTGGGGGTCCTACTGCTTCAACCTGCACTGATCACAAGAACAGGCAGAAAACGGCGCTCTGCTATCCATAAAAATAAATGGAGCAGCGCCCACATGCCCAACTGGCCTCTCCATTCATTCCAGGGGACTTGCACAGGGTCCCAGCTGTAGGATCCCCACCCATCTAAGGCTACTTTCACATTTGGGTTTTCTTTTCCGGTTTTGAGATCCAGCAGAGGATGGGGACAAAACTGAACAAGCCGGAACGGAGTGCCCCAGAATGCATTCTCTTCCGGTTTTTTGGGTTCCCACCTCGGACACAACTGCTGCAAGCAGCGTTTCTGTGTGCGGCATTGGAAACTGAACATGTTAATCAGCGGTGCCGGATCCGTTTTATCAAGACGAACAACAACAAAAACACGATGACTTACAGTGGTTTTAGTGCCGGCATGTCCATTTTCGATATAATACAACCAGGTTCGTCCTGAACGGATGCAGATGTATTATTCAAACTGATGCATTTGCTGTGGTTTCGAGGTCCCATGCCGGATCTCAAAATAGGACAGTAAGAATGCATTTGTGAAAGTAGCCTAATTGCTCACGATATAGGAGACATGGGATCAGCTGTGAGGAATTGTACTGACATAATGCCGTCAGTACAGTTCATTACAGCCGATGTTGGGCAGGGACACTTACCGCTATAAGTCATTATAATTCTGTGAGGGGCGCCGTTCAGTCTGGAAATAATGCTTCCGCATGCCAGAGTGAACACGCTTCTGTTTTAAGATGTTACTCGACTTTCTATGCCACCCCTTTACTAGAATAAGATTGTGACAATGTTTGCAGCTCTGTAAGAACTTGCAGGTGATAATCGTGGCTTAAAGGGGTTTTCCGAGATGATGATAACGTTGATCTATCCACTGGATAGGTCATCAGTATCTGATCAATGGGGGTCCGACACCCGGGACCCCACCGGTCAGCTGTTCGAGAAGGCAGCAACGCCGCAGCCTTTTCTCTGCTTTCCCTAGGCCAGAGATGGGCAAACTGCGGCTCTCCAGCTGTTGCAAAACTACAACAGCTGGAAAGCCGCAGTTTGCCCATCCCTGGCCTAGGCCATGTCACGTCACATAGGCACAGCTCAGCCCCCCAGTAGTGAATGGGACGGAGCTGCAGTACCAGCTTGGTAAGCACGGAGAAGGCCATGGCGCTCAGAGGAGCACCGGTGCCTTCTGAAATGGCTGATCGGTTTGTTTCCCAGATGTCGGATATCCAAAGGATAGGAAATTAGTATTAAAAACTCTGAAAACCCTTTTAAATCCACATCTCCTGCATACTAGTGAGCGCTACCCCCACTTTTGGGGGAAAGGAGCAATCTTATAAAGTGAGAAATACAGTATACGTTTAGATTGTTTCGTACTCCAACTTTATGTGGTCCAAGAAAAAACCAAGAATTGCAACACCTTGATTCATTTACAAGACGGGGAGAACGCGGATTTCTGAGCTTAGGCCTCATTCACATGTCTGTGGCAGTGATCAGGTCTGGGTTTGGTCCTTTTGTCCCCCTCTAATATTTCAAGTGCACTGCCCTAAGAGGGATTTGTAGAGCATCTCCTAGCCATGGTCAGACAGAACACTGACGCATTTCCATGAGCGTCCGCATCATGGATCAATGGACACAGTATATTCAATGGATCTGTGTGCTGTCCATGGAGAACACAGACAGCACATGTCCGTGATTCGCTGATGTCTGATCAAGGACTATGGATATGGATATGACAAAGAGCAGTTAAAGGACTGGTAGAATACTTCTACCGCCCAAAAAATGGTCCAATATTCAGAGATGTAGAAAAGAGAGCTCGTGGTCGGCACTGCTGCCTTTAGTGCGTCAGTATGAGGTTATTACGGCAGCTTTAGCGGAGTGCTTACTTTTTCTAAAGGTTTAAATTATCATATAGGGGTTATCGAGGTCAGTTTTACTATTGACCTCAGTATATCCCTGTGTAAGATGGATTTATTTAAAGGTGTTATCCGAGTTCTAAAACAGCCCCCCCCATGTGCCGGGCCCCTCACAGATAATATACTTTCCTCGCTCTCTGTGCCGCTTATGGTCCCCGCTCCGCCATTGCTGCTTTTCCCTGTACACGGCAGACGGGGACGAACCTCCCTAGCCTCGCGGGTGATGCCAAGGAGGATCATCTCCACCTGCCATTGGCTGCTCCCCCTCATCCGTGTACCGGGAGAAGCAGGGGAGCAGGGTAAGTATATTACCTGTGAGGGGCCCGACACATGGGGGGGGCTGTTTGAAAACTTGGATAACCCCTTTAAGGAAATGAATAAAAATAAAATAAATGTGAGAGCGAGAGCCCCGTAGGCTTCACATTAAGGCCTTATTCACACGTCCGTAGTGTTTTGCGGATCCGCAAAACACCTTGCCACCAGCCCTATAGAGTTGCCTATACTTGTCCGCAATTGCAGGCAAGAATAGGACATGCTCTATATTTTTGCGGAGCCGCCATCCGGAAGATAGGCGGCGCGCCCCGCAGATGCGGAGAGCACAGTGTGTGATCTCCGCATCCATTCAAAATAAATGGGTCCGCACCCGTTCCGCAAATTTGCAGAACGGGTGCGGACGTAGATTGCAGACGTGTGAATTAGGCCTAAGGAATGGTATCACAGTTGAAGATATCGTCTTATGGATTTGTGAGAATTATTTTAGTATTAGATCTGAAGAGGAATTGGGGGTGGGGTGTTCTCTGCTTTTTCCCCCTTCCCTGTCGCCCGGTAGTGCTCTGTATTGGGGCTCATGCACACGAACGTATTTTTTTTTTTTTCCGTGTCCGTTCCGTTTGGTTCCACATACGGGCTGCAAAACATTCACTTCAATGTTTCTGAAAAAAGGAAATGACTGTGTGGATTTGGTGTATATGTGTACACGTGGCTGATCCGCAAAATTATAGACCATGTTCACATTACCCACAAGGATAGGACTGTTCTATTAGGGGTTGGCCGTTCTGTTCGGCAGAATGCACTCTCCCAGTATCCGTGTTTTGCTCATCTGCAATTTGCGGACCACAAAATGCATGATATTAAGGCGGCCATATGTCCATCACTGGATGGGTGAGCATAGAGCCCTTAGATAAAATTACAAGATCAATTAGTAATAAAACTGGTGGACAATGGGGCGACTGTGGTGATGCCAGGACCACCATCTGAAGGGGCAGTATAAAGACACGGTAAATTGGAGGATGACCCCACTACAATGGGGACCAGCTGAGACCCGGCCAGAGCTCTCATAAATGCGCTATTACATTTCCAAAGTCATCACCCTACTCGTGTAAGAAGGGCTTTTCCATGAGGCTGAGGCATATAAATGGAGTATGAGGGCTTTTTGCGGCAGTCTTTGGAACTAAGTTGAGCACTAGAGGCTATGAGGAGGTAGTGATTTCACACGCGCAGTTAAAGGGGCTGTCTGGGTTCAGAGCTGAACCTGGACATAGCCATAATTTCACCCCGGCAGCCCCCCTGATGTTGCTCCGATGCGCTCTCTTGCCCTGCGCTGGATCACGCAGGGCAAGGGCTCTTTTATTTACAATAACACACTGCTTCTGCCCAGCAGTGTGTCGGTGACGTCACCGGTTCTGATGGGTGGGCACTGCCCTAGCTTCCGCCTGGCAGCTCTAAGGAGAGCCCGGTTCAACCGGAACGCCAGAAAATGCATTTGCGCGCAGGGCAAAGGAGAGCATCGGAGCATTAACTGCTCCGATGCTCAAGTCAAGGGGGCTGCCTGGGTGAAAATGGGGATATGTCCAGGTTCAGCTCTGAACCCCGACAACCCCTTTAAAGCCAGAACTCAGAAAACAATACTAGATTTGTATTACTCAAATATATTCCAGTGTCAGATCACATTAGACAATTTGTCAGGAAGAACTGGCATATAATCCTGGCAGATGTAGATTTGTCTGACGTGCGGTACAGCAAGCTCTGGGGGCGTTCTGTAGAAATAAACATTGGTGCGGGGGTCCTATCCAGACATTAGGCAGGTCTGCACCAGAGGAGGGTTACAGACGTGGTACCTGTACTTACCGTAGACCGATGTGCACAGATGAAGCGTTACTATTGGGATCTATTCCTCAGTTGGTTACATGCAGAGCAGACTTTGTTGTACATGGCATTTTTTGTTCTTGCAAAAGTTTTTATATTGGGAAAACAGTTGTACATTCTGTAAGAAGTGGTAAAGGACGTTCGAGGCTGACAAATCGTGTGCCTCCTTCAGGGTGAAGGGATTCTTCGCACTGGAGCTTTAGGTCTATACGTCTTTAAATTAAAGAAATTATCTGAGGGTTTGTTTGTTTTTTTGTTTTTTATATATTTTAACTGTGATAGTTAATTAATCCAGCATTGGGCTACGTAAGCATGGTTACGTAATATCCCATCATGCTTTGAAAACGTGTCCGAGGACAGGAAACTGATGTAGGCTGTGCTTGTTGGACCGGTAATTTTTACACTTGTCTACCCTCTGCACATTCCTTTAAGCCTCATGCACCATGTCCGTTTGGCAGTCCACAAGTTGCGGATTTTCAAAACCTGGATCTGTCTGCATTGAAGTGATCCGAGCCGCAAATGCGGACCCAAACCACGGTCATGTGCATGAGGCCTTAACCCCTTAAGGACCAGGCCATTTTTCGCAAATCTGACCAGTGTCACTTTATGTGGTGATAATTTTAAAACACTTTTACTTATCCATGCCATTCTGAGATTGTTTTTTTTCGTCACATATTGTACTTCATGACAGTGATAAAATAGAGTCAAAAAGGTATTTTTATTTATAAAAAAAATACCAAATTTACCAAAATTTCAAAAAATGAGCAATTTTCCAGGTTTCAATTTCTCCATTTCTATAATACATAGTAATACTGCCAAAACAAAAGTTATTAATTTACATTCCCCATATATCTACTTCATGTATCAATCATTTTGGGAATGCCATTTTATTTTTTGGGGATGTTACAAGGCTTAGAAGTTTAGAAGCAAATCTTGAAAAATCTTCTGAAATTTTTAACCCCTTAAGGACACGGCCCTATTTCACCTAAAGGACTTGGCCATTTTTTGCAAATCTGAGCAGTGTCACTTTATGTGGTGATAACTTTAAAACGCTTTTTCTTATCCAGGCCATTCTGACATTGTTTTTTCGTCACATATTGTACTTCATGACACTGGTAAAATTAAGTCGAAAAATTTCATTTTTATTTATAAAAAATATCAAATTTACAAAAAATTTGGAAAAATTAGCAATTTTCCAAGTTTCAATTTCTCTACTTCTATAATACATAGTAATACCGCCCAAAAAAGTTATTGATTTACATTCCCCATATGTCTACTTCATGTATCGATCAAAGTATTCAAAACTGATTTTACAAACGTCATTAACCCTTTAGGTTTTCCACAAGAGTTAATGGCAAATGGAGATGAAATTTCAGAATTTCGATATTTTATTTTTTTTTTGGAAAATTTTCAGTTTGAATCCATTTTTTTCCAGTAACAAAGCAAGGGTTAACAGCCAAACAAAACTCAATTTTTATTGCCCCGATTCTGTAGTTTGCAGAAACACCCCATATGTGGGCGTAAACTGCTGTATGGCCAAACGGCAGGGCACAGAATGAAGGGAACGCCATATGGTTTTTGGAAGGCGGATTTTGCTGGACTGGATTTTTGACACCATGTCCCATTTGAAGCCCCCCGATGCACCCCAGAGTAGAATCTCCAAAAAAGTGACTCCATGTAAGAAACTACACCCCTCAAGGTATTTAAAACAGATTTTACAAACTTTGTTAACCCTTTAGGTGTTCCACAAGAGTTATTGGCAAATGGAGATGAAATTTCTGAATTTCTATTTTTTGTTACCTTGCCTCAAAAAAAGTGTAATATAGAGCAACCAAAAATCATATTTACCCTAAAATAATACAAACAAAACTGCCACCTTATCCTGTACTTTCCAAAATGGGGTCACTTTTTTGGAGTTTCTACTGTAGGGTGCATCAGGGGGCTTCAAATGGGACATGGTGTCAAATAACCAGTCCAGCAAAATCTGCCTTCCAAAAACCATATGGCGTTCCCTTCCTTCTACGCCCTGCCGTTTGGCCATACAGCAGTTTACGACCACATATGGGGTGTTTCTGCAAACTAGAGAATCGGGGCAATATATATTGAGTTTTGTTTGGCTGTTAACCCTTGCTTTTTTACTGGAAAAATTGATTAAAATGGAAAATTTGCAAAAAATAGCTATTTTCGGACCGTTTTTATTTTTGTTATTTACATCCTTGAACTGACAGGTTAGATTGTGTGCTATTTCTATAGAGCAGGTTGCTACGGACGCGGCAATACCAAATATGGCTACTTTTTGGGGGTTTTGTTTCAGTTTTACATAATACAGCATTTTTGAAAAAATGATTTTTTAGTGTCTTCACATTCTGAAAGCCATATATTTTTTTATTTTTGGGCGACTGTCTTATGTAGGGGCTTATTTTTGTGGGATGCGATGGCGGTTTGATTGGAACTATCTTGGGGTGCATATGACATTTTGGTCGCCTGCTATTACACTTTTTGTGATGTAAGGTGACAAAAATGGCTCTTGACACCGTATTTTTATTTTTTTTGTTGTGTTCACCTGAGGGTTTTGGTCATGTGTTATTTTTATAGAGCAGGTTGCGACGGACGCGCCGATACCAAATATGTATACTTTTTTATTTATTTAAGTTTTACACAATATTATCATTTTTAAAACAAAACAAATCATGTTTTAGTGTCTCCATAGTCTGAGAGCCCTATTTTTTTTTTTTTTTTTGGGGGTGATTGTCCTATGTGGGGTATCATTTTTTACGGGATGAGATGACGGTTTGATTGGCACTATTTTTGGGTGCATATAACTTTTGATCGCTTGCTATTACAGTTTTTGAGATGTGAGGTGACAAAAATGTTTGTTTGTTTTTTGCATTGTTTTTATTTTATTTTTTTAACAGTATTTACCTGAGGGGTTAGATAATGTGATATTTTTATACGGACGCGGCGATACATAATATGTATACTTTTTATTTATTTATTTTACTTTAACACAATAATAGCATTTTAGAAAAAAAAAAATTATGTTTTAGTGTCTCCATAGTCTGAGAGCCATATTTTTTTATTTTTTTGGGCGATTGTCCTATATAAGGACTCATTTTTTGCGGGATTAGATGGCGGTTTATTATATGTACTATTTTGGGAGGCATACGCCTTTTTGATCACTTGGTATTACACTTTTTGTGATGCAAGGTGACAAAAAATTTTTTAGTGTTTTTTTTTTTTACAGGTATTTGCGTGAGGGGTTAGGTCACGTGATATTTTTATAGAGGAGATTTTTACGAACGCGGCGATACCTAATATGTGTAGTTTATTTATTTTTTATTCAGTGATATGTATTTTTCTTATTTTTACTTTTTTTTTTTTTTCACTTTTTTGACATTTTTTTGACCCAGACCCACTTGGTTCTTGTAGATCCAGTGGATCTGGTGTCTATATAATACAGAACAGTACACTATATAGTGTACTGCACTGTATTTTTTACTTTTCACAGTCTGGTCAGACTTCTGCCTTTAGCAGAAGTCTGACCAGAGTTACTATACCATGGCAAGCAGGACGCTTCTGAAAGCGTCCTGCTGCCATGGTAGCTCATCACCCGCTGCCATTACAGAGCAGCGGGTGATGGGAAGAGAGGTAAGCTCCCTCCCTCTACTATCCTATCCCGTCGGTGGGGGCTGCAAAGGTACGTCAGCCCTCGATGGGAGAGGGAGGGAGCTCCCTCCATGTTAACACCTTCGATACCGCGGTCCGTACTGACCGCGGTATAGAAGGGGTTAAACTGCTGACATCTGCAGCACAGATGTCAGCAGTTTATAGCAGGGGGTCAGCAATGTGCTGACCCCCTGCTATACCCACTAGACACCAGGGAAATCGATTGAAAGGAGGCGGACGGGGGATCGCAATTGCGATCCCGCCTGCCGCGCCGCCCACCTGCAGCACCGCCCGCAATTCCCCCACCCCCCTGCACCGCCCGGGGGGACACTAAGATGGCGGTGTGCAGGGGGGGGTTAAAATTTACACTTTGGGGCAGATTTTAGTCTCTGATCCCCGCGCATAGACTACAGATAGCGCAGCAAACCGCAGGTCTAAATTGACCTGCGGTTTGTTGCGATCGCCGACACTGGGGGGTCACAGGACCCCCCTCGGCATTGTCACAGGATGCCTGCTGAATGATTTCAGCAGGCATCCTGTTCCGATCACCACCCGCAGCGCTGCGGTGATCGGAACTTCTCAGGGCGTACATGTACGTACATGCCCTGCGTCCTTAAGAGGTTAAAAACCCATTTTTTAGGGACCAGTTCAGGTTTGAAGTCGCTTTGTGAGGCTTGCATAATAGAAACCAACCAAATGATCCCATTCTAGAAACGACACCCCTCAAGGTATTCAAAACTGATTTTACAAACGTCATTAACCCTTTAGGTGTTCCACAAGAGTTAATGGAAAATGGAGATAGAAAATTTTCCCAAAAATTGAAATTCTGAAATTTTATTTTAAGCCATTTTTTCAAGTCACCAGGCAAGGGTTAACAGGCAAACAAAACTCAATATTTATTGCCCTGATTCTGTAGTTTATAGAAACACCCCATATGTGGTCGTAAACTACTGTACGGGCACACTGGCAGGGTGTAGAGGGAAAGGAGCGCCATGTGGTTTTTGGAAGGCAGATTTTGCCGGACTGGTTTTTAGACACTGTCCCATTTGAAGCCCCTAATAATGTACACCTAGAGTAGAAACTCCAAAAAAACTGACTCCATCTAAGAAACTACACCCCTCAAGGTATTCAAAACTGATTTTACAAACTTTGTTAACCCTTTAGGAGTTCCACAAGAGTTAGGCCTCATGCACACAACCGTTTTTTTATGCTGTCCGCAAAAATGGGTTCCGTTGTTCAGTGATCCGTGTCCGTTTTTGCCTTCCGTTGTGTTTTCGTGTGTCTTCCGTTTTTTTTAGCGGACATGACCCAAAAGATTTTACCAAAAGACAGGCTGACAATTTTTGCCAAGTGCCTGCCAAGGGATCCGCAAAAAACGAACGCGCGGATGGCCATCCGCATTTTTTCACGGTCCCATTGACTTGAATGGGTCCGTGAACCGTTTTTTAACAGACAAGAATAGGACAGGTTATATTTTTTTTGACGGACTGGAATGACGGACCATGGACGCGGAGGACAAACGGTGCATTTGCCGAGTTTTCCACGGACCCATTAAAAAACCAATGGGTCTGCAGAAAATCGCGCAAAACGGCACAAAGGACACGGAATCAAACAACGGTCGTGTGCATGAGGCCTTAATGGCAAATGAAGATAACATTTCAGATTTTCGATATTTATTTTCTTTTGGCAAATTTTCAATTTTTTCCAGTAACAGCAAGGGTTAACAGCCAAACAAAACTCAATATTTATTGCCCTGATTCTCTAGTTTGCAGAAACACCCCATATGTGGTCGTAAACTGCTGTATGGCCAAACAGCAGGGCACAGAAGGAAGGGAACGCCAAATGGTTTTTGGAAGGCAGATTTTACTGGACTGGTTTTTAGACACCATGTCCCATTTGATGCCCCCCTAATGCAACCCTAGAATTAAAACTTCTATAAAGTGACCCCATTTTGGAAACTACAGGATAAGGTAGCAGTTTTGTTGGTACTATTTTAGGGTAAATATGACTTTTGGTTGCTCTATATTTCACTTTTTTTGAGGCAAGGTAACAAAAATTAAAAATTTAGAAATTTTATCTCCATTTGCTAATAACTTGTGCAACACCTCAACACCTAAAGGGTTAACAAAGTTTGTAAAATCAGTTTTGAATACCTTGAGGGGTGTAGTTTCTTAGATGGAGTCACTTTTTGGGAGTTTCTACTCTAGTGGAGCATCAGGGGGGCTTCAAGTGGGATATGGTGTCAAAAAACCAGTCCAGTAAAATCTGCCTTCGAAAAACCATATGGCGTTCCCTTCCTTCTGAGCCCTGCCGTTTGGCCATACAGCAGTTTACGACCACATATAGGCCCCTTTCACACGAGCGAGTTTTCCGCGTGGGTGCAATGCGTGATTTGAACGCATTACACCCGCACTGAATCCTGACCCATTCATTTCAATGGGTCTGTGTACATGAGCGTTTTTTTTTCATGCATCACTTGTGCATTGCGTGAAAATCGCAGCATTTTCTATATTCTGCGTTTTTCACGCAGCCCTAGCCCTATAGAAGTGAATGGGGCTGCGTGAAAAATGCATTGTATCCGCAAGCAAGTGCGGGTGCGTTGCGTTTTTTACTGATGGTAGCTAGGAGATGTTTGTAAACCTTCAGTCTTTTATCACGCGCGTGAAAAACGCATCAAAACGCATTGCACCCGCGCGGAAAAATCTGAACAACTGAGCGCAATCCAGGGCTGTGGAGTCGGTAGATACATTTTGAAACTTCCGACTCCGACTCCTCGACTCCGACTCCTCTGTATTTAATATGCAAATACGAAGCTGTTCCACCAAGTTCTTCTAATCTCCTCTAGCACAGAGAGGTAGTTGAGCAGAAGCTGCTGCCTTCTCCTTTGTGTGCTGATCTTCTGCTGAAGATAGAGCAGTGGGAGGATCCAGGAAGGGGCAGGGGAAGGGGCATTTATTTTAAAACATGATTTTCCTAGTAGAATCCCATAGTTATGTTTAAAATTTAAGCTAACAATCTGAGTTTACATGTTTTATAGCCTTAGCTGAATGATAGCAGTTTTTCAAATGGTTTACAGCTTCAGTCTTGAACTATTGACTATCCATTCCCTTCACTTATACAAGTGTCTCCAGTCCTTAATCAGTTATCAGTGAGAGGCTAGGATAACCATGGGTTCCCTGTAACAGCAGACCACAAGACAATGGAAAGTGTAAGTATTGCCGCTCCTTAAAGGGACACTGACAGGCTGATTTTCCAGCTAAAGAATATATATATACTGGTATTCATCAGAGAATTAGGAATAAAACTATACTAATGTTACCCCCAGTTAAGCTGTACTTGTGTTTAAAAACATTTTAATCTGTATGCAAATTCACTATCTTTGTGCCCAATGGGGCAGCGTCTCCTGCGGCTTTGTGCCCAGCCGCGCCCGAGTACAGCTTCCCAGCGCTGTTCCCTCGTTATTATTCACTGCACTGGCCTTTTTTTCAGGCTAGCCGAACGCTGAATTCCTGCGCAGGCGCACGTGTAGAGTGCTGGCAGCAGCCTCGTCTGGCTATGCTGAGGCTGTGCCAGCTTTCTCTCTTCCTCCTCGCTACCTAGTCCTGTCTAGTGCTGCCAGTACTCTACATGTGCGCCTGCCCCTTGGGCACAAAGGTAGAGAATTTGCATATTGATTAAAACGTTTTTAAACACAAGTAAACCTCAACTGGGGGTAACAGTCGTCTAGTTGTATTCCTAATCCTCTGATGAATACCAGCAGATAAAACAGCCTGTCAGTGTCCCTTTAACTGCATAGTAAAGCATATGAAAAGCTTCTTCACGGTCACTTAACGTCTTTGTTTAGCGGTAACGTGACGCACTGCATGCATTGGCCTTTATTCTTACAGTAGAGAAGTAATTAATTATAACTTTATCTGAATTGGGACATTTAAACTTGCTTTTTTTTTATTTATTCCAATTTAAATCTAGTAGGAGTCGGTCCATTTTTTGCCGACTCCGACTCCAGGTACCCAAAATTGCCTCCGACTCCGACTCACAGCCCTGGCGCAATCGCAGGCAAAACTGAATGGCTTTGCCTGTGAAATTGCACAGTTTTCACTGAACGCATCCGGACCTAATCCGGACACGCTCGTGTGAAAGAGGCCATAGGGTGTTTCTGAAAACTACAGAATCGGGGTAATAAATATTAAGCTTTGTTTGGCTATTAACCCTTGATTTGTTACTGGAAAAATGGATTAAAATGGAAAATTTGCAAAAATATTGCTGTTTTGGGACTGTTTTTATTTTTTATTTACATCGTTGATCTGACAGGTTAGATCGTGTGCTATTTCTATAGCGCAGGTTGTTACGGATGCAACAATGCCAAATATGACTACTTTTTGTGAATTGTTTGTCTTTCATAATAAAGCATTTTTGAAAAAAATGATTTTTTAGTGTCTCCACATTCTGAAAGCCATATTTTATTTTATTTTTATTTTTTTTTTTGGGCGACAGTCTTAAGTAGGGGCTCATTTTTTGCAGAATGAAATGGCAGTTTGGCACTATATTGGGGTGCATATGACATTTTGGTCGCTTGCTATTTTTCACTTTTTGTGATGTAAGGTGACAAGAATGGCTTTTGACACTGTGTGTATGTGTGTATGTATATGTGTATATATGTATATATATATATATATATATATATATATATATATATATATATATATATATATATTTATTTTTATTTTTTGCTCTGTTCACCTGAGGGGTTAGTTCATGTGTTATTTTTATAGAGCAGGTTGTTACGGACGCAGCGATACCCAATATGTATACTATTTATTTATGTACGTTTTACACAAAAATATCATTTTTGAAACAAAAGAAAATTCATGTTTTAATGTCTCCATAGTCTGAGAGCCATATTTTTTTTTTAGGCTATTGTCCTATGTAGGGTATAATTTTTTGCGACGAGATGAATGATTGGCACTATTTTGGGGTTCATATCAATTTTTGATCGCTTGCTATTACACTTTGTGATGTGAGGTGACAAAAAATGTTTTTTTTTTTTCACTTTATTTACCTGAGGGGTTAGTATCGTGGTATAGTCTTATAGAGCAGGGTTTTACGGACACGGCGATACATAATATGTATACTTTATCATTTTTTTTTTTTTTTTACTTTAACACAATACCAGCATTTTAGAAAAAAATCATGTTTTAATGTCTGCATAGTCTGAGCCATATGTTTTATTTTTTTGGGTGATTGTCCTATGTAGGGGCTCATTTTTTGTGGGATGAGATTGCGGTTTTATTGATACTATTTTGGGAGGCATACGCCTTTTTGATCGCTTGGTATTCCACTTTTTGTGAAGTAAGGTGACAAAAAATTCCTTTTTTTTACACCTTTTTTTGTTTTGTTTTTTATGGTGTTCATCTGAGGTGTTAGGTCATGTGGTATTTTTATAAAGCAGGTTTTTACGGACGCGGCGATACCTAATATGTGTATTTTATTTTTTAATTTTTATTTAGTGATAAATATTTTTTTTTTTTTTACCCAGACCCACTTGGTTCTTGATGATCCAGTGGGTCTGAGGTCTATATAATACAGTACAGTACACTATATAGTGTACTGTATTTTTTACATTAGACTTAGTCTGATCAGACTTCTGTCTTTAGCAGAAGTCAGATCAGACTTGCCATTGCCATGGCAAGCAGGACGCCTCTGAAGGCGCCCTGCTGCCATGATTACAATCACCTGCTGCCAGAACAGAGCCTGTATTTACTACTCTTAGATTTAACCTGAAAGGTATTGTCTCACTTCAGCAAGTGGCATTTATTGTGTAAAGGAAGTTAATACAACACACTTACTAATGTATTGTTATTATCTATATTGCTTTATTTTTTTGAATCAAATCGTTTTTATTAAACAATAGAAGTATAAGGCATATCCTAATGCTTGATGACAATACAGTAAGCAAGGATGTCACAATTATACTGTCATTTCTACCAATGCTCGATACATAGCCCAATATACATAACTTAGGATCTTTAACCAACCTAAGCACCATATTGTTGTTAATCAGGTTAAACACTTCATCCTAATACTTCCCTATTACAGGGCAGGACCACAGCATGTGCATTAGGTCCGCTCCCTCCTCCGAACATTTGGGACACCTATCATCAGACCTAACTCCAATTTTCCGTGAAAATACCGGCGTCTTATAAACCCTGTAAATGATGTATAGCTGTGAAAACCGGCCCTGCTCGCTCAAAGAAACCTTGGGAACCGCTTCTAGAATATCCACCCACTTATCCTTTGGTAAGGGCCCTAGCCATATTGCTTTCTTTGCTGGCCGGATTCATTTTTCCATCACATTATACCCTGCTCGTTTCCATGTTTATGACCCCCCTGCAATCCAGCAGCAGTGGCTGTGCTTGCACACCATAGGAGAAAGTGCTGGCCTCTCTGGTGGCCAAAACCGTGGGAGCTCATATGGGCTAGTGCTTTTTCCTATAGTGTGCAAGCACGGCCACCCTAATGGATTGCAGGGTGGTCTGTAACCATGGAAACGAGCAGTGTATAATGTGATGGCAAAATGAATCCAGCCAGCAAAGGAGGCAATATGGAGAATCACAATACATTAGTAAGTGCCTTGTAGTAACTTTCTCCGACATGATAAATGCCATTTTCTGAAGTGACACAACCTCTTTAACCCGGAGTTCCGGTGCTTTAGCGCTGCCCTAGCCAGTAAACGGCTAGGGCAGAGCTAAAGCACGCCCATCAGAGCCGGTGACGTCACCGAACACACTGCCGGGCGGAGGCTTCAGCCCAGCAGTGTCTTATTATAAACAAAAGATCCCTTACCCTGCGTGATCTAGCGCAAGGGCAAAGGAGAGCATCGGAGCATGAACTGTTCCGATGCTCCGGTCAGGGGGAAATGGAGGCATGTCCGGGTTCAGCTCTGAACCCAGACAACCCCTCTAATTTATTTTACACTATTTAGACGTACCAAATCTATACATATGTGCTATCGTTGTAATCGTACTGACCCCGAGAATGAAGGGCACAGGTCAGTTTTAGAGCAAAGGGAACGCTGTGTTTTTCTTTTTTTTTTTTTTTCCCAATTCCACCCCATGTGTTTCCCGCTTCCCACTACATTGTATTCCATATTAAATAGTGGCATTATAAAGTACAACTTGTACCGCAAACATTAAGCCCTCATATGGATAGGTGAACGGAAAAATAAAAATGTCATGGCTCAAGGAAGATGGGGAAGAAAAATGAAAACGAAAAAAGCTCTGGTATCCTCAGGGTTAAAGAATGGCGGAATGTTTTTTGCACCTCAGGGCTGAGGGCGGCCATCTTAACAGAATAGTGAAGTTGTAGTTTTATGCAGACTGGTTGCTAAGGGCTGAATCTTATTAAATAAGGGCTAAGTAAGTCTAATAGTTATTGATTCAGGAATATTATCATATTAGTAACTACAGATATGAAAAGTAAAATTGGGGTCTAAATGTGACAGTTATCCTTTAAAAACCTAAAAAAGCAAATACAAAAAAGCATTAATACTTGCATGGGAATGGACTACAAGCTCCTCTTATCCCCTTAATGCCACAAGTCTTTTGTCAGTTTTAATTTTTTTTTTCATAGTCTCTTTTTAGGAGCCGTATTTTTTTCTTTGTTGCTGTTTGAGGCTTAGTTTTTGCGAAATCCATTGAATTGCATTTTTAGGAGATATTCTCTCTTTTGCTTAGCCTTAAAGGGGTTATCCAAGTTATATTTATTGATGACCTATCCTCAGGATAGGTCATCAATATCAGATCGGCGGGGGTCCGACACCCGGCACCCCCGCCGATCAGCTGTTTGAAGAGAAGGCGAGCGCCGTGCCAGCGCTGCCTCCTCGTCTTCATTGCTTACCTACTCGCCGTTGCATCTGCAGCGGTGAGCAGGTGTAATTACACCCAAGCCGTTCCATTCATTTCAATGGGACGGCTCTGTAGTATACACTTGTATAGAAACGAGCCGTCCCATTGAAATGAATGGAACGGCTTGGGTGTAATTACACCTGCCCACCGCTGCAGATGCAACGGCCAGCATGTAAACAATGACGAGGAGGCAGCGCTGGCACGGCGCTCGCCTTCTCTTCAAACAGCTGATCGGCGGGGGTGCCGGGTGTCGGACCCCCGCCGATCTGATATTGATGACCTATCCTGAGGATAGGTCATCAATAAATAAACTTGGATAACCCCTTTAATGCTTTTTGTTGTGCTGTTTTTATGTTCTTTTGCTTCCCAGCTTACCTGTGTGTATACATTTCTGTTTTCTCAGGGGGATTCTAAACGCATCACACTTGTGCTTCAGCAACCCACTCAGGCTGCTTCTGGAGCACAGGGTCAACGCCATGTGGTCCTTGGTGGTCTTCCGGGAAAGCTGGTCCTTCAAGGAAACCAGTTGGCTGCCCTGACCCAAGCCAAGACTACGCAAGGACAACAAGCCAAAGTGGTGACCATTCAGCTGCAGGTGCAGCAGCCTGGTATGGCCGGACAAGGGCCACAGAAGTTTCAGATTGTCCAGCAGGGACCAGGTGGCCTGACTCTTGGAGGACAGCAGGCCCATATTATAAGTCAGCAGGGTGCTCAGAGGTTTTCAGTACCTCTCAAGGTTCTCTTACAGCCACAGGTGAGTGGGAAACTGTCTGAGCCATAAATGAGTGATCCGAAATAAAAGGAGGCAAAGTGTATAAATTGGTGGGACTGATGACTGAAACCAATAGGATCTGTCAGGCACTGTTCATGTTCGTTAGGCTTCAATGGATATAACATGATGCCACCTCTCTAGGCTTACACCATACACACAGGGCTTTGTACTGCCCCCAGCCGTGATGTAAAAGCCCCTGACTGCTTCAGTAATGACAGTGTGTATATTGGGCATCCTCCATGTCCATAAGATACAAGATGCTTCCAGGCGCTCAGTCGCCCATATCTGCACATGTGCTGGAAGCGTCCACTTGCTTCTGCTCCAGCATCAGAGTACTGGAAGCCAGGAACAGCCTGAAGCAGTCAGACGACCACCTCCATCTTTCACTCTATTGACACGGAAGATGTCTGGCCTGTATGTGTACAAAATCTATTCCAGGGCAGCCAGAGGCCTTCACTATCGCCGCTAGGTGACCGTCCAAAGTCCTGTATGCTTGCACTGAGCAAACATGGCTGCTTAGGCCATTATTGGTAAGTCTTAATTGGGCAGTGCAGAACCCATGATTAGGCTTTTTATCGAAGCCATTACCCAGACATTTATCATCTTTCAGATCATAGGGCCAAATAAGTCACACCAAATACACCACAAAAGCACAAACATCGATAAAGTTTTCATTTTTAGGACGCATTCGCACAACTGTGCCCGTTTTGCAGACCACAAACTGGCAATCTGCAAAACTGAGGCACCAGCCGTATGCACCTAACATCATGGTGTGAAACTATTGACTTCAGTGGGTCCGCGATCAGTAATATGCAGCCCAAAATAGGACATGTCCTATGGAACTACATGCTAAATCCTAATTGCATGTGAAAGTTGATTGGTGCGTTACTACGGTCTTCTTTAAGGGGGTGGTGTCATAAGCTTCTTTTCATTCTGAAGTTTATTTTCATCAAGTGCTCTAGCTCCAGTTCCTTCTTGGATTTCCTTTTTTTTTTTTTTTTTTTTTTTTTTTACATTTACCTCCTTTACCGTTTTCTCTTATCCCCCGTGCTTGAATCCTACTTCCTGGTTTGTCATGCCTTATAGCAGTAGATCATGTGGCCCTAACCACGTTTCCTACATTACAAGGCTCCAACTAAATATCAAAAATAGATTTGTCAGAGGCGCAGTGGTAGGCTAATAACTTTAGGCAGTTTTGAGAAATGGCGGTATTTGGGGAAAGTGATATAACAGTGATATCCATTGGTTGCGATACGTTTATATTAGTGGCACAACCCCTTTTACGTATGTGGCACTGTATGAACTCCCCGATCTTAGTGTTTTGCAGACTACATTTTATTGTGCATAAGAACTTTAGCATTTTAGAATTGTCCAATTTTTGCTTATATTCTGTTTGCTGTTATTGTAATAAAGTGGTGACCTGTCCCCAAGCGGCACATAACCCAGCGGTGTCACGCTCCTTGTATACACGTGACGTCTGAGGCCAGTAAATGGCTAAAGTGGCGCACGTGACCCCATCTGCTGGGGAACAGAGTGATGAACGGGCCCTCAGCGCAGGAAGGAAGAGTCAGGGAGCAGATGAGGGTGGGTTTCTTTTTCTCTTTAGATACAGCGGTGTCCTGGGTGCAGCTTAAAACTGGAAACGCCCAATTGTTCCAGTGATTCATACGTTTCTAGCAGGAATAGCAGAGTACCTTCACCACACAGACTTGGGAGACGAGCAGTACGAGCCATTTATGTCCGGTAGCATAGAATATTTTTCTTATAGGTCCGAGTGCCTTATTGGTGACGTTATAGAAAAGGTGACTTCTCTGTGGCCTCACTAGAAATCTCCGCAGGTCCATGCCGATTCTGAATAGGAGTTGAAAGGATAGATTTACTTTTGCAAACCATTTTTTTTGCTCCAGTGCATCCTAAATGAAAGCACTTTAACATTGCAGACTACCCTACCATCTGTGCTTCCAGCCGGTGTGCAGAGCTGTGGTGGCAGGCTGCGATCACATCCGCGTAGTCTGGACCTGCAGTCATCCGGCTGCCGCTTCTTTCTACCCTATAATCTGACGTTTAGCTACGTGACTGCAGGACGGAGACACAGCATGCTGTCCAATGGAATCTATTGGAGATGGTACATCACAGTCTGTTATATTATACTCCAGGGCATACACAGCTCTCATAGGGCCCTACAGCAGAACTTAGTATGCGCCCGGTCCCACCCACCTTCCTACTATGTGCGTCTTATACGTTCAGGCAACGCCAGAGATTTGTGCCAAATTTATGGTTTTATGTAAATGGTAGAAATGTTTAGTAAAAAAAAAGCACCACCTTGCATCTCGCCCCCTTTTATTCAACTTCTGTGGCAACTGGCACAAATAGACTGATAAATCTTCACTTCACACAGTACATTATAATGCTTTGTGACTGCAGACACTAGGAGTTTAGACAGTCACCATTGGAGTTCATGGAAGCTGTAGAATTTTTATGCACTTGGCTCCCCCTAATGGTGACTGCTGGAAATGCAGTGAATTAATGTCGGGAGAAGCAGTTCAGCGTTCGGCCCCATAGCAATCGTGTGGTATTCCTGCAGTGGTTATACTACGGATGTATTAATGTGGCTATGGACGTCTGTGCATTTATATTTGGAATTGTTAGTTTGATTCCTAAACGCAAATAAAGCAACTGACATAGTTTATGAAACTGTCACCAAACTGGTTGTGCTGTGAAACTTGACATGGATCTGACAGCACACTGTGCTTTTCTATCTATCTATCTATCTATCTATCTATCTATCTATCTATCTATCTAATTCTTATCCCCTTCCCCCAGCTGTGACCTCTAAGGCTACATGCACACGACCGTTGCCTGCCTCCGCGTCCGCTCCTCCTTGTAATTTTGCGTCCGTCAAAAAAAACGGATGACGGACCGTTTTTTTTGACGGATCCGATGTTTATGGCAGATCCAATGTAAAAATGCCTATCCTTGTCCGCAAACGTGAAAAAAATAGGACATGCACTATTTTTTTGACGGAATGAAAACACGGATCACGGATGCGGAACAAAAACGGTTGACCATCCGCATTTTTTGACGGACCCATTGAAATGAATGGGGAAGCATCCTATCAGTGAAAAAAAACGGAACGGACGCGGAAACAAACAACGGTCGTGTGCATGTAGCCTAATGTTGAGGTGGAGACTAGAGAAGGGAGATCAGAGTGTGGAGAGTGCGGAAGCCGTCCAGGTCTTCAGCTATGGTCTCCCCTTCCCTCCCTCAGCATTAGAGATCACAGCCAGGGGAATGGAGGTATACATGGTTTGTCAGAGTGTGGAGAGTGCGGAAGCCATCCAAGTCTTCAGTCAGACTACACAGGCAGGTTCAGAATCTTTTTATTTATTTTTATATATATTCTAGTAGACCTCTGCTCATTCTGGGCTTACAAATCCAGTGATCCTACTTGGGGATTGACTTTTATCACTATGCACAGTCCTATAAGGAAGACTGTCAATCAATGATGGACCAACCAGAGGACTCCATGGCATAAGCAGGGATTTTAGTAAATAATTTACAACAGTCCCCCCAACTCTTGCTGCTCTATTGCATTAGCCTTCATAATTAGCACTATACAAAATCTCAAAATGACCAACCAATAGGAGGCACTTGACTGCTTTCTGAAGATGGATTGAGTTCAATATAATCCATGTTTCTGTTCTCCCTAGTGGAGGATGCAGCCAGCCAGAATTTCGTTATTTGAAGAGGTTGGCCACTTTAAAGGGTAACTGTCATGTTTTCATCTAAAAATCAATTTTAGCATATGTTACTGCTGCAGCAGCATTATGCATAAAGCAATCTTTACTTTATTCACATACCACTGTTTTCCTTGAGTTTCCCTTAGTTACGGCTGTTTAAACATTTACAATATGAGGATCTTCTCAAGATGGCTCCTCTGCTAGTTCTCTGAGGCCAAAACTGCCTTCCCTCACTTCCCATACACACTTGCTGTAGCCAGCAGCTCCCTGCCAGCCAATCAGATTGGATTACTGAGAGACACGCCTCCTCACTCTGAAGCCTAATGCAGCCATGCAGTGTGAAGGACCGCCCCTCCGTCTTCTGTTTACACTAAAGGGAAGACTGTAAAGCCATGGCAACAGTCTCTTAATGGAGCAGTGGCAAGGGACAGAGGACATTAATGAAAGCTGTTATTATAAGGTGATTACAGATCTTTTGACAATCATTGACAAGACTAACTCGGGTATACATGCCTAGCTCTAATAAACTAGCAAATAAAAAAAAAATCTGACAGTTACCCTTTAAGATAACTTACACGAATGTGCTGTAAACAGCCTTATAGGGCGCTTACCAATATATTGTTAGTAACAGCCCACCTCCAGCGTCCTGTCCTCTTGTTTGTACAGTCGTCCTCGCGGACTGCACAGTGATCCGACCTTAAATCTGGCAGTCAGGGCACATGCCCTTAGATGTCCAGCAGCAGCCTCCATTGAATAATGCTGCCTTTTGGCGTTAGAAGCTACCGCATGCAAAGTGTTTTTCAGGAAGTGCTGCAGGTATAGTCTGAGATAATCTGCAGTGTCTTGTAGTAATACTAATAAGTTGTTTAATAAAGGTTTTTTGATGTCTGCCACCAACCCTTGTGTTTCCTTCCAGGCTGGTTCTTCACAAGGTGCTTCACAAAGTCTGTCTGTGGTAAAGGTTTTGAACGCAAATGAAGTGGCAAATCTCACAGCTAGCCCATCTATAGTGAAAGTCGGAGGAGGTATGTTCTACAAGGCTAATATTTTTACTTATTTACTGTAGATTCCTGAAATATGACTCCATGCAAAATACATTATTTTTTTAAAAATTTTTTTTTTTTTTGTTTATAAACCCTTCACGACATCCAACAGATATCGGACGTTTAAAGATGGTACCGGCTCAACCTGTGCCATAGCCTGCAGTACACAGCTGTGTTGCACACCCATAAGCAGTGTCTCTGGTCATAGAGAACTTACACCTAACCCCCTTAGATGCCACAGTCAGTAGCAGATGCAGCATCTGAGCAGTTAGTTGGAGTGATTAGGATCCCCCAGAAACCCCGATTGGCACCACTACAAATTTGGTAGCATGGGACCTTGTGAAGACTCCAAGACCTGCCACAGCTATTCTTCTTTTAAGTCCTATCTGTGGCATAGCTTAATCCTTTCTACCCCGGAGATTTTTTTTTTTTTTTTGTCTATTCGTTTTTTGCTCCCTGCCTTCCCAGAGCCAAAACTTTTTTTTTATTTTACCGTTCACATAGTCGTATGAGGGCTTATCTGTTGTCACCATTTAATATTGCATAGAATGTAGTGGGGAAAAAAAATTCCAAAGGTGGTGAAATTGGGAAAAAATTACGGCGTTCATTATGCGCTAAAACTGACTTGTCAGTACGAATCCGGCGATACCACATATGTATACTTTTCTTCGCGGATACTTTTTTTGCTCCTATAACCTTTCTGTAGTTATGTGTGCAGAGCTGTATGAGGGCTCATTTTTTGCGGGGCGATGTGTACTTTTCTTTGATGCCATTCTGAGGCACATATGGCTTTTTGATTACTTTTTATTACATTTTACTTTTGTGGGAGCACAAAAAATGTAAAATCGGCCATTTTGACCCCCCCTCCCCCTCGAACTGAATTAGAATGGGTTGAAATGAGAGCTGCATATACTGTACTTCCATCTCTGACTTCAGCTTGTGCGGAGGAGGACTAACGGGTAGCATACGGAGAGAGGAGGAGTCTCGCAGACCTTCCTCCCGTCCCTGTATGGGTTTAGACATTTAGTGGTGTTGCGCACGAGCGTGTCCATCGCGGGCATCGCGCTCTGTGTGTGAGCGTGATCCTCCGTTCTGGACTTGCAGAAGCGCACTGCAGTATCATGATTTATAATGCTGTGTGCCTCTGCTTGCCCTTACCGCTACAGGATTATACTGACGCAATGCTGTCACTATGATTTTGTAGAAATAAGGTCAAGCGGAGGCACACGGCATTATAAATCAGGATACTGCAGTGCATTCCTGTAGCATCTAAGTGGTTTTATATAAAAAAAAAAAAATATATATATTTATAATAATTTAAATCTGTCAAAATCCACCAAAGGCCCATGCAAATGGACGAGCCAGTTAACCCATTTAGACGTCAAGGATATTCTAGACCACGCTGAAATTAAATTCTATATGACTTATCGGACTGTATTGTTGATGGCTTTCATTATGCGGCTAATACAATCTAACGTGTCCCCAGATAAACCCCTTAATGTAGATCTTTTTCTTTGGGAATGGCCTTGTATTGTAAAGTCGTGGGAGGAACTTGAGTAATCTTTCAGTGTGTCACAGTCCAATTATCTCCTGCGTGGGGACTGTTTAATATTTCAGATGACCAAACCTCTGATAGATTTAGTGCTGCAGAGCGGAAAATCTCGTTTATTTGGGCAGCGGCCCTAGTATTCCCTCACTGCTGCGTACTCCCAGACCCCTCCACGCTTTAGGACTGAAAACGAGCAATGTGGAATTCCTATCTGTACAATACTTGACTGCTTTCAGTTTACTTCATGTTGTATTCTGGAGCAGCTGCACGGATGCAAACCTATACGACTTTAAGGACCATCAGTCCTAGCATCCTCTGTCTTGTGTTTTTTTTTTTATATTGGTCACATTGGGATTTCTGCTTTACGACTGCACTCATGATGATGTACGTTGTCCTTGTTTTATGCTTTTGACCTAATTCAAATAGATTTAGAAAAAAAAAAATATTTTCTCCCATAGACAGTCTTATTGAAAATCCAAAATCTATGCTGCAGCTGCAACAACCTGTACTATAAACTTATACATTGTTTATCGGTCACAGTGAGGAAAAAATACTGGAATTGCTGTTTTCTATTCCTCTCACCTACCCAAATCAGAATAAAAAACAATCAGAATGGTACCAATGAAAACTGCAAATTGCAAGGCTGCTGTAAAAGTAAAAACTAAGTATCTAGTAAAAAAAAAACATTGTGCAAGTTATATACCACAATAAAAGTATAAAAATCAGTCTTTCTACCACACAGTGAACACTGTCAAAATAATAATCCAAACTGATGCTGACATTGCTGCCCCCCCAAAAAAATACAAAGTTTGTTTACATTATGCATTCCCTTATGACTATGAAGGGAAAAATGTTAATGGTCCTTAAAGGGGTTGTGCGTGGTTATGATATTGGTGGTCTAGCACCAGGATAGGCAAGCATTATGGGATCAGACGGGGTCCAGCGTCCTACACATGCTGATCACTCATTTTTTTTTTTTTTTTTTTTTTTTTTTTTATATATCGCGCTGGTGCTGGAACTGCACAGCTCCATCCATTGTGTAGTGGATGTGCTGCTCTCCTTCCCTTCAGTGGGAGCAAGTCTGTCCTTTTACACAATCGGCGTAGCTGTGTAGTTCCAGCACTGGAGCGACAGAAAAACAGCTGATTGGGGTGTGCAGGGTGTTGGACCCTGTCTGATCTGATGGCCTAGCCTTGGGATAGCCCATCAGTGTCAGAACCGTGGACAACCCATTTAAGGCTAAAATTAGTTAAACGTGTATTCCGGTAGGTAAAAGTTATCCCCTATCCACACAATAGTGGATAATTATTAAATCGGTAGGGGTATTACCACTGGGACCCCCACCGATCACAAAACGGGGCCCTTGCTGCTCCCCCGAAATGACCGGAGTGGCCGGCCACACATGCACGCGGTCGCTCCATTAATTTCTATGGGAGATGGCCAAGTACGGAGCTCACATATCTCTGGAACACCCGTAGAAATGAATGGAGCGGCCAGGCGCAAGTAGAGTTGTTTCGATACCAAAATTTTGATTCGGTATCGATGCCATAAAAAAGTATTGCGATACTCGATACCATTCGATACCACGCGGAAAAAATCACCAAAAAAAGCTGCATACATTTCACAATTTATGGAACCGCCGGCTCATAATACAATGGTCCTATTTATTGTTTATATATTTTATATGTAAAATTGGGAAATGGGGTGATTTTTGGGCGCACTGGCCACCAGTCCCTACTCCTAGTAACGTTTCATATACAAGTACAGGCAGAAGAAACACACTGCTGGCACAATTGGTGGCCAGAGCTTCCGCCCCCTCCCTCTATTGGTTGCAGCGGCAGCACAGGGGGAGGGAGACACTGCCTCCTTCTCCCCGTGCTGCCGAGGAGAACATGGCCGCTCTGAGAGCGGCGCAGCCACGTTCTCCGATACTGGGCTGTGCAGTAACGTAGCCCAGTATCTATAAAAAACAATCCTGGTATCGAGCTCGATACCAGAGAAAAGTATCGAAACTTCGATACCCGAAACAACCCTAGGCGCAAGTGCGATCAGCCTCTTTGGTCATTTAAGTGGTGCAGCAAGGGGCCTGTAGGGGGTTTGGGGCCCCAGTTCTCGTGACGAATGGGGTTCCCAGCGGTAGGACCCCCACCGATCTGATAGTTATGCCCTATCCACAGGACTTGTACTTACCGGAATACCCCTTTAAGTTGCTAAGAACTTAAAATGTGCCTAAAGGGAACCTGTCGCTTCTATTATAATGCCCTTTCTAAAGACAGTATAGTGACGTACCCGCTTTCACAGTACGGACAGGGTGAACCTCACAGCGTGTGCCAGACCTGGGAGGAAGGTGTCTGAGATTCGTGACTCCGCCTCCCCCATCTCCTGCCCATGATTGGCAAGTGTCTTTCATGTTATACATAGGAGAGTAACCTGCCTGTCATGGGCAGGAGATGGTGGAGGGTGAGGCCATGAGCGTCAAACTCGTCTCTGTTGCAGCGCTGGCGCACGCTGTAAGGTTTGCCCTGTCAGTACTGTAAAGGTACTGGATTCTAGACAAGAAGCGACAGGCCACAGAAAACAGCGGGTCTGTCACTATACTATGCTGCCCTCAGTGAAGGTAGCATAGTAGAGGTTCATTTAAAGGGGTATTCCTGTTGTGAGAAGTTATCCCTTATTAGATCAGTGGGGGTCCTACCACTGGCATGCACACTGCTGCTCCATTCATTTCTCTGGTAGTTCCAGAGAGCTGTACTCACCTGTCTCCAGCGCTCCCATAGAGGTAAATGGAGTGGCAATGTGCATGCCTCATCTGCTACTCTGTTCATTTTGAGGTAGGGGGTGCAGGTTCCCATTCTTGTGATCAGTGGGGGTCCCAGTGCTAGGTCCCTCGCCGATGTAATAGTTATCCCCTATCCTGTGAAAAAGATGATAACTTCTCACAACCAGAATACCGTTTCAGTTGTGCGGCATCTATATTTATTACTAAGGTTTCATCCAACTGTACAATAAGAGAAATGAAAAGCCGTCCACACCCCTGGACGCATGGAACTGGACTTATGGAGGTCCTGCAAGCCTAGTACCCAGGAGGATTCAGTACCCCGTGGAGAAACTGTTGGTTATACATAGAGGTGGGGCGATATAGACGATATGCGATATGAGTTTGTGGCATGATATCGATTTCGTCTATATCGCCATATAGCGGTAGAACATGGTATGCGCCGCTCTCCGCGCATACCATGTTCTCCTGAGCCGGCACAGTGGAGAAGGAGGGAGTCCCTCCCTCCCCACTGAGAGCCACCAATGAGAGCGGAGGAGGGTAGGGACTGTAGCCACTGCCACCAATGAGAGCGGAGGAGGGGAGGGACTGTGGCCACTGCCACCAATGAGAGCAGGGCAGTGCAGAACGTCACAGGCAGGGAGAAGGAATGCCCAGGGAGAGAAGCTAATGTCTCCTCCCTGGTGTTCCCGCCATGTGACGGGGGCCAGAGTGGGCGAACGGAGCCCCGCACAGATATAATAGTAAGTGCCCCCTATGTGCTGCTACCTAATGAAAGGTCCTGTGGGCCTGTATGTGCAAGCCATATCCCATACCCGGCTCCTATGACTGCCTGCTGCGATCCGCCGCAATTAACCCCTCAGAACCTGAGGGGTTAATTGCGGTGGATCGCAGAGTTCAGTCACAGAGGCCTAGTATGGTATATGGCCAGCACATGCAGGCTAAGTTTCTATTCACTCATTGGTGGCACAGTGAATTCGGTGGAGTCAGGCATACACGGTACCATTTCATTTACATAGGGGACCCTGGGGATCTCTGCATTTTCTATCCTTATAGATAGGGAAAAATGTCGTATTGAAATGTCATTCTGAAAACAGAACACGTATCAGTAGTCTGGAAGGTATGACCTGTGAGAACCAGTAGTTGTAATTCATTTTATCTTTTTATGGAAAAATCAAAAAATGTTTTGCTGTCTCTAGCTGGTGAATCACGTAAACTGGATAATCAGAAGAAACAGGAAAAAGCAAACCGTATTGTGGCAGAGGCCATTGCCAGGGCTCGTGCACGAGGACAGCAAAATATTCCCCGTGTCTTAAATGAGGATGAACTTCCAAGTGTCCATGCCGATGATGATGATGGAAGTCGGAAAAAGAGGAAGAAAAAAAAGGGTGACCCAGGAGATGGTGCTGGTGACAAGTCCAAAAAGTCTAAATCGTGCAGTAGCTCACGGTCTAAGAGCAAATCGAAGCCTAGGTGAGCAACCACGCGCTGGAATCTTTACCACCATGCTTGTCCACACATGGATTTTAGGACTGGCCATATAGCCTAATGCAATTTCATGTCCTGAAGTGTTTTTCTCCTTAGTAGGCAGCCTAGACTAAGCCATGTGTGAACTTATTAAGCCTGTAGGGACTTGGGCCTCAGCAGCCTAGATATTTTACAAAGTATGACCTAAGCAGAAGGGAGTAAACTAGAAACTGCTGCCATCCAAACCCAATGGCCGCTTTACATGGACCGATAATCGGGGATGAGGGTCAGTAGAAACTCTTGTTCCTGATGATTGGCCTATATAAAAGGAGCTGACGATCACCTGGTGAATGAGCACACGCTCCTTCATTGGAGCTCATTCAGTCGCACCAAGATGACCCTTTTGTGCTGCCCAGAAACAATGATTTTCTATGGGAATGGGTAATCCGTGTAATGATCTGTTATCACCTCCACTGAAGATCGGGAAATATCTCTTCATGTGAAAGGACCCAAGGCTTTGTTCACATCTGTCTGTCTTGGAGGCTCACTTAGGAGTTGCAGGTTCTGTAAAAATAAAATGCCAGACAGCATAGCACGGTGTTCTGCAGTATTTTATCCTGTAAAATGATGGACGTTGTCTTGTGACATATCCGCTTTGGCTTCTGTATAATGTTTTTCTATGAGGAACCGAATTTGTGATACAGATGTGAACAAAGCCTTTACATTTATCATAATTTCAGTCAAAACTGCCTCCCCACAGTTTAGAACATGAAGTGGGCCTATTTTGCTGTAAAATGTAGCCCATCATGGCCCTACATCTTAAAGGCGTTGTGTCATCTTACAGATTGGTGCCATATCAACTCTGGGACCCGCACCAATCTCTAGAATGAAGCCCCCAAAGTAAACGAGAGCGCTCCATTCATTTCTATGGGAGCTTCAAAAATAGCTGAGCCATGATTGCTTGGTTATTTTCAGAAGTCCTATAGAAATGAATGGAGAACATACTGCGCAAGCGCATCCTCTTTTCCATTCACTTCAGTGGGACTGCCCTGTAACCCAGCCAGCGCTGAGCTATTTTTGGAACTCCCATAGTAATGAATGGAGGGTGTCCGCACATGTTTACTTTGGGGGCTCCGTTAGAGATGGGTGCAGGTCCCACCTCTGGGACCCGCACTTATGTGACATTAGTGGAATCTCCTAGTGATATGCCACCAGTGTCACAACCAGTTTAAGCTAGGTTCACACAATGATGCAGGTTTTCAACCCCTGTGAGCATAAATTATCCAAATCTTATAAATTTGGTGCATCATTAGCCGCTTTTGTTTTTTGACTACCTTCACACCTGTTGGTTGGCTTATAAGCTGCCCCTTTCTCACTAAACGACAACCCGTTCTAGCTAAACTGTGCGCCTTTGTCTATTGAGGATCAAAAGTGTAGTTCTTTGATTGCAAACTGTCTTCATTTTTGTTTCCAGCACGATCACTCCCATTGTAAGTAAGAAAAGAAAGCGCAACCCATCATCTGATAACTCTGATGCTGAAGTGTTGCCATCTCAAGCTTCTCCAGCTGAGGATGAAGATAGTGTCCAGGTACTGTGCTCCCAATGCTGAGGCCTCCGTCTGTAAATGGTGTCCAGATGGCTTTTTATGCAGAGATGTCCGTCTACAACGCCGAAACTTTTCTCCCAGAAAAAGAACTAAGGGGGTGATTTATTAAGACCGCCATTTTAGACACCTGTCTTAATAAAGCGCTGGCGGTGGATCGCCAAAGTTATGAAATGGCGCCTGCCTCCCCATAACTTTGGGGCATCCAGTGCCGCTTCTAAATGTAAGACAGATTTCTAGTTGTCTTACATTTAGACCATTTTCTAAGCCTAGGCGTAGAAAATGGTGACTGAGATAGTCCTGTCCACTTCCTCTCCCACACAGCACCCACTTTTTTAGACCTGGCATGAGCGGGGAGAAGTCTCGGATAGCGGATAACCATTGCGGTTATAGGCATATTTCAGGTTAATTAATGACCCCCTAATTCTTCAGGTCAGAGCTCTAACTCTGGTTACAGAAACAACATTGAACATGTACAAAGGCCTGCACTGCAGGGCAGGTAGATGAATAGCTGCGAAGGCTCAGAGTGGCCATATTACCTCATGACTGGCAGCTTAGGGTACTTTCACTCCAGCGGGTGAACAGCCTGCCGAATCCGCCATGCCGCAATTACCCGTGCACTGCCGTGCTGCCGCTGTGTCCCCATTGACTATAATGGAGCAGGGGGCGGAGCTACAGCGCAGCACGGCAGAGATCGCTGGACTAAAAAATCGGACCTGCAGTACTTTTAGTCCGGCGATCTCCGGCCGTGCTGCGCCGTAGCTCCGCACCCTGCCCTATTATAGTCAATGGGGCAGCACGGCAGTGCACGGGTAATTGCAACATGGCGGAATCTGCAGGCTGTTCACCTGCCGGATAGCTATGCCGGCCGAATCCACCATGCCTTGCCGTGCTGCCGCTCTGTTCCCATTGACTATAATGGGGCGGGGTGCAGAGATTGCCGGACTAAAAGTACTGCAGGTCCGACTTTTTAGTCCGGTGATCTCTGCCGTGCTGCACTGTAGCTCCGCCAAATAGTGGATAGGTTATAAACTTGTCGGAAAACTCCCTCGCATCAGATGTACACTCTCCTTTCATGCCATTTTATTGATAACTGTTAAATTACAGGATAAATGTACGGTACTTAAATTAGTTGTCACGTTCCTTTTTTTCTTGGACATTAGAAGAGACGATCAAATCGCCAAGTGAAACGTAAAAAGTACACTGAAGATTTGGACATTAAAATTACCGATGACGAAGATGATGAGGAAGTCGATGTGACTGGTCCTGTGAAGAGCGAGCCGATCCTTCTGCCGGAACCCATCCCGATGCCTGACAATGAAGCTGTCCCTTCCATGCAGTTCTTTGTTGTGAGTAGATGACTTCTACATGAGTATTACAGCTTCCTTTACAAGTATTGTTGCGCCTCCAATATGAAGAAGCCTATTCTATACATAGTGTATAGACCTTCCCCTACACATACTTGTTTTCAAAAGATATTTCAAATCCTTTCTGCTTCTAGTTACCTAGCAAATACTCTGGTTGGTCTAGTATAGTATTTAAAGGTGTATTCCGCTTTTGCAGTTTTCAATCGACAGGAAATAACATGTTATCACTAGGGATGAGTGCATAGACTTTGGATGCTTCATCTAAAGTCGATTTGCATAAAACTTTGTAATACTGTACGAAGCGGCTCCAAGATTGGCTCCGATGAGACTTCGTGTAATAACTTTGTGAATGAATTATTACTGTAAAAAACCTTGATACCGAACTAGGGTTCACTTCCAAGGGACCAGTCTCATGAGACTTCGCAAAGCAATAGCTTCGCCTCTTCGGAGCCAGTACATTCTAATACTGTACAGAGCTCCCACTCCGTACAGTCTTACAATGAAGTTATATGCCAATCGACTTTGGATTAAGCATTCAAAGTCGATTCGCTCATCCCTAGTTATCACTTACTAATAGTGATTGTTTATATGGAATCCCCCATTTTATGAACTCCATCTTAGTCACATGACATTTCCTACTGTGTTGGTTCCCTGTCCTGATGACATCACATCTATCTGAGCCATAGTAAGGCTATGCCCTGTCGACACAGCATTATCAATTACCTTACCTTTGGTGGTGGTCTGCGTATTCTTCTGGACCCCACCCCATAGACATGATGTCCACAATGATGCGGAGTATTATGGCAGGGCTTCAAGCAGGCTTGGATGTGTGATGTTCAAGCTGGGAGGGGGAGGGAGAGTCCGAGACCTGATGCTACAGGCACTCCCCGTGAGTCGTGTGCGGGGATGCAAACGCAGGGCGCAGACTACTATTACTGTGGAGGAGTCAAAAATGCACTCAAATTCATCATTTGACTTCTGTATTGCAGTAAAGTTAAATGCTGGTGTTTTTTATTTTTTAATCTTTTTTTTTTTTTTTTTCTTCTTTTTTTTTTGTTTATGAAACCGGGAAACCCCTTTAAGCTAGGTATCTAAAATAATATTTTCTTAAAGGGGTTGTCCGAGATAATTAACCCTTTCTACCCCAGGCCAGTTTTCACCTTCCTGCCCAGACCATTTTTTTTTGCAAATCTGACATGTCACTTTTTGTGGGAATAACTTTGGAACACTTGCTTATCCAAGCCATTCTGAGATTGTTTTCTTGTGACACATTGTACTTCATGACAGTGGTAAATTTGAGTCAATATATTTCACCTTTATTTAAAAAAATCCCTAATTTACCAAAAATTTGGAAAAATTCACAATTTTCTAAATTTGAATTTCTCTACTTTTAAGACAGATAGTAGTGCCTCATAAAATAGTTCAGTCATCATTCCCCATATGTCTACTTTATGTTGGCATCATTTTGTAAATGTCATTAGATTATTTTTTTTTTAGGACATTAGAAGGCTTAGAAGTTTAGAAGCCATTTCTCAAATTTTCAACAAAATTTCCAAAACCATTTTTTAAGCACCAATTCAGATATAAAGTGAATTTGAGGGGCTTACATAATGGAAACCATCCATAAATGACCCCATTTAAGAAACTACACCACTCAAACTTTGTTAACCCTTTAGGTGTTCCACAAGAATTAAAGTAAAATGGAGGTGAAATTTCAAAATTTAATTTTTTTTATGCAGACTTTTCATGTTAATCAATCTTTTTCTTGCAAAACAGCAAGGGTTAACAGCAAACTAAACCTCAATATCTATTACTCTGATTCTGCAGTTTACATACCCCATATGTGGTGGTAAGCTGCTCTTTGGGCACGTGGCAGTGGTCAGAAGGAAAGGAGCACCATATGGATTTTGGAGGCAGATTTTGCTAGAATGGTTTTTAGGCACCATTTTGTATTTGAACAGAACCTGACGTACCCCTACAGTGGAAACCCTCAAAAAGTGACTCTATTTTGGAAACTACACTCTTCAAAGAATATATAAAGGGGGGCACTAAGCACTTTGACCCCCTATGCGCTTTACAGAATTTGGAAACACTTGGCTGTGAAAAGGAAAAGTTTCATTTCTTCCAATAAAATGTTGCTTTAGCCCCAAATTTTTAATTTTCTCAAGGGGTCACAGGAGAAAAAGCAGCCCATAGTTTGTTACCCATTTTCTCCTGAATATGGCAACACCCCATATGTGGTGGTAAACTGCTGTAGGGGCACATGGTAGGATTTAGAATTGAAGGAGCGCCATATGGCTTTTGCAGCGCAGATTTTAATGGATTGGTTTACGGGTGCCATTGGTTTTTATTTTTTGAGTGATTGTCTTATGTGGGGGCTCATTTTTTGCAGGATGAGATGACGTTTTCATTGGTACCATTTTAGGGTACATAAGACTTTTTGATTGCTTGGTATTACACTTTTTGTGAGGCAAGATGACAAAAATGGCAGTTTATTCTTTTTTAATTTTTTTACAGTATTCACCTGAGGGGGCATTTTATGTGATATTTTTATAGAGCAGGTTGTTACGAATGCGGCGATACCCAATGTGTCTATTTTTTATATGAAGTGTCTACTTTTCTTTGTTTTTTTTCCTATTTTTTACACTTTTTTATTACTTAATTATGGGAAAAGAACACTTTTTTAAGTAAAAAAAACTTTATTTTTATTTTTTTCCACAACTGTTGGGGGTCTGATCCCCTCTCCAATGCATTACAATATATCTGTATTGTATTGCATTGGCTATTAGTGTATTACCAGTATTACCACTTACAGCCTTCCTGCCTGTGAGATCCAGGGGGCTGTATCTTACAGGCTAACGGGAAGGCAGCCACAGCACGGGCACCCGATGGGAACGGGGAGGGAGTTCCCTCCCTCCACATACCCCGCACATGCCACGGTCAGCGCTGACCGTGGCATTGCAAGGGTTAATGCGACGGCATCTGTGTTTTCACCAATGCTGGCACATACAGAAGGGGTCCGGCTAACTGGAACAGCCAGTCCCCTGCAGCTAATAGAAGTCACTTCCCGCAGCGCCGTACTATTACGGCGCTGGTCGGGAAGGGGTTAAAAAATCTTGGACAAGCACCTGAGTGTTCTAAAAAGTATGCTATACTTTCTTTCAGTGCTGTTCTCTGCAAAGAGGTAATTATAGCATCCATTTTACTTTAGACCACCCATGTGGCTTGTCCAAGATATTTAATTATCTCAAACAACTCTTTCAAGCAGTCTTATGTTCATGCATACATGTATTTCAGGATGAATCCAAGATCCAAGTGTAAAATGCCTCATGATCAGATCAACTTGGTTAAGGGGAATTAAGGCCTCTTTCACACTAGCGTTTTAGCTTTCCGTCCTAGAGATCCGTCTTCGGATCTCTAGGACGGAAAGCTACTGATCAGGATTATCCCCATGCATCCTGAATGGAGAGAAATCCGTTCAGGATGCATCAGTTCAGTATGTCAACGTTTTTTGGACGTTGACAAAAGCGCAGCATGCTGCGGATTTGTCTCCGTCCAAAAATCCGGAAGACATGCCGCAACGCCGGATCCGGAATTAATGCCCATTGAAGGATCCGACGTTTAGCTTTTTGTCAATGGTTACTATGGCAGCCAGGACGCTAAAGTCCTGGTTGCCATAGTAAACAGTAGGGGGAGCGGGGGAGCAGCATACTTACATTCCGTGCGGCTCCCGGGACGCTCCAGGATGCTGTCAGGGCGCCCCAGTGCATAGGTCACGTGATCGCATGGATCACGTGATCCATGCGCGCGGAGCGCTCTGACGTCATTCAGGGCGCCCGGGAGCCACACGAATGTGCATGCCGCCCTCTCTCTCACTGCTACTATGGCAACCAGGACGCTAGTAGCGTCCTGGCTGCCATAGTAACACTGAAAAGCATTTTGAAGACTGATCAGTCTTCAAATGCTTCAGTTCACTTGCGTTGTGCCAGATCCGGCGTGCATTCCGGCGACGGAAGTGCACGCCGGATCTTCACAACGCAAGTGTGAAAAAGGCCTAACCCCTTCATGACATAATGACATATGACATAATAGTATGTCATAGCGGCAGGTGACTTACCGAAATTTGACGTACTATTACGTCATGGTGATCGGGTGGGCTCACCACAGCATAGAAAGTGTTTGCGGCCAGTGAGGGTCACAGAGTGGGACAGAAAAAAAAGAAAGGGAAAAAGTGTTTTTAATAATAAAAAATAGTTTCAAGTAAACACCCCTTTCCCCTGATTTTATATTAAAAGTATAAAAAAAAAGAAAAAACACACACATATTAGTGACGACTGGATCTTTAAATCTATTACATAGTATACCCCGTCAGATAAACACCGTGAAAAAAATAAAAACTGCGCCAAAACACCCAATTTTTTGTCACCTTGCCTCATAAAGTGTAATATTGAATGATCAAAAAATCATACGTACCCAAAAATGGTAACAATAAAAATGTCAACTCTTCCTGCAAAAAAAACAAGCCCCTGCACAAGACGATCGGCAGTAAAACAAAAAAATATGGGGTTCAGAAAATGGAGACCCAAAAACATAATTTTGTTTTTTAGAAATGCTTTTATGTAAAACTGAAACAAAGTCGATATATCTGATATTGTCGCATCCGTAAAAACCAGCTCTATAAAAATGGCATATGATCTAACCTGTCAGATGAACATTGTAAAAAACAACAATGAAAACTGTGCCAGAACAGCCATTTTTTTAATTACCTTGCCTCATAAAAAAAAAAAAGAAACGGAATATAGAGTGATCAAAAATCATATGTACCCCAAAATAGTACCACTAAAACTGTCACCTTATCCCGTAGTTTCCAAAATGGGGTCACTTTTTGGGAACTTCTACTGTAAGGTGCATCAGGGGGGCTTCAAATGGGACATGGTGTCTAAAAACCAGTCCAGCAAAATCTGCCTTCCAAAAATCATGCGGCGCTCCTTTTCTTCTGCTCCCGCCATGTACCCATACAGCAGTTTACGACCACATATGGAGCGTCTCTGTAAACCACAGAATCAGGGTAATAGATATTGAGTTTTGTTTGGCTGTTAACCCTTGATGTGTTGCAGGGGAAAAAAATGATTAAAATGGAAAATCTGCCAAAAAAGTGAAATTTAGAAATTTCATCTGCATTTTCCTTTAGCTTTTTGTGGAACACCTAAGGGGTTAACAAAGTTTGTAAAATCAGTTTTGAATAACTTGAGGGGTGTAGTTTCTAAAATAGGGCCATTTATGGGTATTTTCTACTATGTAAGCCAGCCCCCCACAAAGTGACTTCAGACCTGAACTGGCCCTTAAAAAGTGGGTTTTGGAAATGTTCTTAAATTTTAAGATTTGCTTCTAAAATTCTAAGCCTACTAAAGTCCTAAAAATAAACATATGGGGAATGTTAAGTAATAAATAATTTATAAGGTTTCACTTTCTGTTTTAAAAGCAGAGAAATGGCAGATTTTTGGTACATTTTTTGATTTTATTTTTTTTAAATGAAGGTGAAAGATATTGACTCAAATTTATGACTCTCATCATGTACAATGTGTCACGAGAAAGTCTCAGAATGGTTTGGATAAGTAAGTGTTCAAAAGTTATTACCACATAAAGGGACACATGTCAGATTTGCAAAACCTGGCCTGGGCAGAAGGGTGAAAACTGGCCCGGGTTAAAGGTTGTCCAGCCGATACTTACTTTCTTTATTTATCCGTTATTTTTTAAAAGGCAAGAAGTGTGGGAAAACACCCTCTCCTCACCAATCCCCCACAATAACTCTTCCTAGAACCCCACGGGTCTCTAATTCCTGGTCCCTCTAGCCACACAGAAAATGACCACTCAGCTAATCATTGGGTCACCCCTGCAGTCAGTCATTTTCTGTGTGTCAAGAGGTATCTGGACATGGAGACCCGGAAATCGTTGGGGTGTCAGTTCTATTTATTTTTATTTATTTATTTTTTTCATTCAGCCTTTTTTTTTTTTTGTTTTTTTTATTTATTGGCCAACCCTTTAATCTATACTTGCCAAAAAACTGGGCTATGCATGCCTGCACTATTTCCTGAGTTGTTAACTTCCCCTCACTAGTCACAATAGAGTTCCCCTAGGCAGTTGTGTATAAATCACGCATGCAGCTTTTACACTTTTTTCCGTAAGCAATGGGCTCCTTCCCACATATTAATTTTCTAGCTTTTTAAGTGGTTGTTAAAAGCTTGCAAAAGTCATACCTAGAGTGTTCTTAAAAAAATAAATCTTTGTAAATGGCTCTCTTCTCTCTCTCTCTCTTTCTCTTTCTCTCTCTTTAATAATAATAATATGCAGTTTTGATTATTTAGTAAAACATAATTTGTATTAATTATATCAAACATTATTGGTCAAATAATTTTTTTTTTTCAGGAAAATCCAAGTGAAGAAGATGCTGCAATTGTAGATAAAATCCTGTCTATGAGAGTGGCGAAGAAAGAGGTGAGGAAATGTCCATCGTTATTAGATTTGCCTTATTTTTCCTCCCTCTTCTAATGTAGCTTTGATATTTTTGTGTCTGTCTTCTCAGCTTTCTACGGGAGGTTATATTGATGCGGAAGAATTTTTTGTCAAGTACAAGAATTAGTGAGTATGCCTGAATTCAGCACTTCATAATTGCACACCTCTTCCTACTTTTATGCCAACTATATTTCTTCTTTTAGCTCTTATCTGCACTGTGAATGGGCAACAATTCAGCAGCTGGAGAGAGACAAACGCATCCACCAGAAGCTCAAACGTTTCAAGACCAAGATGGCTCAGATGCGCCATTTCATGCCCGAGGATGAGGAGCCCTTTAATCCAGACTATGTTGAGGTTGATCGAATTCTAGATGAATCACATAGTGTTGATAAAGACAATGGGGAGGTATGTTACATTGTTTGAAAGAAGAATTATTTAAAGGGTTTCTGTCACCAGATTTAACCCTATGAAGTTAGCTGACATTAGCGATGTGCTAATGTCAGCTAAACCGAACTAGCCTATTCTTACTTTTCTCAGTGCCTGCATTAACCTAAAAATCGAACTTTTATAATATGCTAATGAGGCTCTAGGAGCAGGGGGGCGTTGTTCCTGCTCCTAGAGCCTCCGTTCTCCCACCTTGGTCTCCTCCCTCCAAGTCTTGATTGACAGGGCCAGGCAGCGCTTGCGTCTGTCTGCCAGCCCTGTGCTCAGATGAAATCTCGCGCCGTTCTGAACTCAGCGCAGGCGCGGTGAGGGAAGTACGCTCGCCGGCTGCCAGCTTCCTCACCGCGCCTGCGCTGAGTTCAGAACGTTGCGAGATTTCATCCGAGCACAGGGCTGGCAGACAGACGCAAGCACTGCCTGGCCCTGTCAATCAAGACTTGGAGGGAGGAGACCAAGGTGAGAGAATGGAGGCTCTAGGAGCAGGAACAGCGCCCCCCTGCTCCTAGAGCCTCATTAGCATATTATAAAAGTTCGATTTTTAGGTTAATGCAGGCACTGAGAAAAGTTAGAATGGGCTAGTTAGGTTTAGCTGACATTAGCACATCGCTAATGTCAGCTAACTTCATAGGGTAAAATCTGGTGACAGAAACCCTTTAAAGGGAGTCTCCTTTGTACTCTCCCTGTCAATGTGTCCCACTAGAGCTTCTCATTGAGAGTACCACACTTCTGTACTTTACAAAGATGAACGTTGATTTCCTAACTTTCTCTACATGATAAATACTATTTGCAGAAGAAAAAATAAAGATGCCAGAGAACATAAAAGCCAAGTTTCAGTCTGCACAAGTCTTTACCTGCATTGCTGGAATCTCTATAGGTTGTGTTCTGTAAAATATGTACAGTAGAACCTCTTGGAGAAGACCATTTACACACTCACAGATCTTCTGTTATACGCACCAACTATTGGTCTGATAGGACAGAGATTGGTCAGATAATCTGTTGGTGTGATACAGCCCTCAGACCTGCTTGCTTCCTCTTACAGCCCGTGGTGTATTATCTGGTGAAGTGGTGTTCATTGCCTTACGAAGACAGCACTTGGGAACTTAAAGAAGATGTAGATGATGGGAAGGTTGAGGAATTTAAACGTGTAGAATCTCGTCAGCCCAGTCTGAAGCGTGTGGTGAGTAGCAGCTCTGTTGGTAAAGTAAATCTTTCAATCTATAGTTTTCTTTAAAGTAATTTGATTTCATTTGTTCCCATTAAGGCAAGGCCGGCTTCTACATCTTGGAATAAATTAGATCTGTCGCGGGAATACAGGAATGGAAACCAGCTGAGAGAATACCAGTTAGAGGGGGTGAATTGGCTGCTCTTCAATTGGTACAACAGGTGCAACTCATGGCTTTCATTATTACATCAGTATTTGAAATACTTTCTTGCATGTTCATGTAGTACTTAAAGGGGTTCTCCGGGAATTAAGAAAATAAAAATACCTAAATATTACTTCATGATAAATATATTCCCAAATACCTTTCATTAGGTATAATGGCTTGTTTTGTGTGGGGAGCAATCATTAGCAGAAATAAAATGGCCACCGTCCTATTAGTACACACAAAACAAGTCCTAATCACACAGAAGAACAAATCACAACACTGAGGTAAAGAGCTGCCTCATCCTCCTCTCTGCTTGTCAGGGATTATGATCCTGAATACAGATGATACGATCTTTAGCTGAATCTCTGTAGGAGTGGAGTTCATGAGCAGATGTGGCTAATGAGCAGCAGCACTTGTATGCAGTCTCCATTACCACAGCCCCACATTACCACAGTCTGTCCTGTCTGTACTTCATGTCTCCTCATGAACTCCATCTCCACAAGGATTCAGCTAAATATCATACTAAACTGTATTCAGGATCATAATCCCTAATGAGCAAAGCAGAGAGGCAGCTCTTTACCTCCTAATCATTGCTCCCTTGACCAAACGAGCCATTATAACTTAAGAAAGGTATTTGGGAATGTATTTATAATAAATTAATATTTACGTATTTTCATTTTCTTAATTAGCAGAGAATCCCTTTAAAATAGGCCTTCAAAGAAAATCTTTGTAACCTTATTCATGTTTCTCTTTGCAGGCAAAATTGTATCCTGGCTGATGAAATGGGCTTGGGAAAGACGATCCAGTCCATTACATTTTTGCAGGAGCTGTACAATGTAGGAGTCCAGGGGCCTTTTCTAGTTATTGCTCCGCTTTCCACTATTACCAACTGGGAGAGGGAGTTTGCAAGTTGGACTCAAATGAACACCATTGTATATCATGGCAGCTTGGCTAGCCGACAGATGATTCAGCAGTATGAGATGTACTGCAAAGACACTAAGGTCAGTTCCCTCAGTATTTGGTTGACATTGAGTGCATGTTTCTGACAGCAGCATACCACCAATTTCAAGTTCTTTCCTTAACCTGTTCAGTACCTGGCTACTGTGTTTAAAATACCAGCGGTGTAGTACTACAGCGCGCTGATCTCCTGCACCCAGCAATTACTGATAGCTGGACCCCTGCTGTATGTGCCGGCACCAGTGAAAACACTGATGCCAGCGCATTAACCCTAGATGTACTGCGGTCAGCGTTGACCACGGCACGTGCGATGTCTATGGGGGAGGGAGCTTCCATCGGGTCCCCGTGTTGACAGGGACCCGATGGCTGGGACGGCAGCCCGATGGCTTCCTTAGGAATCGTGGCTGCCTTTGTGAGATCCAGCCCCCTGGATCTCACAGGCAGGCCAGCTGTAAGTGTATTACTCAGTGTGTATATATCTAAAAATGCTTATTGGGCCTGTCGGTGTCCCTTTAATACTGATGACCTATGCTGATCAGTCAGGATCCGACACCTGGGACCCCCGGTTATCAGCTCTTTTGAGAAGGCAGCAGCGCTCACAGTAGCGCCTTGGACTTCTCTGAGCTTTTCCTAGGCCAGTGACGACACGTTTATTGGTCAAATGGCCGAGGCGCTTCTCAGCCCCATAGAAGTGAATAGGGCTAAGCGTGATACAAACACAGCCGCTGTATAATGTACAGCGCTGTGCTTGTGAGCACAGAGAAGGCCGAGGCGCTCACAGGAGCGAAGGTGTCGTCTCAAACAGCTGATCCCGGGTGTCGGACCCCCACCGATCAGATACCGATGGCCTGTCTCCTGGATAGGTCATCAGTTGTAAACTCTTGGAAAACCCTTTTAAGCATAACTACAGACTAGTTAATATCAATCTCTGCACAGGACCAGCCCTTGGATATGATTGGTGAATTTTTCTATACTTCACAGTTACTCTACACGTAACATTCTCCACCACAGTTGCATACCTGGACTTGCTGTCCATAGGCCAGGCTCTTTGGACACCTAATGGGAGTCGGTCACCAGTTTTATGTCCTATCTGAGAAATATCTAGTCCAGTACAACGGGTCGCTTACTTTTTAGCATGTTTGCTAAAATCATCTCACTTAGAGATGTGCAAATTGATTCATCTCCACAGTAGGACTTCTTCACCTGTTGGGGCTTGTCCCAGCAGTTGAAGAAGTGCCAACCTGCTGCTAGATTGACAGGGCAGGGCATTATGCTCAGCCCTGACAATTTCCTGCCTGCACCGCTGCTCCAATTAAGAAATCAGATAAGACCTCAGAAAAAGAACTGTGGACCTCCTGGTAGTCTGGTACATCCTTGAGAGCAATTTTTATATGCTAGGAGCTCAGGAAGGACACAGCTTGTTCTGGAGTTAATATAAAGATGAGAAGTTCTGCCTTGGAGCAGCAACTGCGCAGGCACCACCACACTTCCAGGCATCGGCACCTGCGCAGTTGCTGCTCCAAAGCTGAAATAGAGCATGTGTCCTTGCTCAGCCACAGATGAAGAAGTCCTGCTGATGAGAAGAATCAATTTGTTAGAATTGAATTGCTCATCTTTATATGATTCACCACAAAAAAATTTATGGAGGTTTTATGGCTTTGTAGTATTGCTTCATAGCTACTCCATGTAAACTTGTATCTTTATTCTTCTCTGTATATTTGGAAACCTTATTTAGTCTAACTGTGGACTTACTGGTTTCAATCGACAGGGTCGCCTGATTCCCGGAGCTTATAAGTTTGATGCCTTGATCACAACATTTGAAATGGTGCTTTCTGACTGCCCTGAGCTGCGAGAAATAGAATGGCGCTGTGTCATTATTGATGAAGCTCATCGTCTAAAGAACAGAAACTGCAAACTGTTGGATAGCTTGAAGCACATGGACCTGGTAAGTATAAAAATATGGAGTTGGGGTGGGTGTCTGAAAAGATGTATGGGAATTGGAGAGCTAGTCAGTATGAACAGAGAATGATCTCATTGCAACTCCACGGCGACTGAGTTTTAAAGGGATTCTGTCACCAGTTTACACCCCTGTCAGCTAAACCTATGCTGATGCACAGGGTCTCCTCATGATTCCTAATGTGGGATCATAAATGTGATCAGTAGCTTAATTTTGCCAAAAAACAGGTTTTACTAACCTGTCAATCAAAGAAATAAGGTGTCCAGGGAGGTCCAGGCATGCAGCGTGCCCGTCCGCACCCACCGCTGTTAGTGCCCAGCGCCGCCTTTCCAGAGTTCTGTGCCGCCTCCCCCTCCTCCCGCTGTAAGATCTCGCGCGTGTGCACAGGGCTCAGCCTGATGCGCCCGTGCGTACTTCTTGGATCGGCTTCTTCAAGCGAAGTGCGCATGCGCCGGCACTTCGCTCTGAAGAAGCCGATCCAAGAAGAACGCACTGGCGCATCAGGCTGAGCCCTGTGCACACGTGCGAGATCTTACAGCGGGAGGAGAGGGAGGGAGAGGCGGCACAGAGGAGTAGAAGGCGGTGCAGAACTCTGGAAAGGCGGCAGTGGGTGCGGACGGGCACCCTCCATGCCTGGACCTCCCCTTGGGCACCTTATTTCTTTGATTGACAGGTTAGTAAAACCTGTTTTTTGGCAAAATCTAAGCTACTGATCGCATTTATGATCCCACATTAGGAATCATGAGGAGACCCTGAGCATCAGCATATATTTAGGTGACAGGGGTGAAAACTAGTGACAGAATCCCTTTAAGTATTCAGTTTTCACTATGTATGGACCGCATGCTCCAAAATTCTCAATTTCGTTTAATTTTAAAAAATAATAATTAATTTTCAGGAGCACAAAGTTTTATTGACTGGAACGCCATTGCAGAACACGGTGGAGGAGCTTTTCAGTCTGTTACATTTCTTGGAGCCAACTCAGTTTGCATCAGAGGCAGAGTTTCTGAAAGACTTTGGAGATCTGAAAACAGAAGAGCAGGTACGTGAAAGCATGGCTTTTCTAGCTGATTGTTCGGAATGAATGTCTATGTATTTACAAGCTTGCACAAACCAGATGCAGCAAATTCCTCCCTTGTCTCAATTATTCTAGAAATGAAGGGGGTCATCAGATATACGCCAGTTTTCTAGTGTATATCTGTTGCAGATTGCAGCGCAAAGGAAGCTGGCATAAGTTTAGACTGGCGCTGGATACGCCAAAGTTATGTAGTTATGATCAATGGGGGTCCCCTGCCAATCTAATAGTAAAAATGTAATATTTGGAATACCCCTTCACATTTGAGAGGACCTATAAGGCTTTCTATTTATCAGGGTTTTTGTCAGTTGTTTGAAGTAAACCATATTTATAAAGCATGGTTTTCTGGCTGCAATGATGGCGTTCCTGTACATCGCATAGCTGTACCACATACTGGTCTTAGTGATGTCATGCCATACACCACTGAGGGCAATGAATGCCACATACAGTATATGGGCTCTATAACACATCCGGAAAACAAAGCTGCAATGTATTATGAAACATAGAGGCTGCAGAAGCCAAACGGTGCAACATTGTTAATGAAAACCTTTTAAACAAATGTTTTTGGCCCAAAATACATCTAAATCAATAAGGAAAATTGTTGCAAAGTTGTCCAAAGCCTTCAAAGGGAACTCTAGACAATGAGCCGACTCTATTTCCCAAAAGGAAACGTTGTCAGTGTCTCCTTCCCCATCCTGCGTCTTTTGCTGAGTGAGTGTGCTGTAGAGAAAGTCTATCTCCAAACTGTGTCTAAGGAGTTCATGTATGGTAGCGACTAACTGGACAACTATCTTGGGATAAGCTCATGGTACCAATGGTTTATACAGCTTTGACTTCTGTTCCGTATAGAGACTGTATGTACAGATCGGTTCCTATAGTTTCATTTGGATGGGATGTATCTACCTCAGAAGCAAAAGCATATTAGTTGCAATTTCCTGTGAACAAATACTCAATTCGGTCAGTGGACCGACAAAGATCCCTGTAGGGGTCCTAAACTAGGGGGTCCTGAACGTGTGTGACCACCACTGTTTGTTTAGGGGCAGATATCTTAGGCCTGTGAGACACCTAACAGAGCGATGGCTCTCAGGGACAGGGATTAAGTGTAGTGTGCTGGTACTGAGCCGCAGTTCCTACACAACGGAACTGAGCAGTGCTCTTGGTCTGAACGTGAATCGACTGTATGTGATTTTAACCAATCATACAATCCTATTACCATTGGCAATAAGTGCCACGAGTTTGTGCGAAATTGAGTGCGATACCTACCAATTCTAGTGTCATAATTCCAGCAGCAATAGACACCATTAAGAGTGTGAAGGAGAAATAAATTCCCACTCCTAACTGTACCACAGAGTGGCCAGCAGAGACTTAATAATAGTTGTGTCAGCTCAAATAAAATGAGTAACATTGCCAGCACTCTCGGCAAGATAACACTCAATGGTAGCAACCTAGGTTTCACCTAATTGTGCACCAGTGAACGCCTCGTTTTGCACAGCAGTACCACGCATGCAACCTACACCTGATCCTTAATGTAGCCTAGCTATCCTCAGGTTTATGACGGGCCCTGCGCCCATGGAATAAACAAATGGTGTATGTAGTGTGAGGTGGCACCAATTGCAAGTGAGGAACAGTCACCCCCTCCTCATTCCTGATGGTTTTAACCTATCCCTGTAGGCCTTGTGATTTTTAGATTTGTAAAAATAGATATTTAGTTTAGGACCCCTACAGGGATCTTTGAATTTAGTATTTGTGAAATTATCCCGAGGGCCCTAAAATTGGGCATATTCTGTTTGTCAATTTCCTGCGAAGCCACTTTTTCTATAAATGAGTTGATGCTCGCTAGAAATCCTATATTTAAAAAGGGTAAAAGTCTGCAGACTTCATGCAGGAACAGCCATGGCCTCGTCAAGGCTATACAAAGAACAGTACCACATGGGATATGTCTTCTGTTGATAGGACCCGTTAATCCTAATGCATACCTTTTGATCTTTTAGGTACAAAAGCTTCAAGCCATCTTGAAGCCGATGATGCTGAGAAGGTTGAAAGAAGACGTTGAAAAGAATCTTGCGCCTAAGCAGGAAACCATTATTGAAGTTGAATTAACCAATATTCAGAAGAAATATTACAGGGCTATTCTGGAAAAGAACTTTTCGTTCTTGACTAAAGGTGCCAGTCAGTCCAATACACCTAATTTGCTTAACACCATGATGGAACTGCGGAAATGCTGCAATCACCCCTACCTCATTACTGGTATGTGTGTAACATATATGGACTATATATTTGCCTGGTCTTTCATTTTTTTTGGTCACTGTTGCGCTTTTATATTTGTCCACTAAGGAGCGGAAGAGAAGATACTGTCTGACTTTAGGGAAGCAACCCCTGTAATCCCTCCAGACTTCCACTTACAAGCTATGGTGCGCTCCTCTGGCAAACTGGTGTTAATAGACAAGCTTCTACCCAAGCTTCGAGCTGGAGGCCACAAGGTTCTGATCTTTTCCCAGATGGTTCGCTGTTTGGATATTTTAGAAGATTATCTCATCCAGCGCAGGTAAGCATCGTAGGTCTACTCATCTGTTGATCAAATACGTTTCCCCTGAAATCCATACACTTATCTTCTATAAGCTATTAGCTGTAGGATCCATTTTTCTAGTTGTTTTCACAACTGTTCCCACCGTTTTTATAGCTTTTTAAGAAATATTTTGGTGGTTTAATTGTTTTACTGTATTAAACAAAACATGGCATTTAATTTCCAAATCTTTAGGTACCTCTATGAAAGAATTGATGGTAGAGTTCGTGGGAACATGCGACAGGCTGCAATTGATCGCTTCAGCCGGCCAGATTCTGACCGCTTTGTGTTCTTGCTGTGCACACGTGCTGGTGGACTTGGGATCAACCTGACAGCCGCAGATACCTGCATTATCTTTGACTCTGACTGGAATCCTCAAAATGATCTCCAGGTACAAATTAATTTTTCTACATTATATAAATCCACCTTTTTCGTGTTTGTGATATTTTTCTAGTTCTGTTTGCCTTCTTTGACTTGCTCTCAAAGCTTGCCGAGAAAGACAGTGGCAAGTGAGAGACACGGACTGCAGGATATTCGGTCTCATGAGGACGCAGCTGGCATACATTAGATGTACATAGTTTCTTGTGCTCTTTGTACTGACCGTTTAAATCTTGTGAAAACAATGACAATAATATAAATATTACAAATGGACTTTTTCATATTCTTTAAGGCACAAGCTCGTTGTCACCGAATTGGGCAGAGCAAAGCAGTTAAAATTTACCGGCTGATAACCCGAAACTCCTATGAGAGAGAGATGTTTGACAAAGCTAGCCTAAAGTTAGGGCTTGACAAAGCCGTGCTCCAGTCCATGAGTGGTCGAGAAAACCACCTTAGTGGGGTGAGTATCTGTTGGAAGAAGCCATGTATATCTTTTATCGATGGGTTTATGCAAGCTAACCTTTATTTCTGATGCTTTCAGCCAATCCAACAGTTTACAAAGAAAGAAATTGAAGACCTACTCAGAAAAGGAGCTTATGCGGCCATCATGGATGAAGATGATGAAGGTTCTAAGTTTTGTGAGGAAGACATTGACCAGATTCTCTTAAGACGAACCACCACAATTACTATAGAGTCAGAGGGCAAGGGCTCAACCTTTTCCAAGGTTTGCATCTCTACAGATTTCAGTATCTGTGCTGATTAGTGTTCTCTCTTATAAAGAGATGTCTGGATGGAAAATTATATATAAAATAGGTTAACTGTAAAAGTAGTGAATTGAAATGGAATAACTTATTTAAAAGATTGCCGTTAAATGGACAGTAATGATGTATGGTGCAAAGCACACACTTCTGCACATAGTTTATCAGCATTGTATTTTGTGGCCTTACGAGCCAGGGGAATGGCTGCAGTATGGGCCTTACATTTTTAGCCAGTTCAGCCCTTTTCCAGTTAATGCACAAATGGCGTGGTGACTGATATATTTGGTAAATTGGTCAGTTCTGCTGGTTCAGAAATGAAAATCATGGTTGCTACAGAGCCTTTGGGTTAATTTTAATGTGGCTTAAATTTTAGACTTGGGACTCGGGAATGAACTAAAAGCTAAATGCTGTGCGACTAAATACAAAAACTACCTAGAAGATAGGACACCTAGCAAAATAAAAATAATTTATATTTGTAGGATGGTTTTCATTAATTACAAGCTTAAAAAAAACGACTCTCCTTATTTTTACGCTTTAAACTCACCAGCCTAACTTTTCAGGATTTCAGCTTTTCTTGCTGGCTGTAATTGACAACTTCTGTTTTGTCTAGGAAAATACGTAATGCTTTTCTTTTCTTTTTAAGGCAAGTTTTGTGGCTTCTGAAAACAGGACAGATATTTCACTTGATGATCCTAATTTCTGGCAGAAATGGGCAAAGAAAGCCGATTTAGACCTAGACCTTCTCAGTAGTAAGGTAAGTTCACATATCTTTTTGGCGTGTGTGTTTAACCTCTAGTTTGTTTGATGGTAGTTTCAGGATTGCTCATTCTGTCATGATCTGATACTGCTGATACTAAAATATATGCATGAAATGGGAGTTGTCAGTAGACCCTGTAGGTAAAAGCACGGTGGCTCCGTGGTTAGCACTGGGGCCCTAGGTTCGAATCTGACCAAGGACAACATCTGCATGGAGTTTGTATGTTTCCCCCCCCCCCCCATGTTTGTGGGTTTCCTCCCACCCTCCAAACACATACTGATACGGAACTTGATAATAGAGTTACATGCCATCTCAACTACAGTGCCCAGTTCCCATTTCTGGTGCAGAATTAGGGTTGGGCGATATCAAAAATATTGCCACGATAACGATATTAAGAAATTTATCGCGATAGCGATATATATCACGATAAATGCCCATTTAGAAGAAAAAAACACTTGGAGACATTATACTGTATGGGGGCAGCCACAAGGAGACGTTATACTGTATGGGGGCCACAAGGAGACGTTATACTGTATGGGGCAGCCACAAGGAGACGTTATACTGTATGGGGCAGCCGCAAGGAGACGTTATACTGTATGGGGCAGCCGCAAGGAGACGTTATACTGTATGGGGCAGCCGCAAGGAGACGTTATACTGTATGGGGGCCGCAAGGAGACGTTATACTGTATGGGGGCAGCCGCAAGGAGACGTTCTACTGTATGGGGGCCACAAGGAGACGTTCTACTGTATGGGGGCCGCAAGGAGACGTTCTACTGTATGGGGGCCACAAGGAGACGTTATACTGTATGGGGGCCACAAGGACACGTTATACTGTATGGGGCAGCCACAAGGAGACGTTATACTGTAAGGGGGCAGCCGCAAGGAGACGTTACACTGTATGGGGGCAGCCGCAAGGAGATGTTACTCTGTATGGGGGCAGCCGCAAGGAGACGTTATACTGTATGGGGGCAGCCGCAAGGAGACGTTATACTGTATGGGGGCAGCTGCAAGGAGGCGTTATACTGTATGATGCACTGTTATGGGGGGGGCACTGTGGCTGACGCACTGTTATGGGGGGGCACTGTGGCTGACGCACTGTTATGGGGGGGCACTGTGGCTGACGCACTGTTATGGGGGGGCACTGTGGCTGACGCACTGTTATGGGGAGTCACTGTGGCTGACGCACTGTTATGGGGGGGCACTGTGGCTGACACATGTATAGCATCTTATGCTATATATGTGTCATCCACAGATCCCCCATAACAATGTCAGCCACAGACCCCCAACACTGTGGGGGGGGGGGGCACTCGCAGCGGCCGGTGCAGTAATACATCGACCCCGCAGCTCTTATCCAGTATTTATGTAGTTAATCTCTTTCGAAGTAGCCGGACCTTAATAACTATTGTTGCGCAGGCTCCCGGGCAGCTTTCTGCTCCGCCTGTCTGCTCCGCCCACTTTATGAATGAAGGGGCAGACGGCGCATGGAGGAGCAGAGAGCTGCCCGGTGAGATTAGTGGGGAATCTAGCAGTTAATTAATGTGTTACTAAAATGTTCGGTGGTAAGCCAATTTTAAACATTGTTGATTTGCATTTTATTGGAATTGCCACATGTGGAACTACCAGGACTAAACCTGTAGAGTTCTGTAAATTAGCTTTATAGTCCCCCATAAATTTTACACGTCTGTAATTCTGGAAACCCGTGTTATGAGCAGTTTTCAACTCCTCATCTCTCACTTCCAGAACACTTTGGTAATAGACACGCCACGTATTAGGAAACAGACTCGACACTTCAGTAACAAGGATGACGATATGGTAGAGTTCTCAGATTTGGAAAGTGATGACGAAGACCGTCCAAGAGCTCGGCGTCAAGATCGTAAAAATGGATATGGCCGAACAGACTGCTTTAGGGTGGAGAAACATCTGCTGGTATATGGGTGAGGCGCTATATCATTTTGAGATTTTTATAGTCTGTGCAGTTTATGGCTGATATGTTTTTCCTGGTGATTTTTACTATGGCCTAAAGTAAAATATACTATGGTGTTTCATGGCAAAGGTTATTTTGTGTACTTTCAAGTCTTATTGTTTTCTTTCAAAGCTTTCAGTGTTGTACTAAAATTACCCCTTTTCTGAATTAGATGGGGACGTTGGCGGGATATTTTATCACATGGTCGCTTTAAGCGCGGAATGACCGAACGGGATGTGGAGAGAATCTGCAGAGCCATCTTGGTCTATTGCCTGTTACATTACCGGGGAGATGAGAACATAAAAAGCTTCATCTGGGACCTCATCACGCCTGCAGAAAATGGCAAAACTAAGCAGCTGCAAAATCACTCTGGTAATTCTGCTGGCTCATTTGGTGCCTTGTGCAATTATTTGAATTTTAATCGCAATTAGTAGTTTAATCAGCAAATGATTTAAACAGCCTTCATTTATTATTACAGGTCTTTCCATCCCAGTCCCTCGGGGACGCAAAGGGAAAAAAATCAAATCCCAGAGCAGCTTTGACATTCATAAAGCAGACTGGATTCGGAAATACAACCCAGACACCCTTTTTCAAGATGAGGGCTATAAGAAGCATCTGAAGCACCAGTGCAACAAGTGAGTATACTTAGAGTAAAATGGTGCTTAGGATCTTTACTGACACTCATTTAATCAAATTCTTATTACAGAGATAGCCAAAAAGTATGCAATATAGCTTACTCTTGATTTTCATCCCTAGGGTACTGCTGCGGGTGAGAATGTTGTATTATCTCAGACAGGAGGTGATTGGGAGCCAAGCTTCAAAGGTGCTGGCAGGGGTTGATGCTAGGTGAGTTTTTCTGGTTGATGTAGTACACTTATTCCCCCAATATACTTTTTAGTTGAACATTAAAGGTCTATTCCCATCTAAAAATGATGTATCGCTGTGATATGCCAACACTTTATCGGATGAGAATAACCCTGTAAAGAGGAGCTGTCGGCACTCCTGTAAACGTCTGTTTCATTGAATGCCTGTATTCCCATGAATTCCCCCCAGAGCATCTTTTCTTAGGCTCACGGATTAAATTGATGTATGTGCCGGGACCTTTCTTGGTGTATACATCAAAGAAGTCACTAAAATTAGGACACTCTGTTGTGCCGTTCCTCTGTTTATACCTCCTACAAATTCATTCCTATAGCCCTACTTTTCTCCAGAGAGTCACAACTGACTGGATAGTACCTGAGTGTGTAGGGGCAAAAACTGGTTATAACTAGAGGTGAGCGAATTTAATACTTTCAAATTTGGTTCACGCTCTGTTTGGTGGTAAAAGCAGAATTGCGTTGTGGATTCCGTTGCCACGGACCATAACGCAATTCTATCACTGAATGCATAATAGAAGTCTATGAGCAGATCCGTCCTGTTTCCGTTATGCAGGGGAGTCCTCTTCGTTATGCAGGCCATAGACTTCCATTATAACGGAATGCCTCTAAAGGCACTCCGTTATGCATTCCGTCATAGAATTGCGTTATGGTCCATGGTATCGGAATCCATAACGCAATTCTGCTTTTACCACCAAATGAAGCGTGAACGAATTTCATAACATGAAATTCGCTTATCTCTAGTAATAACCATCTGATACTTTATGCATACATTACTATTAGGAATGACAGAGGAATAGCATTTGTTCATAATTTTTATATTTGAGCAGTGTTGTGTGTGTGTGTGTGTGTGTGTGTGTGTGTTTTTTTTTTTTTTTTTTTTATCAGATAGTTTTTATTAAAGTATTCAAGATACAGAACAAAAAAAAAGGGATGAGTATAGACAATCAAGTTTGGCATTCAGAAAATTGTCAAGACTGTTTTTATAATTGACATCCATATTTCAATAGTGAAAGCAAAAGAAACAAAAATATACCCTTTCAGATGTAACCTAAAATAACCCGCCCCCCAGCGATGAGACGGGTACTATAACACTTGTATAGGTAGTGTGTGTCAGCACAGAACTGTCACCCTGGATAAGGTCTTAGCCCCTTGGCTTTCCATGATGAGCTTGTCTCTCAACTCCTCCACCCCAGATCACCCACCATAGTTATCATTCCCAATCCTGGTCTCGTATATGCAAACTCGGAGACCAAGCGCAGCTCTGAGGGCACTCCTCCCATCACATCCAAGGCAATCATGAGCCAAACTATGCCACATTGATCCTGTAAGATACCTACTTGTCCCAAATTCCTGTGAACTTGCCTTTTAATATATACTCCTTTTTCCAGGCGAATAATCTCGTCCATTCTGTTCAAAAATTCAACCCTAGAAGGGGGCTGGGGTCCAATCCAGTATTTAGCAAATAATTTCCTGGTCAGGAAGAGCAAACGCTGCACCTTCAGGCTCGAATTGCGATTCGTAATGTCCAACAGTTCCAACACACCCGTCCTAGGACCAGACAGGGCCACACTGTGATAAGCCTCTTTAATACAGGTTAGCACGCCTGTCCAGAAATTCCGAAGCTCTGCACACTCCCAGAACCAGTGCAGCAGGGGATGCAGGACTCCCCACATCTAGGGTAGGAGGCAGCATTCCTAACCCCGATCTTGAACAGAAAGGATGGAGTCCGGTATACCCGGTGAATAAGAAGTAATCGGGACTTGCGCTGGCCCTCGCAGACTGATAACTGAGGTGTTCGTGCCAGTACGGCTTTCCATTGATCCTCTGATATATAGCCAACCTCCCCCTCCCATTTTTGTTTACCCACCGAGGAGTCATCTCTCACGGCAATGCAAGTATTTACTACAAGAGATATGTCAGGAGAGCAGACGTGTCCTCTTCAATATACATGGGTGTAGAAAACCCTTTGAACTGTTATAATATTGCATTTTTCTAATCTATATTGTGTTGTCTTATATTTAGCAAAGTATAGTAACAAAAAATGAGGTTTCCCCTTTTTCAGTCTGTAATTGTGGTAATGCGCGACTCTTTTTCTTTACAGAGATATTGATGTATGGGTTCCTCAGGTTGATCAAGCAGATGTCCCCTCACTCTGGTGGGACAGAGAGGCGGACAAATCTCTTCTCATTGGTGTTTTCAAACATGGTGAGTCTGGGTAGGAATCATTAAATGTTATGATAATATGTAGTGGCCTAATCTTGATTGCACTTTTACTAAATCCTTCAAGTGGTATATTTGGAGATTAAGGGTACGGCGACGTTGGTTAACCCTTAGGATACCGGAGTTTTTTGTTTTTTTCTTCATCTTCCTTGAGCCATAACTTTTTTTTTATTTTTTTTTCTGTTCACATAGCTGTATGAGGGCTTATTTTTTGCGGGACAAGCTGTACTTTCTAATGTCACCATTTAATATGGCATACAATGTAGTGGGAAGCAGGAAAATTCCAAATGGAGTTGAATTAGAAAAAAATGCAATTCCTCCACTGTTTTACCGGTTTTGTTCCCACAACATTCAGTTTGCCCTTCATTTTCTGGGTCAATACGATTACAACGATGCCACATATAGGTTTTTTATGTCTAAATGGTGTATAAATAAATGTAAACTTTGAGAAAAACATTTTCTTTTCACCATATTCTGACCCCCATAACTTTTTTTAATAGTTATATCTACTGAGCTGTGTGGGGGCTCATTTGTTACGGGACAATATGTAGTTTTTATTGATGCCATTTTGGAGTGTGTGTGACTTTTTGATCACATTTTATTAAATTTTTTTGCGGTAAGAGAAGCAATTAAGAAATGGCAAATTGTCCATTTTGACCCTTTTTTCCGTTACGCCATTCACCATATTGGAAAAATATTTTTTATTTTAATAGTTTGAGCGTTTTCGGTCGCGGTGATACCCATGATGTTTATATGTTTCGTTATTTATGTATTTATTTTTTTATTATGTGGGAAGGGGGGTGATTTGAATGAAACATCTGAAGTCGATTTGCATAAAACTTTGTTCCAATACTGTACGGAGCAGGAGCTTTTCACAGTATTAGAATGTATTGGCTCCAATGGGCCGAAGTTATTGCTTCTCGAAGTCTCGCGAGACTTCGGTTTATAACTTCATAAATTAATTTGTACTGTAAAAACAACTTCCCGAACTCAGGTTCAGTTCCAAGGTATGACTATATATAGATAAATATATACCGTATTTTTCGCCCTATAAGATGCACTTTTTTCCCCCAAAAAAGTGGGGGGAAAATAGTGCTGTGTCTTATGGGGCGAATGCAGCAAACATTGATACACCGCCGCGCTGCTAAAGAGCGCAGCCGGCGGGTGTATCAACGAGGACGGGCTGTGGGCGGCATCTTGCTTGCTAATGACAGCAGGGCCCGTTGCAGTAACTGTATTCTACTACATCGGGCCGCTGTAGTGCCATGCAGCGCCATCCACAGATATAATGCAGTGCCATCCACAGATAAATCCCCACCCATTCAGTGCCATCCACAGATAAACCCCCCATGCAGTGCCATCCACAGATAACCCCCCATGCAGTGCCATCCACAGATACCCCCATAACAGTGCGTCATAATACTGTCATGCACAGAACACCATTAGTAAAAAAAAAAAAAAACTCCTTTTGGTTCAAAATTATTTTTTTCCTATTTTCCTCCTCAAAAACCAAGGTGTGTCTTATGGGCAGGTGCTTCTTATAGGGCGAAAAATAGGGATTATTATGAAAAAAAAAAAAAAAAATTTTTTATTTTGAATCTCATATTTGAGCATACAAAATCCATAATAAAAAAAAATTGAACAATATTGGATTTTTAAAATCCATTTATTATTGAGAATTGCTTATTTCTTATGTTGGCCTGATTAGGAACAAATAAATAAGAATTGCAGTTTCTATATCCTGGTCTCTTCAGTGAGACCCAGAGCATTGAAATCAATTACCGGTATCCTCATTGGCTGCATCGCCGTGAATACATTTGTATGTAATATGTGTTTTCATATTAAAAATGTACATAACTGACTACATTGTACTTTTTTCTCTTTAAGCAGTACATTCCTTGAATTGTCGCACTACAACACTCAGTGACCCCTTTACTTTCCATGCAGGTTATGAGAAGTACAACACCATGCGTGCTGATCCTCTGCTTTGTTTCTTGGAAAAGGTGGGAGGACCAGATGAGCAGGCAATTGCAGCCGAGCACCATGCACAAGACTTTGCTGAATTGCCCGAGAGGTGAGAATGGTTTGCCAAAATCTAACAAGGGTAGAACAAAACAGTGTATGGTGCTGTCAGTGATGAATTGCCATGCTAATACCGACGCAACAGCCAGGGCCTTGAAGGACCTGTGCTGGGGGCGAGTGAGTTAAATCCCCTTCTCAATCTGTGAGTGCTGATGGCAGCTAGAAATGAGGTTAAGCAGATGCTTAATATTCTGTGTTTAGTAACCTATTGCAACACTTCTGAATCCTTCAGTGGAGACTTTGATAGGGATATGGAAGATCCAGAATACAAACCACTACATGGCCAGAAAGATCCTGACGATGAGGTAGGCTATGCCATCTTGGGCTCCTTTCCCTCTTCACACTTCATTTTCTACTACTTTTGTTTCTATTTCTAAAACACCCGACTTATATAAAATTGCTGTGTTTCTGTAGATGGACCCTTTAATGATGGATGAGGAAATATCTGTAGTTGATGGTGAAGAAGGTGAGTTACTGATAAATGAATGTACCCTAATGTCACTGTGCCATCATCATCTAGGAGGCTAGTTACCCACCAGCTGATGCTGCATTGCTATCTGCCAAAATAAAAAACGGGAGCAATAGATTTGTCGGCTATGCTTGCCATTGTCTCATTGATCATGATGACTTTCCAGCCAGGTAAGAGAACCTCAGAGGTGCATGGTCCAAGAACCCTAGAAATCACTGTGAAACATGAGAGCAACTTTCAGTGTTCTCTTCCGAGGGTAGATGTTGGGACTTAATGTTTGTTTGCCAACGGTGTAAACGGTATTGTTAGTTTCGAACATTTTTTTTAACTCGTTCATTCCCTTTTACTTTTAGCCATACCTATGCCAAGTGGCATGTTATGGCCACCAGGGTCTGCTCTCACAGCTCGTCTCCGTCGCCTTATTACTGCCTACCAACGTAGCTACAAACGTGAACAACTAAAGATGGAAGCTGCAGAAAGAGGTGACAAACGGAGGAAACGTTGTGAAGCCGCTTTCAAACTGAAAGAAATTGCACGTCGAGAGAAGCAACAAAGGTTAGTACGTCGGATGACTTTCAGTAAGGGCTTATTGTATCCACTAATGTGTATGGAGAGCAGGTATCTTGGTTTCCACTACACTTATCCTTGTTGTACCCATTCCTTTCCCTAGCTTAGTACTATTGTATATCTTCTTTTCACAGGTGGACACGGCGTGAGGCCTGTGACTTTTTCCGTGTGCTATCCAGCTTTGGGGTGGAATATGACCCAGACACCCAACATTATGACTGGCATAGATTTCGTAGCTTAGCAAGATTGGACAAGAAAACAGACGAGTCTCTGATGAAGTATTTTCATGGTTTTGTGGCAATGTGCCGGCAAGTGTGTCGTTTGCCACCAGCCGCAGGAGATGGTGAGTAAAACTGGTGCTTGTTTAAACTCTAGGCTGGTTGTGGGAAATAGAAGTGTATCCTGTGTCTCATAGTTTATTTAAATCTTTTCTTTAGAACCACCAGATCCATCTCTGTTCATTGAACCCATATCAGAAGAACGTGCCTCACGCGCTTTGTTCCGTTTAGACCTCCTGCGTAGGGTGCGAGAACAGGTCCTGTGCCATCCTTTACTTCCTGCACGTTTATCTCTTTGTCGGCCAGACCCAGAACTGCCAGAGTGGTGGGAGAGTGGCCGGCACGATAAAGAACTACTTGAAGGAGCAGCTCGCTATGGTCTGAGCCGCACTGATCTCACGTTAATGCCAGACCCCTCGTTTTCGTTTTTAAGTTGCCGACTCGGCTACCTCCAATCTCGGGGTGTGTCTAATCACTCCCGCCCATCCACTCCCACCTCTGTTGTTACTTCGCTGCCTTCCCAAGAACTTCAACAACCTCATATGCTTTCGCTTTCCTCATCTGTGAGCTCTTCTCCAGCTCCACGCAGATCCTCTTGTTCTTCATCGTCTTCATCATCCAGTTCAGATGATTCCTCAGATGAGAACGAGAACAGATTATCCAAACTTAATAGTGAGTATATGCAAGTAGAGTCAGAGCTACATATAAAATGAAACTTGCTAATAGATAATGTACATGCATACAGGACCATTATGTTTTTGTTAGTACAGCTGCGAAGACCATCTCTTACTTTAGATAAACTGACCTGGTTTCATGGGGAACTGTGTAATGCTTTATTTCTCCTGTGGTTGGCACTATGGGAGAATAGAAGACTTGTTGGCATCTTCCTCCACATGTTACAGCTGATAGCCAGGGGTGGATTAAGTGGCCCAAAGGCCTGGGGCCTTTCCTCAAGCTTGGGCCCCACGAGAAAAAACAAAACAAAAAACAGGTATACTGTGATGCAGGCCTGTGTTACCAGTTCCCGACGCAGGCAGTCAAGATGACATCATCATCCTGATCTGTGCCGCCCTACAGTTTCACGCTGGGTTCACACTTGAGCATACTTGATACGCGCGTTTTTGTCGCACGTATTACAGCGCGTTTGTGGAAATGGGAAACGCGCGTCGTACGTGTGTTCGTGTGATTGACCACTCTGGCATCAATCACAATATGTGCGACAATACGCCTCAAAGAAGCTCCTGTACTTCTTTGGGCATTTTACAGCGCGTTCGTATGAGACTGAACGGTGGGGATGGGAGCTATGGACACCTGTACCCTGCTGTAGTAGTCAAACGTGGGGCACTGGGCAAAACATCTGGGCCCCAAGCCCTGGATGTTTGCCCAGGAATATTGGGCGTTTTGAGTGGCCATAGGCCCCTTAGCAGCATCAGGTCCAGGGCAGCCAACCCAAACGTCTCTGTTGTAATCCACCATTGCTGATAGCTAGGGATTCCTGTAACTCCTTCTAATCGGGAGCATTGGTTGCATATTCATTAGACTCTGTTATGTTCTCTTTTTAGCAGGCCTGCCACATTCTCGTTTATTTGATGAAGAAAGTCGCTTGTCTCTCACTGCCTCCCCTGCTGACCTCAACACGGAGGACAGTGCTCAGACGGTTCTGGAAAATGCACAAAGTGCAGACTGGCCAAAGGTAACTCCCAGACAAGTACTTCTTTTGAAAGGCCATTGAATCTGGTGATCATATATAGTGATCTGCAATACCTACTGTGTTGTTTATAGGACCGAGTTCTAATCTGTCGAATTGAACAAGTTTGTAATGCGGTGTTGACTGGAAAATGGGCTTCACCACGAAGAATAACTGACCCACCAAGTGACAGTCCTGACAGCCTCTCTCCGACACCAGAAGAACGGAGTCCTGCTTCTTTTACACATATACGCTCTGTACCTGACCCAAAGGAATTTACAGTACAGATCAGAAGTGTAAGTAAATGGATCCCTTGTAGCAGCACCTTTCTTGGCTCTTGACTGGTGGTATACAGCTGAAAATCACATGTTTCCAAAAGCCATATCTAACAAAGTATGATCTCCCGTCAACCTGTTATTCTTCATTTCCTCCTCTAGGAAGAAGGGCTAAAAATAAAGTTTCAGAAACACAAGCTTCTAGGTAATGGAGCAGTGGAGTCTGTACAGCATGTCCACAAGAAGAAAAGTAAAAAGAAGCTGGCACAGGTAAGAGGTTTTCACTATAGTAACCACACAGGATATGAATGTGAAGTGCTTGCTTTGGATTTAAGAAATTACGTGTATTGAGGGGCCCAAAGCAGCACAAAACCGTTTCCCCCAGCAGGTCTCTGGAATTATTAAAATCAGAGATTTGACTTGGACCATATCTGGTATTAGTAATTCTACTGTATTTGTTGTGTAGTGATCCATGTCTGACCATCTACTCGTTACATTTCAGATGGATCTAGATATGGATACTCGAATACCAGTTGTGAATCAGAGGGATGGCACGGTGCTTCTTGGAGAGGAAGCCCCAAAACGCTGTCAGTTGCATGAATGGCTGCATAGACACCCTGACTACATTGTGGATCCCCGCTTTTTAGCAGTAAGGCTTTTTTTTCCCCATGTTTCATATCCATGTATATTTTACTCATTGTCGCTGTCCAAAGAAGAGCATGTTGGACTTGGCTGCAGGGTTTTCCAACTTTATATTAGTTAGTCAACTTTTAGTGCTCTCATTTCATATGAGGCCACATGCAGGCATCACTTTTGCTCCTGTTGGTTTATGAATGCAGGGGCATTTGCTATATTCTAAAATGTGTAGTTGTTTATTGTTGGGAGCTTTATCATTCTCGGGAATGATGATGTCCTCGGTATCTCTGATTCGGCTTCACAATTTCTTCATTGCACATTAGCTTTGGTGATCCCTGCAAGACCACGTTCATATGTTGTGGATTGTGTCGGCATTTAGGTGCAGCTTTTGCTCTCAATTCTAGATTAAATCCACGACAAGTTTGCGTCATTCACATACCTCAGAGAATCCAGTCTATCATTATTGAACTTTAGCGGAGATAAATCCGGGTGCGGATCATATGCTGATCTGTTCATTTGATGGTAGTTCAAACTATGATTTCTGCTGTGGATTATCATCAGAATTTACCATGAATGTGTCTAGTGCAAACCCAACCATGTCAACATAGCCTTAAACACGAATGGTTTGAATTGTCTTCCCTTATAACTTTTATATGCAAGTATACAACCGCAGACAAAAGCCCGAATAGTCTGAAAATTGTAGAATAAAAACATGTCCAATAATACTCAGTCCTCTGTTTTAGAGGAGTCAGGGACTAATATAAAATACTCTAAACTGACTGCAGTGACAAATACTGACTTCTACAAAGATAATACTATATTTGAAACATGCTGTGAATATAACGACTTGGTAAGCGATTTGTATGCTGTTCATGTCATTCATTATCAAGATCCATGATTTATTTATCTTCTCCATTTTTTTGCACACAGTATATGGAAGACCGAAGGAAACGCAAAAAGAAGAGTAAGAAATCAAAATCTTCCTCGACAGCACTTGGAGGTGTGGGCACGGTGCAGCAATCCCACCATCATAATGGTAAAAAGGTAAAGTAGCTAGCCCTGAGGGCCGAAAACCTTCAATTATTTAAATGTCTGCAGGATGTAATTCTACCTTACTGGGACACTAAACCTAGATACTAATGATGAAAGGGTTATCTTGCCAGCAGTGTATCCGTATACCCCCAAAACAGTCCTAAAATTACATTTTACTCATTTTTGGGCTAAAAATAAAACTGATCTTTAATAAATCATTCTGTTTGCAGAGTATTACGTCTCAGTCCTGTCAGCTGACGGCTCATGTGAAGCCCTGTCAGGAGATCAGAGACCACATAAACATTCATTATAGCTGAACTCTTTATCAGACTGATAAGAATATGTGTAAAATGTAATCCTAAAAAAAAATAAAAAATTGCCCCAAAGGTGTCCATAGCCTTTAAATAAGGTCTGCTCAGAACAAAAAGGGGTTAGAGAGATTGTTGCATCTCGCCGTTTCCAGTGGTGAGATGGGACTAAGCGCTGTCCCCAGGTAGCTGGGTTTGTGGAAACTGCCGAGTGGGCCGGCACTGTGTCTGTAACTCCCATTGCAGTGGATGGGAGCTATGTAAACAGTGTAGCAGAAGAAGCTGTACTGCTTCTGTTACAGAAACGGTGGAGTGCCGACCCACTCGGCAGTTTCAGTAATCCACCTGTGGGCCCACTTAGTCTCATCTCTTCATGGAAACGGCAAGATGGACACTCCCCTTGTATTCTGTTTTGGGCTACTGAGGGGTGGGGTTTGGCCATGGGGGTGTGGCTTAACAATCTTTCGGTCCTAGTGCAGGCTGTAAGGGATGGCGGCGTGTGTTCCCGGGAATTATACTGTGAGGCAGAACATTATCAAAGGAAAGGAGAAGATTGCGTGAGAAGTTTGAGAGTTTGCTGTAACTTTTAGTATTTCGTATATTTAGTGCTCTTTTATAGCCTAAGTAGGCAACCAGTAGTTTGAGATGTACTTACTCCTGAGTAGATTACTGAATTCTAAGTTCACCAGTGAGCAGGAGAGGACTGGGAACTTAGTGGCCCTGGAAAAAAAATAGGTGGCCCTATGTTATAGACGGGTCCAAAAGTAGCAACACAAGTAGGCGGCGTCAGCAATACCATAGCGCAAAATACTGTCCCATCAGAACCATATCCCACAGTGTAGCAAAATATATTACCCCAAAAGCTATATCCCCCTGTGGTGGTTCAGTTGTCTCTGATTAGGATATGGAGCAGACTTCGGAGGCGAGATGCCGGCCATGACATGAGTACCTGATTCTCACAGCTTTACACTCAGTTCACACTTTCGCCTAAAACGCCGCGTTCGAACGCGCAAAAAAATGCACAACAGTACAGGAACCATGCATTCCAATGGGGGTGGTTCACACTTGCGCGTTTTTATGCGCTCAACGCGCTAAACGTCCGACGCATAAGCAGTATGTTCGCACCGGGCGCTGAGTGCTTGTGCCAATATACTAATGGGAAACGCGACAGCGTGTTGTTCGGCGTTTGTGCAGCGTAAAACGCGCCTATGGACGCGCGTTTTTCAAAGTTTGCAACATGCTGGATCAGCCACCATGGAATTTCACACCTCTAAAGCACTCAGATTGGCCAAACTATATATAGCGAGGGCTGTTTGGTCATTGGCCAACTATGCAGTCAATCACATAAACGCGCGTCAAACGCGCCTACACTATTTACCAAAACGCTTGAAAAAAACGCGCGTAAACGCCAGTCTTGAACGCACAAAAAACGCTAGGCTTCAAAACGCTCAGGTCTGAACCCAGTGTTAATTATCCCTGAGAGCTTGTTATGTACCTGGGCAGCGGCAGAAAGAGGGGCTTGGGCGGCCCCCCTTTGCATCAGCCCACTGGGAAATTTCCTTGTAAGGTCTATGGCCCCTGCCAGTGAAGAAGCTTCATTCTGTAGTATCACTCTCAGTAGATTGAAAAGTTGGATTAAAGCTCCACTAATTCTTACTACTTGAGGCCTCTGATTTTGATTTATATATAGACATTTCCTTTCCACTTTTTGCTCTGCACAATTCCGTTTTCTGTGATGTGACTTTTCCACGGATATCCCTTGTCTTTGCTCCATTTTTGAGAAAACATTTGCAGGGTTACAGTGACTGCAGTACATACATGTACAAAATAAAAATCTTGTGAAACTTTTATTAAGACTGACGTTTTAGATGCCAGTCTTAATAAGCCGTATACCTGGCGGTGGATCTCCGAAGTAATGTAGAAGCGCCAGCCTCTACATAACTTCGGCGTATCCATCGACGGTTTTAAATATAGGACCGCTTCCTTGCTGTGTTACATTTAGACCTTTTTCTATGCCTAAAACAGGCATAGAAAATGGTAAATGAGATGGGCCTGTCGACCTTCCCCGCCCGCGCCATGCCCACTTTTTTTTGGACCTAGCACAAGTGGGAAAGAAGTAGTAAGATTCTACCGCACCATGGCGTGCGCAAGAAACTGCTCCAGATGTACGCCACTCCTACATCTGATCACAAATGACCCCCTGTGTTTGAAAATTGGTCTTGTAATGATGAAGCAAGTCTGAACCTACTCTTGTGCCATTGCTCATTATCTCTTTCTTTTCAGTCTTCTCTTCCAGAGACTACATTTGATACTCAGCATCTTCCCACATCTGCTAAAAAGAGGAAGAAACGTCCTCCTTCCAAGATAATAATGCCACCTGTGATGCACACAGCTGGGGACTCTTCTCATTCCTTTACCCGGGACCCTAGACCAGAACCCGCTAATCCTTTGCGGGCTATGTATGGAGCGGCAGGGGGAGGGATCCTACACCAGTCTGGACTTGGAGGAATGGGATTACCCCGTTTCCACTCTCTGCATGCAGCGTCTGCAAGCAGAATTCAAGGACCTACATTTGGAGATGATTTACCTGGCTATGAGCCCCCACAACAACATTTTTCTTTGCTTGATGACCCTATGATGCCAGCAAATTCTTCTTCTAGTGACGATGATTTGGACAGACCCTGATAAGACCATTCCCATTGTGGGAACTATGAACAACTCAGAGATGCAGGGCCAAAACCCCTCTTTAGAGACTTCACAATTTTCTCATCAGTAGCCTGTTTTTGTTTTTTGTTTTTTTTGTTTTCCCTTCTCCTTATCAGAACTCCAAACCGTTTCCAGCTTCTAGTCCCAGGATCCCCCGCGGCAGGATTCACGCTGGATCACAAAGGACAAATGATATATATTTTTTTTTAATTTAATATTAACTCTATTGCTGGAAGGGGCCTTGTACCACACTAGCACAGAACAGGTTCTGGAACACGATGAACAGTCTTAAAGTGCAATAAAGCACTTGGGATCTGGGTGACAAGGTCCCTGTCCCATTTTGGGGTTCTCCACTATTCACCCAGCCCTGGTGTGCATCACTCCCATAGGTCACTGTTATGGGGATAAGATGAATTGGATGTGTTGCGGTCACATAACTGCAACTTAAGTTGCACAGGACATAAGAAAATCTTTGCAAAGCAGAGTTAGATCTGTGCAACATCTGTATGAGGGAGGGAATGGGCACTTTCTGTTTGTGTGTACATGCGGGACCTGACCTTGAGGAGCAGAAATTGAATTTTGTAGGGTGCAGGAAATGTGAGGAGCCAGCCCTCACGTTGCCTCCTTGGACATCCATAAGAAATCAATAAATTACTTGATTTAATAGAATGTGTGTGTTGTGGAATTAATATGTACGGTGTATTAATCATTACTGCATATTCAACCACTTGGGTTACCCTGCCTTTCATCTTTTCAGATCTCTATGCTGCTTGTTTAAAGTCTGCCATCAAATCAAATTCGGGCCAAGGCTACACAACTACCTGTCCTGAACTTCCAGCACTGCCAGGGTCACATAACATTGTATTGATTTATGATGCTATATAACCCTTAGAGGTCTGGAATGTACTGGATAACACTGACATAATGCTGTCAGTGTTATCCAATACATTTCAGAACTGTATGGTTACATAGCATCATAAATCAATATAATGGTATGCGACCCCAGCAATGCTGGCAGTTCAGGACGGGTGCTGCGCTGCGAGTCCGGAGCGTGACACTCGCTCGTCTGAAACCAGCCTAACTCTGCATAAAGCACAGCAAATCATAGTGGATGTGTTTGCACTGAAATCTAGCAGGTTTGGCTTTCTACTGGCGGTCATACCACAGCTGCTGTACCTTGTGGGTCACAACCCAAATTAATTCTACAGCATCTTATGTCACATGACAAGTCGCTGTCTAGCCCTAGAAGTCTCAGACATGTATGCTAAATATTTCACTGCACATTTCAGAGCCAATGGACACATGATCAGTGCTTTTCAATGGCGTCGTTTAAAGGGGTTTTACCATCTCAACCTTTCATGGCTGCAGTAGGATTAACCCACAGTAAGCAACGGCCCCGGGAGGTAGGGCTGTGGATTCGGTAAACCAAAGCTCTGACTACTATTCCTGCATTTTATCACACTCCAACTTCTTCATAAATGGCCAGTAATTTAATAATACATTTTCTGTAGTAAAATGGTAACATTGCACTTTTTCTCACCATCATGTAAGTAATCAGGCTGCTCAGATGGAACATAAACTATATTTATTAGAATACAATTTTTGGAATTCCTGACACTTTTCTAAATTCCTGTAAGTAAATATGCAATGCACTGTGCATTTAATAACTGAAAAACACTGTTATACATTTGTACGAAATTCAAAAATGCGTTAGAAAAAGTTAGAAAAGCTCTATATGTATGTCCTGGAAACGCAGAGAATCGTGTGCAGGTCTAAATGGGAATAGAAGAAACCTATTAAAAGTGCAGCTTCGATCCTGCGCACTGGTTCCCGTGTGTCTATCTTGCGGTCCGCGGCTTGTTTACTTCCTCTCCGCTAGGATCATCTGCTCCTCTGCAGCCAATGACTGGATTCAGCGGTGACGTGTCCACAAGAGATGCATGCAAGCCGTGGACCAGAAGATAGTCACATGGTAGACAGGGCGCAGGACCGGAGCAGCGGGAAGTAGGTAAGTATTCTTTCCATAGCAGAGGCAGGTTGTGGGCTCCTGTGAAGTTACTCATTCCCTGTCGTCCTGTTCTGTTTAGCAGTTAGGAGACGGCTGTAGGCGTGCCCAGTAGTAAACTTCTTCTATGGTCTTTAGAGGAGGAACTTACTACTGAGCATGTGCAGCACAGATTCAGGCATTGTAACTGAGGGCCTTGGATCAGGATGAAGATACCTAGTCTAAGAGACAGGAGAGGTGAGAACTGATTACAGTATCTATCTTGTATATCCAAATGTGTATCCCATGGACTGATATCAGCTAGTTTTAAAACAGCAAATGTACTATTCCATATAAAGAAGTAAAAAGTCCTTAATACATCACATTTTATCTTTCCGTGTCCAGACTGCCACGTCTCCATGCATTCCAGTCCATGTGCGCTCAGTTATTGCTCCGTTAACGGCTCAATAGGACATTGAATGAGCGCACATGGACTGGAATGCACGGAGACGCAGCAGTCTGGACACAAAAAGATCAAATGTGATGAATTAAGACTTTTTACTTATGTGTCTTATGTTTTACTTATCCGGCCTTAAAATAAAGGATTGATTGAGAACTAGCGGATATTAGTCACTGGAATACACGTGTGGATATACAAGTTGGATGAGTAGCTAGTGGAGCTGCTGTGTATGAGGACTTTGCCACATATCTTCTATATTTTGAATTAACTGATTATCACTAGGGTTAAGCGAATTGCATAAACCTTCGTTATAATACTGTACAGAGCAGGAGCTCCGTACTGTATTAGAATGTATTGGCTCCGATGAGCGAAAAATGTATTTCTTCGCAAAGTCTCACAAGACTTCGCACAATAACTTCATAAATTAATTTTGTACTGTAAAAAAACATTTTCCGAATGATGTAGTTCAGGGTTCAGCAACCTTCGGCACCCCAGCTGCTGTGAAACTACAACTCCCAGCATGTACACCTATTTGGCTGTTCTTGTAACTCTCAAAAAAGTGAAAGGAGGATTCTGGGAGTTGTAGTTTCAGAACAGCTGGAGTGCTGATCCCTGCTCTATTCTGTGCATCAGCCCATGGGAACTCAGGAGCAGCAGGATGAGTAATGCCCTGGACAAGTGTGACCGCTGCAAAAGAAGAGGTTGCCCCTTCAAGCTAAGGCAATTGAGGCCTAACATCGATGTCTGCTTAGGGAGGTCCCCCATAGTGTAAATATAGACTGTATATCGTTTAAAGGGATTCTCTGGCCCCATAATTTTTTTTTATCTGCATTCAGTACCCCAAAAACTGCATAATTCTCCCCCAAATTTAGCGCTTTCCTTCAGCTCATTTTTAAGGGGCTGTCTCTCCAAAAAATATTCTAGGTGCTAAGTATTTAGAACCTGGATTTAAATAGTTTTGTAATTGCATGTAATTAAAAATATGGCACAGCCACGGAGTTAGGCTCCATTCACACGACCGTATGTTGTCCGCAAAAAAACTGATCCGTTTTTTTGCGGATTAGATGCTGTCCCATTCACTTTTCTTTCATTGCACAGCTCAGCAAAAAAAATGAAACATGTCCTATACTTGTCAGTGAAAATCAGGACATGGCCCTATTGAAGTCTATGGATCAGCAAAAAAACGGAATGCGGACACGGATCCGTTTTTTTGCGGACAACATACGGTCGTGTGAATGCAGCCTTATTCAATAAAATGTGTCTGTATAGCGCCACCTGCTGTTTGGTTTTTTCCTATTTCTTTGTCCTGCTCATTGAGATGGCATCACGTGCTCCGTTTCATCCTTCCACTGCCTCCTGAGCTGTGATAGGGAGATCATGGACACGCCCCCTGACCTGCAGCAGAAAAGGCACTCCTCTTGAGCTGCCAGCTTGATATCTATAACAGGGGTCAGCAACATTCAGCACTCCAGCTGTTGTGAAACTACAATTCCCAGGATGCTCTATTCATGTCTATGAGAGTTCTTAGAAGAGCAGAGCATGCTATGCATGCTGGGAGTTTTAGTTTCAGAACAGCAGGAGTGCCAGAGGTTGCCTAACCCTGCTCTAGAATGTTCCACAGGGCTTGCTCCACCTATCACTACTAGGGTTGATTGAATCGAAGTATCAAAAGTGGACTTCGATCTAATTTTCCTTGAAATTCGGATTTGCCACAAAGCCAAATTTCCTTGTGCTTCGTGGTAACGAATCAATTTTCCCTGAAATTACATTAAAAAAAGTATGTGTGTGTATATATATGTATGTGTGTATATATACTATATTTTGCACTCACATCATCCATTTGAGCATCAACAGGCCATCCTAATTGAAGATGCCACGCCGTATATGTATGGCGCAGCTGGACGTGACTTAAGGACCAGCTCCGTACATGTACGGTGCAAGGTCCGCCGAGTGCTGGGGCAGGATCGCGGAGGAATCGGGGCACCATAGCTGCTCTTACCGGCAGGCATCCATGTCGGGTAAGGGCAGCATGGTGTCTTTCCGGGTCATGGGGTGGTGACCGGCACCGGTCTCCTCCGAGGTCAGGCAGGGGACTACAGTGTTTGGCGTCCCGTGCCAGCGTTGCGATTAGCTAGAACAACTCTGCAGGCAGCCATTCTAGCTAGTGACTGCATGCAGAGAGGTTCTGTGCTTCTTTGTGCTGTTTGTTGGCTTGCTGGGACTTGTGGTGCACGGCCATTGCCATTTGAGAAAAGAACATCTGGAATTGCAGCTGTTCCAGATCCATAAACCACCCTCCATCCCTGTCCCTTGCGTGTGTTGCACAAATAAAAAAAAAAATTTTTTTTTTTTATTTTTTTTTTTTACTGGCTGCTTTTGTGCTGTATTTGTGTTAAATAGAAATCAATTTTAGGTAGTGTTAGTGTAGATTTTGCACGTACATAATATCTGTGTGCGTCCTGCACCTGCTGGGTGCTGATCAGTTTACTGTGCAGATTTTTTTTTTTTGTGTAGTTACAAAGTACAATCATGCCATAGTAATGGAAAACATTCTGGTGCTAATGCTATGCTTATTTTGTAAAATTGAGATTCTTAGCAAATACATTTTTTGTGCAAAATTATTTGGGCCCGTCTGCCAAACGTCAAGGCGATCTCTGTAAGACAGAACCTAACACTAAATACTACCTGTTATGTGCCATAACGGCCACCATAAAATTCAGGGAGAGCATCTCTCTGTTTCTCTGTGTAGATCAGTCCCTATTACTTTTCAAAAGGAGGATTAGATTCCGCCAGTACCTGCCTAGCAAACGGGCAAGGTATGGCATAAAGATATACAAACTTTGTGAGAGTAGCTCCGGGTATCCACCCACAAGTTCTGCATTTACGAAGGGAAAGATTCCCGGATAGAACCCCCAGAATGCCCCCCATCCTAGGAATTAGTGGGAAGATTGTGTGGGACTTGCTGCACACTGCTGGATAAAGGGTTACCACCTCTATGTGGATAACTATTATACCAGCATACCCCTATTCATGTCCCTAACTGCCAGAGGTACTGTGGCTTGTGGTACAGTGCGCAAAAATCAGAGAGGCCTCCCTAGATCCCTGGTAGGGCAACCACTGAGAACGGGTGACAGTAGGGCTCTCCTCCATGAGAACATGCTGTTGGTGAAGTTCAAGGACAAGAGGGACATCTTTGTACTTACCACCATTAACCCTAACGCCAGCCCCCCTGCTCCTGTACGAGGTACCACTACCACTACCCCCAAACCAGTTTGTATCCTGGACTACAACAGGCACATGGGAGGGGTGAATCTTTCAAATCAACTTCTGAAGCCTTACAGTGCCACACCAAAAACTAAAGTGGTACAAAAAGCTGGCCGTAGACATTGTACAGATGGCAATGTGCAATGCGTATGTGCTATTTCAAACTGCAGGCCACACAGGGACTTTCCTTCAGTTCCAAGAGGTGGTTATCAAGGCCCTAATTTTTCAAAGCCAGGCCGGGGAGGGTCCCAGTTAGGGTGACCACATGTCCCGGATCGCCCGGGACAGTCCCGCATTTGGTGAGTCTGTCCCGGGTCCCGGTCACCTTCAATCCGGGACAATGCACTGTCCCGGAATGACCTGAGGGCTGCGGCACAGACCGCAATTAGCAGCAGCGAAGCGGCATCCATCATCGCATTTAGTTTCACAACACATCTATTCTACACAGTGACAGTGACTCCACTCCGAGTCAGAGATTCACCTCCGGAGTCCGGTGATCCGCCAGGCGCAGAGTGAACGTGCGTGACGTCACTTGCAAGGCGCCACCGTCGCCGGCTTATGATGTCAGAGGCTCTGCAGAGGAGTCTGGAAATGAAGTGCTGCACGGCAATAGGCGGGGCAGCAGACTGTGCTGACTGACTCACTGCTGAGGTAACTGGCGGGTCCTCCCTCCTGTAGTGCGAATACAGTTTTTTCAGATCAGACAGCAACTCCAGTCCAGTCCATTCATGTTGAATAATCGGGTATAAGGATAGGGAATGGGATAAGAGCAGCATTTACAACTTGTGTGTGTGTGTGGACTGGAGGTTTTTTGGAAGTGATGGTATTATATACTACTAGCAGGAGACAGTGAGACACTTATATAGTATATTGTCTCATGTCTGTGTACTAAGGGTACTTTCACACTTGCGGCAGGACGGATCAGGCAGGCTATTCAGCCTGCCGGATCCGTCCTGACGTAAGTGCCTGTGCACTGCCGTGCTGCTGCTCCGTCCCCATTGACTATAATGGGGGCGGGGGGCAGAGCTATGGCAGCGCACGGCAAAGTTCGCCGGACTGAAAAGTAGCTCCGCCCATCTCAAGTATAAGTTTGACGAAATGCACTTGTGAAAGTGTCCCTGAATGGCAGTTAGGAAATGTGGGATAAAAATTGTTTGTGCGTGGCTACACTCTGTTACCAGACAATGATGCGCAGGTGCTCACCCAATGGCTTTCACCCAAGGCCCCAATGTTGCAAAATACTAAAAGAAACAGTAGGGGGCACACTGCTCCAAGTGGGTCATAAGATCACGTTAAAATTACTAGTTTAATAAACATAAATTACATAAATAAATACAGTATGTTAATTGCATAAATAAATACAGTAGGTTAATTCATATGTGCATCCTTCTAGCAAGTGCAAAAAACTTGTGCAAAAGTGGTAAACAGTGTCAACTTCAATGTTTGAAAAGTGTTATATAAGGAAATTTGCTCCAAAAAACACAACAGTTCACTCACACTCCAGAAATTATGCCGTGTGGCTCAATTAGCGCTTGTAAATAGATTAGTGTGCCAATGCGCTTCTAGTAGTCCACCGTTAACCAGCTGCCAATATGTCTTTAAGATGCTGCCGTGCTTAAATTGTATAGAATGTCTCGTGCACTATTGGAACAAGGTGCAATATACTCCTGCCACCAAATCCACTGTTCAATATTGGATAATGATTGTCAGTCCCAATACAGCCACCGCACCATTCACAGACTCCGCTAAGTATGCGGCTTTGTTTAGGCTGAAAAGTAGTTGGCAGTGTATAGAAAATTAATGCGTTCCCACGGCAAAGGTCCACAGTCGCTATAGCTATACCGATGTCTCCTTACCTCCTTCCCGACGTGTAGTGATTCGATCAGCTTCCGCGTGCATGCGACCTCTCCGTACCACTGGCGTCCCACGTGGTATCGGTCCTAACGTGGCGTCCCACGTGACCGGAGGTTACGGGAGCACTAGAGGGATAGGAGGGCAGGTACTTGCTGGATCCTAGCGCCTGCTATTGTCTGTCTATACAGGAGCTTGCACCTATCTGGTGACAAAATAAAATATGTTCAAAGTCCGGACTCTGGTAAAGTTTGTATAGGTGGTCAGTATTCCCAGACGCGTTTCGGGATTGTCCCCTTCTTCAGTAGATACTGACCATAATTTTTTGTATCCTTAAATAGCAAAAAGTGGCAGTATTCAAAATGTGGACTGGATGGTGGACCTTTTAGATGCGTACATAGTACATGAATACGATAAGATTTAAAAAATACATAAATACAATAAAATTTAAAAATCTCCATCTAATAAAAATTCTCCATATAGTCTTATAGAAGCTCTATGTGAAACAAAGGGTATAGTTATTAGGTTCCCACTTTGAAGTGGACGGCTGTTTAAGCCCCCCTCACCCATATTCCCATCTTAAACAGCCGTCCACTTCAAAGTGGGAACCTAATAACTATACCCTTTGTTTCACATAGAGCTTCTATAAGACTATATGGAGAATTTTTATTAGATGGAGATTTTTAAATTTTATTGTATTTATGTATTTTTTAAATCTTATCGTATTCATGTACTATGTACGCATCTAAAAGGTCCACCATCCAGTCCGCTAATTGAGCCACACGGCATAATTTCTGGAGTGTGAGTGAACTGTTGTGTTTTTTGGAGCAAATTTCCTTATATAACACTTTTCAAACATTGAAGTTGACACTGTTTACCACTTTTGCACAAGTTTTTTGCACTTGCTAGAAGGATGCACATATGAATTAACCTACTGTATTTATTTATGCAATTAACATACTGTATTTATTTATGTAATTTGTTTATTAAACTAGTAATTTTAACGTGATCTTATGACCCACTTGGAGCAGTGTGCCCCCTACTGTGGTCACCCTAGTCCCAGTACTTCAGGAAGTCATGGTGCCCGTGTTGTACCAGGGCAACATTTTGCAGGTCAAGTCCCCCAGACAGCAAGCAAGGGAAGGACGCCCAAAAAATTCTAGGAAACACCTTTGAGGTCAAAGTGCTCACTGCACACCATTAAAGATTCCTTGAGGGGTATAGTTTCCGAAATAGGGTCACTTTTTGCGGGTTTCCACTTTAGGGCCACCTCAGGGTGTCTTCATATGCGACATTGCTCCCAATTACCATTCCAGCTAAATCCGCTCTCCAAAAGCCATATGGTGCTCCTTCCACTCTGGAGCCTGCTGTGCGCCCATACATCAGTTTTTGAGCACATATGCTGTGTTTCTGTAAACTCCAGATTCAGGGTGATAGATTTAGGCCCCTTTCACACGGGCGAGTTTTCCGCGTGTGTGCAATGCGTGAGGAGGACGCATTCATTTCTATGGGGCTGTGCACATGAGTGGTGATTTTCACGCATCACTTCTGCGTTGCGTGAAAATCGCAGCATGTTCTATATTCTGCGTTTTTCACGCAACGCAGGCCCCATAGAAGTGAATGGGGCTGCGGGAAACGCAAGCATCCGCAACCAAGTGCGGATGCGTTGCGATTTTCCCGCATTGCTGCTTAGCAACGGGACTCAATTCTATTATTTCCCTTATAACATGGTTATAAGGGAAATAATAGCATTCTTAATAAAGAATGCATTGTTAAATGAAGAGGAAGGGGTTAAAAAAAATAAAAGTTAACTTACCTTAGCCACTTGATCGCGTAGTCGCGATCTGTCCTCTCTTTCCCTGCAGCATCTATGATCTGAAAGGACCTGTGATGATGTCACATCACATGGTCCAATCACATGGTCCATCTTACCATGGTGATGGACCATGTGATTGGACCATGTGATGTGACGTCATCACAGGTCCTTTAGATCATAGATGCTGCAGAAGAAGCTTCCTTTAACCTCTTAAGGACACAGGACGTACCTGTACGTCCTGTCCCTAAAAATGGCGCCCACACCTGCTTCATGCAGGCGCCTTAGCCGCGGGTGTCCGCATGGTTCTTGTAGCAGACACCCGCGACTAATGTCCGCGACCAGCAGCAATTACGATCGCGGACATTTAACCCCTCAGATGCCGTGGTCAATCCTGACCACGGCATCTGCATGCGATCCAAACCGAAAGTAAAACTTTCGGTTGTGCTCCGGCTCCCCCATTTGGTGATCGGAGGAGCCGGAGCATGTCTGTAGTAGCCTTGGTCTCTATGAATGAAACCCAGGCTGCTCTGTAGTATTTCCTATGGAGCCTTGCCTGTAATAGGCTTCATCGAAAATATGAGAATTGCATTGGAATGTATGATAATCGCAATCAAATGATTGTAAGTTATAGTTCCCTATGAGAACTATATAAAAGTCTAAAAAAAATAAATAAATAAAAAAAAAACAAAAGTTCAAATCACCCCCCTTTTGCCAAAATAAAAAAATTAAAAAAATACACATATAATTACAAAAAAAGTTATAGGGGGTCAAAACATGGCGACAAAAAAGTAAAACTGATTTTTTTTTTCTCAATTTAGAATTTTTTTTTCACTATCAAAATGCAAAACCTATACATATAGGGTATCGCCGGATTCCTACTGACCTCTATAATTAAAAGTAATCGGTCAGTTTTATCACACATCGAACGTCGGAATTTAAAAACCCGCAAAACTGTGGTGGAATTGCATTTTTTTTTGCAATTTCACCCCATTTGGAATTTTTTTCCCGCTTCCCACTACATCATATGCAATATTAAATGGTGGCGCTGGAAAGTACAACTTGTCCCGCAAAAAGCAAGCCCTCATATGGTTATGTGAACTGAAAAATAAAAAAGTTATGGCTCTGTGAAGGCAGGGAGCGCAAAAAAACCCCGCTAAAAATAAAAAACCTCTGTTCCTTAAGGGGTTAATTCCCGTGGAACACCTAAAGGGTTAACAAAGTTTGTAAAATCAGTTTTTAATAACTTGAGGGGTGTAGTTTCTGTAATGGGGGGCGGCGCTGTCATTGAGCCCGCTAATTACAAAGAAATCCGGTTAGTGTACCTGTATTTGGCTGGCTAATCCGATTCCTTTTCAGATCAACAGGGGTCCGACACCCGACACGCCCCCGATCAGCTGTTTGAAGGGAAGGCTACACTCCGTGCCAGCACAGCTTTTCCCTCATTGCTCCATTGCTCATCGCAGCAGCGAGCAAGTGTAATTACAAGCCGTCCCATTCACTTCAATGAGACGGCTTCTCGAAAATACACTGCTCACCGCTGCGATGTCGAAGGCTAGCAAGCAAACAATGAAGGGAAAGCTGCGGTAGCAAAGTGGTTGGCCTTCTATTCAATCAGCTGATCAGGGGGGAGGGGGGTGGGTGCGAGGTATTGAACCACTGCCAACCTGATTTTGATAAAAATAATTTCGCCTCTCACATATACCAGTGAGTGTTTGGCTTTTTGGACAACAATCGGCGCAAAACACCTGTCCCAAGCGGAAGTGTATGATGAAAGCTTTATTAGACAACGCGTTTCGGGGTCTCGGCGACCCCTTTATCAAGTCTATAAAAAAATATACACTCACACTCAATATTACCAAATACTGAAGCTAGCAATGCCCATACGCACCATATATATTTTAATCGTAAAACCTACATGCAACAATATTTATTAGGATACATCCTTATCTATTTACATATTTACATTTTTATTTATATACTTTTATATATACATATGTTTATGAATCTCTGTTTTTATATATATTTATACACCTTATGTTCTGGTGTACACGGGTCATTAATTTGTATAATTTCTGTACCAACACTATATATTTTTTTATAGACTTGATAAAGGGGTCGCCGAGACCCCGAAACGCGTTGTCTAATAAAGCTTTCATCATACACTTCCGCTTGTCAGCAGCGCCGGGGAGTGAACTAAAAAACTCCTGCAGCACAGTAGAACCATGCAGAGTCCTACTAATTTAGTAACTTATTTTCTACTGAAACTGTTGGGGATGTGCTGTGAGGGATTGTACACTGAGATGGGAGACAGCTGTGTGGATGCAGAGGGAAGGAGGTTTTATGGTTGTATATTGGGGGGGGGGGGTCTGTGTAGTAGGGTGGTGTCTGTGGGTTGTATGTGAGGGATTGTACACTGATATGGTGGGGATGGTTGTGCATGCTGAGGGAGGGGGTATCTGTCTGTGTTTTAGGTGGGTGTTTGGGTTGTATATGGGGGGCGAGGGGCTGTGAGGGAGTGTACACTGAGATGAGGGGGGGGTATCTGGTTGTATGGGGGGCTATGTTTCATTGTATGCTGAGATGGGAGGCTGTGTAATAGGGTGGTGTATGTAAGGGGGACTATGTGGGATTGTACACTGAGATGGAAGGGGGCTGGTTGTGGATGCAGGGGGATGGGGTATCTGGTTGTATGGGGGGTTCTGTGCCGCATTGCATGCTGGGGGTAGGCGCATGCTGTGTAGTGAGGTGGTGTCTGTGGGTTGTATGTTAGGGATTGTACAGTGATATGGTGGGGGGTGGTTGTGTATGCTGAGGGAGGGGGATATCTGGTTGTATATGGGGGGGCTGTATTGCATGTTATGCTGAGACTGGGGGTCTGTGTTCTAGGTTGGTGTTTGAGTTGTATATGAGGGCTGTCAGGGGTTGTACACTGAGATGGGGGGGGGGGCAGCTGTGTGGATGCTGAGGGGGTATCTGGTTGTATGGGGGGGGGGGCTATATTTGATTGTATACTGAGATGGGAGGCTGTGTTGTAGGGTGGTGTATGTGAGAGGGACTATGTGGGATTGTACACTGAGATGGTAGGGGGGTGATTGTGGATGCAGAGGGAGGGGGTTTCTGGTTGTATGTGGGGGGTTCTGTGTTGCATTGTGTCATGAGGGGGGGGTGGCACGCTGTGTAGTAGGGTGGTGTCTGGGTTGTATGTTGGGGGGCTGTGAGAGATTGTACACTGAGATGGTAAGGGGGTGGTTATGGATGCTGAAGGAGGGTGTATCTGGTTGTATGGGGGGGCTGTATTGACTTTTATGCTGAGACTGGGGGTCTGTGTTCTGGAGAGGTTTCTGGGTTGTATATGGGGGGCTGTGAGGGAGTGTTCACTGAGATGGTGGGGGGCTGTGTAGATTCTGAGGGAGGGGGTATCTGGTTGTATGAGGAGGGCTATGTTTGATTGTATGTTGTATCCTTTGTGCCTCTATTTTTGTTACAGTTATTGTCTTAACCCCTTAATGACCCATGATGTAAATATACATCATGGGGCCCTTAAGAGAGTATGGAGAGGGCTTGGGACTTGAGTCCGCTCCACACCCAGCGGCACCTGGCTGTTTTCAATACCCTGAGCAGAGCAATCTCTGCTGTTGGCTATTAACCATTTAGATGCTGCTGTCAATACTGACAGAGGCATTTAAACAGCCTTTTTTTCATGTCATTGGTGGTACAATGGTTGGGATCTTCTGCCTACGATACGATTGTAGGCAGCAGATCCATTGTTATGGCAGTCAGAGGCCTTTGTTAGGCCTATATAGCTGCTGGGAGTCTGCTATTGATAGAGCGCAGATCTCTTTGATCAGTGCAGTACATATGTACTGCATTGATTTGTATGAGCAATCAAATGATTGCTCATGAAAGTCCCCTATGAGGATAATTTTTTTGTTTTAAATATATAAATAAACCCCTCCCAAAATAATAATTTTAATAACTTACCATCCCCCCCCCCCCCAAAAAAAAAAATATGTGGTATGCCCGCATGCAGAATTGTTGGAACTATCCAAATATAACATTACTCATCCTGAAAGGTGAATAGTGTAAATTAAAAACAAAACACCAGAGTCTCCTATAGGCATGGTAGATGTTTAGTATTTAGCGGTATGTACATGATTTGTCCACTGTTGAAAGCATTTGTTTAGAATAAAATGAAGTAAATAAGTAGGCACAAAATTTCTATTTACTTATGTGAGCTCACTCTGGCTAAGGGCTCTTTCCCCAGTAGCGTTTTTGCTTTCCGTCCTAGAGTTCCGTCCTCGGGGCTCTAGGACGGAAAGATACTGATCAGGATTATCCTAATGCATCCTGAATGGAGAGCAATCCGTTCAGGATGCATCAGGATGTCTTCTGTTCAGTATGTAAACGTTTTTTGGACGTTGACAAAAGCGCAGCATGCTGCGGATTTGTCTCCGTCCAAAAATCCGGAAGACATGCCGTAACGCCAGATCCGGAATTAATGCCCATTGAAGTGCATTAATCCGGATCCGGCCTTAAGCTAAACGTTGTTACGGCGCATCGCCGGATCCGACGTTTAGCTTTTTCTCAATTGTTACCATGGCAGCCAGGATGCTAAAGTCCTGGTTGCCATGGTAAAATGTAGTGGGGAGCGGGGGAGCAGTATACTTACCATCCGGACAGCTCCCGGTGCGCTCCAGAGTGACATCAGGGCGCCCCACACGCATGGATCCTCAGAACGCAAGTGTGAAAGAGGCCTTAGGATCCCATAAGAACATGATTTTTTATATATTTTTTTAGATTTAACTCATTAGTTTAAAATGGACATCCGTTCATTTTTATTTAGTATTTAACCACCTCAGCCCCCCAACCTAAACCCCCTTAATGACCAGACCACTTTTTACAATTCTGCACTACGCTACTTTCACCGTTTATTGCTCCGTCATGCAACTTACCACCCAAATGAATTTTACCTCCTTTTCTTCTCACTAATAGAGCTTTCATTTGGTGGTATTTCATTGTTGCTGACATTTTAACTTTTTTTTATATTAATAAAAAATTACCGAATTTTTTGCAATAAAATGACATTTTTCGCTTTCTGTTGTAAATTTTTTTTTTTTAAAAACTACATTTTTATATAAACTTTTCTCTAAATTTATTGTTCTACATGTCTTTGATTAAAAAAAATGCAATAAGTGTATTTATATTGGTTTGGGTAAAAGTTATAGCGTTTACAAACTATGGTGCAAAAAAGTGAATTTCCGCATTTTGAAGCAGCTCTGACTTTCTGAGCACCTGTCATGTTTCTTCAGGTGCTAGAATGCCAGGATAGTATAAATACCCCCCAAATCACACCATTTTAGAAAGAAGACACCCCAAAGAATTCACGGCAAAAAAAATTAAAAATCTCCCACGGACTCACTATGCCCCTCTGTGAATACCTTGGGGTATCTACTTTCCAAAATGGGGTCATTTGTGGGGTGTGTTTACTGTTCTGGCATTTTGGGCGGGGCTAAATTGTGAGCAACCCTCTAAAGCCTAAAGGTACTCGTTGGACTTTACGCCCCTTTACGCACCTAGGCTGCAAAAAAGTGTCACACGTGTGGTATCGCCGTACTCAGAAGAAGTAGGGCAATGTGTTTTGGGGTGTATTTTTACATATACCCATGTTGGGTGAGAGAAATATCTCTGTAAATTGACAACTTTGTATAAAAAAAATTAAAAAGTTGTCATTTACAGAGATATTTCTCACACACAGCATGGGTATATGTAAAAAGCATAGCTTCTGATTTTTAAATGCTTCTCAGCAAAATTAATATTGCCTCTCGGCGCAATATTTACTGTACTGCCCCCTATACTATGAAAGAGGCATTAGTGTACATTTTAATCAAAAGGCATAAGCCCACTCACCGCGCCAGGGTTGCCTCTTAGAGTGGGTCCTACTCTAAATTTGGCGCAGCACCGCACCAGCGGGCGGCGGGATCCAGCCATCAAACAGCACCCCTGCTGTCCAGCAATGCCACCATGGCACCGGGTCCCGCCAACCCCCCAGCACCGCGCCGCAGCAAACAATGGCCGCCACGCAGTACTGCACCATGTGAACAGTTGGTAAAGCTCACCTATCACATGCTCTCAGGAGCTAAGTCTGAGAGCTGGTAGAACCCTTTCACTCATATATACTTGCTCAGGCTAATTAAAAACACCTGCACTGTGTGGGAGGAGTGCTGATCCTGGACAGACCTTTTTATACATATGACAAAAACGGAGAAAGAGAAATAGGTAGAATCGCACATCCACAAGCTCAGCTTCTGATATGTAAAAATACACCCCAAAACACATTGCCCTACTTCTCCTGAATACGGCGATACCACATGAGTAACACTTTTTTGCAGCCAAGATGCGTAAAGGGGCCCAAATTCCAATGAGTACCTTTAGGATTTCACAGGGCATTTTTACGCATTAGGGGCCCCTAAAATGCCAGGGCAGTATAAATACCCCACATGTGACCCCATTTTAGAAAGAAGACACCCCAAGGTATTCCGTGAGGGGTATGTTGAGTTCATGTAAAATTTTATTTTTTGTCACAAGTTAGTGGAATATGAGACTTTGTAAGAAAAAAAAAGTCAATTTCCGCTAACTTGTGCCAAAAAAAAAATCTTCTATGAACTCGCCATGCCCCTCACGGAATACATTGGGGTGTCTTCTTTCCAAAATGGGGTCACATGTGGGGTATTTATACTGCCCTGGCATTTTAGGGGCCCTAAAGCGTGAGAAGAAGTCTGGAATCCAAATGCGTAACAATGCCCTGTGAAATCCTAAAGGTACTCGTTGGTTTTAGGGCCCCTTTGCGCATCTTGGCTGCAAAAAAGTGTCACTCATGTGGTATCGCCGTACTCAGGAGAAGTAGGGCAATGTGTTTTGTGGTGTATTTTTACATATACCCATGCTGGGTGTGAGAAATATCTCTGTAAATGACAACTTTTTAAAAATTTGTATACAAAGTTGTCAATTTACAGAGATAAATTGTAAAGTGCACAAAGCTACCAGTGAAAAAACAAAGGTGCAAGGACCAGATGATATCAGCCGGTGCATCACAGAAGGACCAAGACAGCCTGTATTAAAAAAATACCCCTCTAAAAAAAATGGGGGAGCCCTTCAGGTCATTCCGACCACAGAGGTTTAAATCATTTGAATGGCTGGAGTATTCTATTTCCCGGGATGCCCCGTACTGTTTCCCATGCCGTTTTTTTTTCAACCTTGAAGTATCTCCATGGCGCTGGGCAAGTTAAAAAAGTACCATTTGTCAAACATCTCTAGGCATAGATAAAAATGACTGTGTTGGACAAGGCTATGATGGAGCGTCTGTAATGAGTGGCCGACTGCATGGCGTGCAAGCACACATTAAAAAGGAGGTGCCTTGTGCACTTTACATTCATTGTATGCATCACCGTCTCAACCTGGTCATCATGGACACTGTAAAGAATGTACAGTCAGCATCTGAGTTTTTTGTAAAACTAGAAAAGCTGTATGTGTTTTGCAGTACTTCAGTAGTTCACTCAGTATTTTGTAATGTGCAACAAGAAATGTCAAGCAAGCCAGCTATCCAGCTTAAGCATCTAAGTGACACAAGGTGGACATGCCAACATGCGGCCTACAATGCTGTACTTAAAACGCTTGACCCTCTGCTGGAAACGCTTAATATTTTAGCTGAAGGAACCCATACTGAGAGAGCACTTGAGGCAAAATCCATTTGCCAGTTCATTGACTTTGGTTTTATTCTGGCACTTGTGTTTTTTGAGAATATATTGAAAAGGACCCAGACTCTCTCTAGCATGTTACAAGCCAAAGATCTCGACTTGGAATCAGCTGTCCTCCTTGTGCGAACAGTCATACAAGAGCTTGAAGAAGTTCGCCATCCAGAGAGTGAACCTGAAGCTTCTGCTTATTCTGCCACAATAGAAAGTGTGTAGGCAGAAAGAATCCAGCTAAGCATGAAGTGTGGAATATCATCACCCACTGAAGATTCTTTAGAGCCGCCTTCCAAGAAGCGAGATCGCTGAACCCTTTCCATTTAAGAAATAGCGTCATTTTGGAAAGTGTAGGTCATAGACAACAACTGCTCAAAGAAGAAGATTTCATTAAAATGTTCATGTATGTTGTTCCTGACAATCATTTCAGAGCTAAAATATCGATTCTCCAAAGATTCTATGGAGAGCAAGGCCGGTGTACAGTCTTTGAATCTCCGATCGCATTCCTTTCTTTATTTTGAGAAAATGCTACCAATGGCCAAATTCTATACATGCAACATAGAATACCTGGAGATGGAGCTGAAGCAGGCAAGTTCACCAACTTTCTGGAGCTGTACTCTATTCCTTTCCTTGAGCTTTACAGACTGTGTAAAATAGCTTGTGTTTTGCCAGTCAGCAGTGCATCGTGTGAAAGAAGCTTTTCTGCACTAAAATTAATAAAATCATTCCTACGCACAGCAATGACTGAAGAAAGGCTTTCAGATCTTGCCATGTTGGCAATACAGTGCAGGCTTTCACCCGAAGTAGATATGGATCTTGTAGTTAACAGGTTTGCATCAATCCATAGAAACTCACGCTTAAGCCTTTATTAGTGTGAATGGCTGCATTTAAGTGACACATTTTGTTGCAGTTTACAGTAAAAGGATAACCTTGCATTGTTGTTCTTTGCTGCGATGTTGCACTTTATTTTGTAGTGTGCGTACCTGTTTCCTTATTTAATTGTTATTCTGTAATGTCTGTTAATCCAGTAAAAGTTAAAGTGCCTGTATATACTGGTTAAACCGACGACACTATGTAGTAGGGGTTAACAAGTATATGACATTGCCAGGCATACCTTTGTTTATAGTTTTGGATGCTTTGGTTCAATTAAAAAAGTTCTTTATAGCAGGCCCAAGTGTCAGGCGTGGCCCAGGCTCAGGCCACAACACCTCTGTTGGCGTCATGCCTGCTCCACCTGGTGATTGACATACAGTGCCCCCTGCCCATGGCAGCCCTGTGTGTCAATCACCAGGCAGAGTGGCTTGATGTCAGCGGGGAGAGGCGCTGCGGACCCCTGGTCACTCTGGCACTGGTTACAGGGATGCTATAAAACATGTTTTGTTTTATTGGATAGTATCAAATTGCAAAGTATCCAAACCTACAAACAAAAGTATGCCTGTCATATGCCTGGTTAACCCCTACTACACAGTGTCACCAGTATAACCACTATAGATTAAGTGACAGATACACTATAAGTATTGACTACAATTGTTGTTCATTTTGTTTAACCTCTTTAGGACGCAGGGTGTACATGTACGCCCTTGTGTCCTGGTACTTAAGGACGCAGGGCGAACATGTACACCCTGCGAATATCCGATTACCACTGCGCACGTGGCGGTGATCGGAACACGGTGCCTGCTAAAATCATTTAGCAGGCACCTTGGCACAATGCCCAGGGCGGCCCTGTGACCAACCCCCCCCCATGTTGGCGATCGCAGCAAACCGCAGGTCAATTCAGACCTGCAGTTTGCTGCACTTTCTGTAGTCTCTGATCGCCTAAAAAATGCCCCAAACTTATAATTTCGGGCGGTGCTGCGGGCGGGCGGCGCCTCCTTTCAAATGATTTCCCAGTTGTCTAGTGAGTATATCAGGGGGTCAACACATACCGCCGTATGGAAGTGGTTAACAGGGAGGGAGCTCCCTGCCTCTCCCATCGGGGGGCTGCTGTGCCTTTGCAGCCCCCCCGACAGGATGGGATAGCAGAGGGAGGGAGCTTCCCTACCTTCCCATCACCCGCTGCTCTGTTCTGGCAGCGGGTGATGGTTGCCACGGGAGCAAGACGCTTTCAGAAGTGTCTTGCTCTGTCCATGGCACGGAAACTCTGAATAGGCTTTTGCTAAAGGCAAAAGCCTATTCAGACTTTGTAAAGTAAAAGATACAGTAAGTACACTATATAGTGTACTTACTGTATTATATAGACACCAGATCCACTGGATCTACAAGAACCAAGTAGGTCTGGGTCAAAAAAAATGTAAAGAAAGTGAATAAAAAAAAAAATATCACTAAATAAAAATTCAAAAAATAAAATACAGTACACATATTAGGTATTGCTACGTCCGTAAAAATGTGCTCTATAAAAATATCACATGACCTAACCCCTCACGCAAATACCGTAAAAAAAATGGTGTAAAAAAGCCATTTTTTTGTCACCTTGCATCACAAAAAGTGTAATACCAAGTGATCAAAAAGGCGTATGCTTTCCAAAATAGTACCAATAAAACCGCCATCTCATCCCGCAAAAAATGAGTCCTTACATAGGACAATAGCCCGAAAAAATAAAAAAAATATGGCTCTCTGACTATGGAGACACTAAAACATGATTTTTTTTTTCTAAAATGCTATTATTGTGTTAAAGTGAAATAAATTTAAAAAAAGTATATATATATTAGGTATCGCCGCGTCCGTAAAAACCTGCTATATAAAAATATCACATGATCTAACCCCTCAGGTAAATACCGTTAAAAAAATAAAATAAAAACAATGTAAAAAAAAAACATTTTTGTCACCTCACATCTCAAAAACTCTAATAGCAAGCATTAAAAAAGTTATATGCACCCAAAAATAGTGCCAATCAAACCGTCATCTCATCCCGTAAAAAAATGATACCCCACATAGGACAATCGCCTCCAAAAAATAAAAAAATATGGCTCTCAGACTATGGAGACACTAAAACATGATTTTTTTGTTTAAAAAAATGATAATATTGTGTAAAACTGAAATAAATAAATAAATCCTTCTATGCCCTGCCGTTTGGCCATACAGCAGTTTACGACCACATATCTGGTGTTTCTGCAAACTACAGAATCGGGGCAATAAATATTGCTTAGTTTGGCTGTTAACCCTTGGTTTGTTACTGGAAAAAATGGATTAAAATGGAAAATTTTCTAAAAAATCTAAATTCTGAAATTTTATCTCCATTTGCCATTAACTCCTGTGGAACACCTAAAGGGTTTACGACGTTTGTAAAATCAGTTTTGAATACCTTCAGGGGTGTAGTTTCTAGAATTAGGTCATTTTTGGGTGGTTTCTATTATGTAAGCCTCACAAAGTGACTTCAGACCTGAACTGGTCCCTAAAAATTTGGTTTTTGAAAATTTCAGAAAAATTTCAAGATTTACTTCTAAACTTCTAAGCCTTGTAACGTCCCCAAAAAATGAAATAGCATTCCCAAAATGATCGATACATGAGATAGACATATGGGGAATGTAAATCAATACATTTTTTTGGCGTTATTACTATGTATTATAGAAGTAGAGAAATTGAAACTTGGAAAATTGCAAATTTTTCCAAAATTTTTGTAAATTTGGTATTTTTTTATAAATAAAAATAAAAATTTTCGACTTCATTTTACCACTGCCGTGAAGTACAATATGTGACGAAAAAACAATCTCAGAATGGCCTGGATAAGTAAAAGCGTTTAAAAGTTATCACCACATAAAGTGACACTGGTCAGATTTGCTAAAAAGTCCTTAAGGGGTTAATACGAGTTGCAGTAAAAACAAAAGCTAAAATTTGTATCATGTGTTTCTTTGTTTTCTTTAGAAATTGCAGTAGGAGGTTATTGTTTTATTCATTATTTTTTATAGGAATGAACCAAATATCATTTTTTAATACTGAGTACAAGTACTTCAGTTGCTCGCCGATAGCGATACTGTCGGGTCATGCCATGTGACAAAGAGAAGGGGACTTACCTCAGACACAGCCGGTAGATGCTGGAATTGGAGCAGCTCGGACATGTTGAAATCTGAGTGATTGTTTTTTTTAAAACCACAGACAGCAGGACTTTTCTTCCCTGTTGCGGTTTTAGGTATTGGGTAAAGTATTGCAGCATTTCTAAGCATACTTGTGTAAATGTATCGTTGTTATAGCTGCCCCCAACCCCCACTTTTGTCCTGGCCCCCCCAAAATTTGAAAGCTAGAGACGTCACTGATGCTGGGGGGGTTGCTGTATAGTAGGGTGATGTCTGTAGGTTGTATGTGAGGAGGCTGTGAGGGATTGTACACTGAGATAGTAGGGGGGTGGTTGTGGGTGCTGAAGAAGGGGGATCTGGTTGTAAAGGGGGGCTGTGTTGCATTTTATGACGGAGGTGTCTGTGTGGGGGCTGTGTTGGATTGTATGCTGAGATGGGGGGTTGTGTTGAAGGGTGCTGCCTGTTGGTTGTATGTGATGGGGGCAGCTGCGTGTATGCTGAGGGGGGTGTCTTGTGTGGGGGGCAGTGTGGAATTGTATGTTTGTAGTGTGTGTAAAGGCTGTATTACATAGGTGATAAAAAAGGAACCGCCTGCTCGCTTGCTGAGGAGACCGCTCCTATTACATGCAGCCATCTTGTCCACAGTATGGGGAGGAGCGATCATTATACCATCGCTTGTCTCCATGCTGTACAGTTATTTGCCAGCGGCAGATTGTAATTGGCACGATCTGCCATTTGCTTGTTCATTGGGTAATTACCAGCAGTATTACACTGTATGGATGATATGGAAATGTTGGAATGACTTCAGACCAGAAGTCACAATAACGCCTGTACAAGCGTCATAGATTCCTGTTCAGGCTGATTTACTCTCTGAAAAAAGTTTAAGGTGTGTCAATACGCCGTAGACTCTTCCATGCCATTCATCAGTGCAGGGCGCTCTGAACGGCATAGAAGTGCGTCAGTGCTGCCTGAGCCTGCAATAAGGAGCTTTGTTATTGGTTAGTTTGGCTGGTACAGTGTTCTGCAGCAGAGAAAGCTGGCGGGAGCTGTAAGGAGGAGGGGCGTGCTCCCGGATTGCTATAGTAAGTAGAGCAGGGCGTGCTTCACAAGGATCCCGCAAAATATGGCGGCTGTGGAGCTGAAGACTATATCCCAGACATCAAGATGGAGGCGCGGAACAAGGTGACAGCAGTGTGTAATCTATCGATGTATGTGGTGCAGTGTCTGATCATCACTGCACCACATACACCTCATACATCACACACTGCACCACATACACCACACACTGCACCACATACACCTCATACATCTCATACATCACACACTGCACCACATGCACCTCACACACTGCACCACATACACCACACACTGTACCACATACACCTCATACATCACACACTGCACCACATGCACCTCATACATCACACACTGCACCACATACACCACACACTGCACCACATACACCTCATACATCACACACTGCACCACATACACACTGCACCACATACACCACACACTGCACCACATACACCTCATACATCACACACTGCACCACATGCACCCCACACACCGCACCACATACACCACACACTGCACCACATACACCTCACACACCGCACCACATACACCACACACTGCACCACATACACCACACACTGCACCACATACATCACACACAGCACCACATACACCACACACAGCACCACATACACCTCATACATCACACACTGCACCACATGCACCTCATACATCACACACTGCACCACATACACCACACACTGCACCACATACACCTCATACATCACACACTGCACCACATACACCTCATACATCACACACTGCACCACATACATCACACACTGCACCACATACACCACACACTGCACCACATACACCTCATACATCACACACTGCACCACATGCACCTCACACACTGCACCACATACACCACATACTGCACCACATACACCTCATACATCACACACTGCACCACATACACCACACACTGCACCACATACACCTCATACATCACACACTGCACCACATACACCACACACTGCACCACATACACCACACACTGCACCACATGCACCTCATACATCACATACTGCACCACATGCACCTCACACACTGCACCACATACATCACACACTGCACCACATGCACCTCATACATCACATACTGCACCACATGCACCTCACACACTGCACCACATACACCACACACTGCACCACATACACCTCATACATCACACACTGCACCACATGCACCTCATACATCACACACTGCACCACATGCACCTCACACACTGCACCACATACACCTCATACATCACACACTGCACCACATAAACCTCACACTGCACCACATGCACCTCATACATCACACACTGCACCACATACATCACACACTGCACCACATGCACCTCATACATCACACACTGCACCACATGCACCTCACACACTGCACCACATACACCTCATACATCACACACTGCACCACATACACCTTATACATCACACACTGCACCACGTACACCTCACACACTGCACCACATACACCTCATACATCACACACTGCACCACATGCACCTCACACACTGCACCACATACACCACACACTGCACCACATACACACTGCACCACATACACCTCATACATCACACACTCCACCACATGCACCTCACACACTGCACCACATACACCTCACACACTGCACCACATACACCTCATACATCACACACTGCACCACACACATCACAAACTGCCTCACACGCACCTCGCACTGCCCCACACGCTTCTTATACATCACACAATGCTCCATATACATCACACGCTGCACCCCATGCACCTCACATGCTGCACCCCATGCACCTCACACACTGCACCCCATGCCCCTCACATGCTGCACCCCATACACCTCGCACTGCCCCACATGCTTCTCATACATCACACACTGCACCCCATGCACCTCACACGCTGCACCCCATGCACCTCACACGCTGCACCCCATGCCCCTCACATGCTGCACCCCATACACCTCGCACTGCCCCACACGCTTCTCATACATCACACAATGCTCCTCATACATCACACACTGCACCCCATGCACCTCACACGCTGCACCCCATGCACCTCACACGCTGCACCCCATGCACCTCACCCGCTGCACCCCATGCACCTCACATGCTGCACCCCATACACCTCACACTGCCCCACACGCTTCTCATACATCACACATTGCCCCACATGCACCTCGCACTGATGTGTGTGTGTGAGATGCATGTAGTGACTGCAGGCTATTAAAGCCAAGTGGTAAAGTACAGGGAGGATCAGCCATATGGGACCGGACTTTATCACTCGCTATAATTACCTCATGTCATTTAGACCAGTAACGGTTTCCTGCATGCTCACCTCTTAGGGCATGTTCACACCACTGCAATTTATTTCTGTTCTGCTCCGTTAGATGAGCACAACAACAAAAATAATGGTTCGTGATGGGGCACATAAGGGTGGGTTTTTGTCAACATACACAAAAAACATATACATTATCGGACGCCTCAGACAGATGCCGTACTGTGGCATCCATCACCGTGGAGTTCCATTGTAAAAAAGTAAAGTATAGGTTTTTTTTGCAGGATTCTGCAGGATGGGAAAGTGTAGAGTTCCACTCTTGCGGTTTGCACTTTTCCATCCTGAAAAAAAAAAAAAAAAGGTATAGGCTAACGTATATATATTTTTTACACTATGGTACTCTATGGATGCCACAGTGTAGTCTGGAGGCACATGGGGGACCAGAAGTCTTACGGTATATTGCTACTCCTCTGTAGCTGATTACAAATCACTGACGTGGGAGAGATTACGTTGGTTATTGCGGTCCCCAGTGCACTGAACGGGCGGCACATATGTGCATGAGCCCTAAAAGTCAGAATTTCTCAATATGGGGGCATCTGACCAGATAAAATAGGGTACTGTCTGAGAGTGTGACCTGCCCTACAATGCTGTTTAGTTTACTATTTTTAATCCTGCTGACAGACTCCCTTTAAAACATATTTTTTTTTTTATAGGGATAACCATAATCTGTGGTTGAATAAATGTTATGTTTTAGATGAATAAAACGTGTAAACATTTCAAATAATTGTTGTCTTTTTTTTGTAAATTATTCAGTTTTAGGCCTCTTCCACACGACCGTATGGCTTTTTCAGTATTTTGCGGTCCACAAAAAACCGATCCACAAAAAATATGGATGACGTCCGTTTGCATTCCGTTTTTTCCGGAACGGAAGAGCTGGCCCCTGACAGAACAGTACTATCCTTGTCGTTATGCGGACAATAATAGATCATGTTCTATCTTTGAACGGAAAAACGGAAATACAGAAACGTAAGGCATACGGAGTACCTCCCAGTTTTTTTTTGCGGATCCATTGAAATGAATAGTTCCGTATACGGAACGCAAAAAACGGAACGTAAACGGGAAAAGAAAACGGTTGTGTGCAAGAGGCCTTCGTTTTTTTTTTTAAATAACTATATACTTTGGGAAACTATAGCCGCACATGTGTCTACAATGGCACACTATGGGGGGAACTTATCATGAGGGGAATATGTGAAGTCCGTTTTGCTTGAGTCTGTGTTGGAGAACTTTATTCCACATTTATCAAGTGTCACAGGTTGTCTGATAAATGTGGCTTGTTCTTACACCCAACACTTCTGTCTAGTGACGCTCCCCCGGTTTTCCTATTCTTCCCTCCTCCTGGACTGAGATTGCGACTTTTTGAAAAAGTCGCAATGATAAATCTAGAGTGAAACTCATTAACATAGCTAACCACGCCCACTTCTCCATCCATATTACAAAACTGGTGGCGAGTGGTGTAAAAATGCAAAAAGTCTCAAAATTTGGCGCAATTGAGGGCATAAAAAGTCACAAAAGCCATCTTTTGGGAATTTTGGATGCCAGAATTCTGGAGTGGAGTTCTGATAAATCAGGGCCTATGTATGATGTAACAGACACACACTAGGGAGCAGCATCTACTGCTACAAGAGGACTGCCTGCATTGGACGATGCTTTAATCATGATGCTTACCGATGTTCCGAAGGGTTTGCAGGATCCCTCCTAGTCCACAGTCACCCCTTAATGAAGTGCTGAGGCCTGTATGGGGAGGTACAGTGGGTTCAAAATAACTAACTAGTGACAGGCCAAAATCAAGTAAAAACAAAGCGGAAACATCCGAGCCAGGACAGACAGAAACACATGGAACCAACAGACACAAATCAATAACTAAATTCCACCAAAGTCAATACCAGGAGAGACACGAGACATTTCCACTGTCGCTCCTGCAGTTTCTGCACAGTGTGCCAGGCAGGGTGTGTCACTGACCGGACCGCATCACATTCACAAATCCCCACACAATGTATCTGTGCAAAAGATTACTGACACTGTACTGACTGTGCACTCTTTATTTACGGACACAATTGCCTTTTTTTTCCTTTAATTTTAGCAAAAAATGCATTTTATACACTAGTTAACCCTTACATGCCATTTTGGTGTGTATTTGAGAAAACTTACATTTCAATATTGCATTTTTATGTGTATATTTAAAATAAAAACGTACACTGGAATATTGCTTGTAGTACAGGAAATGGGTTTCTTCCATCATAGACTGAAATTTGGGGTTTAGTAGGAAACAGAGGTACATTTGATTAGGATAAATTTGGCAGCAGAAAATGACAAAAGACAGGATAAAGGCGGAAAAAGCACGTCATCCACCAGTAATGGCAGCGGCGGCGGCACTGTCAGACTCGGCACCAGCCTGTATCAACCAGTGACCTGTTGTTGGCCGGCTGTCTTTATAGAGGAAGGAGATGAAAATGTCTAAAGGATGACTGAGCCATCAACATTATCTCACAGCCGCATGATGTCACCTCTGACAGTGACGTCACCCTCAGTTTTCGCCCCTTCCTATAAAGTTGGCTATCCTATTCTGCCTTCACTGACATCTCCCTTTACTGCCGCCGTCCACCTGTAATGTGTCAGCTCCATCCAGGATCTGCCCCAACTAAAGGAACACAATTTGGAAGGCCATATAAAAGAAAAGTCGCTTCTTCATTTCTGAACCACAATCATGATCACCGCCATAATATTTTTAAAATTTGTGTAACAATTTACTAGTACAGAATAGATGGAAAAGGTCCTTTTGGGGTACGGGAAATAGTCACTTCCGTGTAAGTCGCCTAAATCCTGTCCCTGGAAAGGACCCCAGGAGTATGAATCCTTCCTAGTACAGAATAGATGGAAAAGGTCCTTTTGGAGTACGGGAAATAGTCACTTCAGTGTGAGTCGGCTAAATCCTGTCCCTGGAAAGGACCCCAGAAGTATGAATCCTTCCTAGTACAGAATAGATGGAAAAGGTCCTTTTGGAGTACGGGAAATAGTCACTTCAGTGTGAGTCGGCTAAATCATATTCTTGAAAAGGACCTCAGGAGTATGAATCCTCCATACTACATAATAGAGAGAAAAGGTCCTTTTGGTGTACGGGAAATAGTCACTTCAGTGTGAGTCGGCTAAATCAATCCTTGAAAAGGACCTCAGCAGTATGAATCCTTCCTAGTACAGAATAGATGGAAATGGTCCTTTTGGGGTACGGGAAATAGCCACTTCAGTGTGAGTCGGCTAAATCCTATCCTTGAAAAGGACCTCAGCAGTATGAATCCTCCATACTACATAATAGAGGGAAAAGGTCCTTGTGGAGTACGGGAATTAGTCACTTCAGTGTGAGTCGGCTAAATCAATCCTTGAAAAGGACCTCAGCAGTATGAATCCTTCCTAGTACATAATAGAGGGAAAAGGTCCTTTTGGAGTACAGGAAATAGTCACTTCAGTGTGAGTCGGCTAAATCATATTCTTGAAAAGGACCTCAGGAGTATGAATCCTTCCTAGTACATAATAGAGAGAAAAGGTCCTTTTGGTGTACGGGAAATAGCCACTTCAGTGTGAGTCGGCTAAATCATATCCTTGAAAAGGACCTCAGCAGTATGAATCCTTCCTAGTACAGAATAGATGGAAAAGGTCCTTTTGGGGTACGGGAAATAGCCACTTCAGTGTGAGTCGGCTAAATCATATTCTTGAAAAGGACCTCAGCAGTATGAATCCTCCATACTACATAAAAGAGAGAAAAGGTCCTTTTGGGGTACGGGAAATAGTCACTTCAGTGTGAGTCGGCTAAATCAATCCTTGAAAAGGACCTCAGCAGTATGAATCCTTCCTAGTACATAATAGAGGGAAAAGGTCCTTTTGGAGTACAGGAAATAGTCACTTCAGTGTGAGTCGGCTAAATCATATCCTTGAAAAGGACCTCAGCAGTATGAATCCTCCCTAGTACATAATAGAGGGAAAAGGTCCTTGTGGAGTACGGGAATTAGTCACTTCAGTGTGAGTCGGCTAAATCAATCCTTGAAAAGGACCTCAGCAGTATGAATCCTTCCTAGTACATAATAGAGGGAAAAGGTCCTTTTGGAGTACAGGAAATAGTCACTTCAGTGTGAGTCGGCTAAATCATATCCCTGAAAAGGACCGCAGGAGTATGAATCCTTCCTATTACATAATAGATGGAAAAGGTCCTTTGGGGTACGGGAAATAGCTACTTCAGTGTGAGACGGCTAAATCCTATCTCTGAAAAGGACCTCAGCAGTATGAATCCTTCCTAGTACATAATGGATGGAAAAGGTCCTTTTGAGAATATAGGAAATTTCTAATTTGTTTTTTAAACAAATAATGTTAAAGGAGTTATCTGATATCACAAATATCCCCGCCAATGCCCGGGCCCCTGGTATGGATTATACTTAAGTGCTCAGGGCACCTGCGTCGCTCCGGATACCTGCATGGCTGCCGCTGCATCTCCCGTCACTCAGATCAAAATATCAAGCGACGGTGAGAGCAGGCAATAGCAGGCCGCGACTAGGACGAGCCCCCTTGGGTCTGGTCACCAGTTGCGGCCTGCTATAGGCTGCTCCCCCCATCACTGGATGTTTTGATCTGAGCGACGGGTATATGCAGCAGCGGCCATGCAGGGATCCTGAGCTACACGGGTGCCACTGAGCAGGTAAGTATAATCCATACAAAGGGTCCGGGCATTGGCGTGGATATTTTCGATATCGGATAACCCTTTTAACTTCTAGGAAAGTACAGAGATCACATGACCAGATGTTTCTGCAAAGCTCTTTACCATGAAAATCACAGGATCGGACATTTCTGCAGCGACAAATACTCAGAAATCACACAATAGTTTTTTTTATTGTTTATTGTAAAGATTTTTCTGAAATAAAAATAAACATAAAAGAGGCTTATGGTACAGTAGTCACCTATATACCTTTATTGTATACTCTAACACTGCATCCATGTAGAAGCTGTTACTGGAAATAATTCATGACCAGGTCCTAAAAAACAAGGGGATTTAGCCAAGTCATTGACAGACAACTAAATCCTAATACAGTTCAGTGACCAGATCAACGAGGCAGAAGAAGAGGTCACTACAAATGATGGGAAATAGACAGTTCCTGTAGAGCCGGTGTTCCGTTAATTTTCCCTACCCTCGTCATTTCCGCAGGCGCGAACGCTTGCTGCATCTAGTCTATTGCCTAGGGTAGGGAAAACTTAGTGCGCATGCGCCAAGGTTAGTGAATACTTACAGCCTAGTGCACGTTCGCGCCTGCGCACTGGGCTGTAACTTTTCACTACCCGCGGCGCATGCGCAATTGGCCGTAAATTTTCCCTACTCTATGCGCGTTCACAGTTAGCGGCGCTCTCCTGTGCCGAATCCTACTCAGCCACGCGGTAAGCGAGTGGCGTGACACACCTCTTCCCTTACCCGCATACGTCACTTCCGACGGAACCGGAAATGACGAGGGTAGGGAAATTTCACGTGTAGGGAAAATTAACGGAACACCGGCTATTTCCTATCACTTGTAAGGACCAGGTCCTTATGGAGTATATAGGATTTAGCCAACTCCCTGTGAACTGGCTATATACTATTTCAGTTCAGGACCTGACCACTAGGGGGCAAAAAGGTCCAGTAATGGGAAATAGCTCACACTGAGTCGGCTAGTTCCTATCACTGGTAAGGAGCAGGTCCTTATGGAGTATACGATTTATATACAACGCTTGAGTCTCGTGGTGAGATTTCTGAACACGGGTGAGGAGGATGTCACAGCAACCAATCGGATTACAGCTCTCATCTTCCTGAGGCATGCAGGGAAATGAAAGAAGTGACCTGACTGGTCGGGCGGCCACCTACTCTGTTCTCTGCAGCAGTAGTATTTCTAAGTCTCCCTCCCTTTAGTGAAATGAACGCTATGTCTCATTCCAGTCTGCGGTACCGCGCACGCTGACACGCACGAGTAGACGCCGTGTAAACACCTCCACAGAAGTCAATAGATGCGTTGATGTTAACATCCGGCGACAGGGGGCGCTGTGGGCCCTGCTCTCTCCGCCTTTCTCGGTCCTTTCTCTCCGCCCCCCGGTTCTCTCTGGCAGGTCGGGATTTCCCGCTCTGCGTGCCATCGTTTTTTTGCGTTTGGTGTTGGAAGCCCGTGCAGGCCATCGTCCAGACAGCGGTGTTTCCCGAAACACTCCCCAACTGGCTGCTAGCTGAGCCGGCGAGTATCGTAGGAAAGCACGCGGGAAGCCCGGCCTGCTCCGGGAGGGAGCACAGGAGACCCGGCCGTGTACAGAATGGCGGTCAGCCTGGATAAGGAAGCCTATTACCGGCGAATTAAGCGTCTGTACAGCAACTGGAAGGTGATGAATTACGGGGTTATAGGTAGAGCACAGGCTTTCCCGGTCCTCCGTCACAGCCCCGGTAACGTGCTATTAGAGCCCGTCATCCGGCCGAGTCACGTGTGTGCTGCCAGCCCTGCTCACATTGTGCCCTCCATGTGGGCAATGAAAGGGCCCTGTGTGTGCGCCAGGCTTCATGACCACAGAGCTGACAATCTAATCTCCATCCCACAGCCATGAACAATGAAGGGTGAGGGCTGCTGTACACCCCACTCATCAGTATGGGGGTTACTGTGTGGCCTGGGCACACATGCTGATGCCAGCTTCATGTGTGGGAGAAAGCGGGGTCTGTAGGGTGCTGCCGGCGCGGATGAGTCTGGTGAGCGGCGGTGTAGCGTTATTGTGAAGCTTTTTCCCCCCATAAAGTTTCCACACGCATCATAAAAAAGTAATGAATGATGGAAGCGAAAAAAACAAACCAAAACACAGGCGGTTTGTAGATGTTTTCTGATTTTTAGGCTGGTAAGCTGCCCATAAACCATGCAGTGTAAGGCGGTATTCAGACTGAGCCTACAGCATACGGTGCCGATAGGGTTTGCGGCTGTAACTTCGCCATGTGAGTGCAGCGTATGGCGGTATTATACTATGGGTGCTCCATGTTTCTGGTGACAGTAGAGAAGTCCTGGATAGCACTGTGGCTGAGTGGTCAGCGCTGTCGCCCTGCAATGCTGAGGCCATGAGTTCAAGCCTGACCTGCGCCCACAGCCGGGTTGTGCCCACTTTGTCTGGCATTGCCTGTGATGAGTTGCCATGCTAATACTGACGCTGCAGCCGGGAGCATGTGGCTTCTGCGATCGCAGTGAGTGAGTGTAAAGGACTTACTGAGGCGGCCATGACAATAGTGCGCTCATTAGGATTTCCAGTGCAGGCTTTACCAGTAACTGCTGACTTTGTTTTTCCAGAAAGGCGAAGATGACTTCTCCAACGTGGATGCTATTGTGGTATCGGTGGGGGTGGACGAGGAGATCGTGTACGCCAAGTCCACGGCCCTACAGGTGAGGCGCCATTTTGTTTTTGCGTGTGTGCAGCCTGGTGAGAGTTTAAGCTCTCCTCCTAAGGCTACATGCACACGACTGTATGTGTTCTGCGGTCCGCAAATTTGCGGATCCGTTGTAACAATGCCTAAAACAGAACATGTCCTACTCTTGTCTATTTTTTTTTTTTTTTTTTTGCGGGGCTACGGAACACACATACGGATGCGGATAACACACGGTGGGTGTCCTGTCCGCATTTTTTGCTGGGCCATTGAAATTAATGGGTCCGCATCCGATCCGCAAAAAAAAAAAAACGGACACGGCAACAGATAACGTTCGCGTGCATGTAGCCTGATGCGTATTTTTGTCTTCTTTGTTAGACATGGCTTTTTGGCTACGAGTTAACAGACACAATAATGGTCTTCTGTGAGGAGAAAATTATCTTCATGGCCAGCAAGAAAAAAGTGGAGTTCCTTAAGCAGATTGCCAACACAAAAGGCAATGAAAATGCCAATGGCACCCCAGCCATCACACTTCTAGTCCGGGAGAAGGTAAGTACCGTACCTCACATTTACACCACAGGTATACCACCAGGTCAGAGCAATACCTGACCTCAGCCATAACATCACTATGTATCTTCACGTTCCTATTCGCAGTGGAAACCGCAGCGTTTTTTGTGGTCCTGTTGAAATGAATGGGTCCGCATCAAAACCTCAAATAGTGCCTAAGGCTACTTTCACACTCGTGTTTGGTGCGGATCCGTCATGGATCTGCACAAACGCACCCGTTCAGATAATGCAACAGTCTGCATCCGTTTAGAACGGATCCGTTTGTATTATCTGTAACATAGAGAACTTCCAGCAGTGAATATTTCCCTTTTTTAAGGGAAATATTCACTGCTGGAAGTTCTGTTTGTATACACACTTCCCCACTACCTTGTCTATAGTTTTTTTTTTGCTGGAATTATCTGTAACATAGCAAAAACGGATCCGTCTTGCACACAATTGAAAGTCAATGGGGGACGGATCCAATTCTATTTTGTCAGTGAAAACTGATCCGTCCCTATTGACTTACATTGTTTGGCTCAGTTTAGTCAGACGGACACCAAAACGCTGCAAGCAGCGTTTTGGTATCCGCCTCCAAAGTGGAATGGAGGCGGAACGGAGCCAAACTGATGCATTCTGAACGGATCCTTATCCATTCAGAATGCATTAAGGGCAAAACTGATCCGCTTTGGAGAGACGCTTGTGAGAGCCCTGAATGGACCTCACAAATGGAAAGCCAAAACGTGAGTGTGAAAGTAGCCTAATCTGCACTTGTTTGTAGAAACGTCCTTCTTGACTGTTCAGTGGGTGACATTGTACCCACCAGCTTCAGGTTTCCTTTTTTTTTTAAATCGAGGGTGAATTATGGCCCTGTGCATGAGCCCTAAGTAAAAGGCTGCGGCGCGTTAGTGGTTGGAGCTGTGTCGTTTCCTTTAAGTCACATAAATAGCATTGGCGTAACTTCACCGAAATGGAATTGGATTATTTAACATTGTGACAAAGGACAGACTTGCTGTTATTTACTGTTGTAAGGAGGTTTTACAGATTACGTGTGTTCTCGGCCTGTGGTATGGGAAATGTTTAGAGTGAGCCCCCAGCCCGGTGCCCAGCTGTATACTTTTGTATATTGTAGTAGTAAGCATTTGGATGAGCAGTAACAATGCCCCTCCGATTGTTATTCTGACCCTCCCCCGCTTATTAGCACTTTGATGTCCTTACAAGTATAACCTACAGTGCCTTGCAAAAGAATTCACCCCCCTTGACTTTTTCGTGTTTTGGTGCCTTACAACCTGCAATTAACATGGATTGTTTGAGGATTTGCATCATTTAATTAACAAACCATGCCAACAACTTTGAAGATCTTTGTTTTTTTTTTTTATTGTGAAGCAAACAACAAATAGGACAAAATAACAGAAAAGTCAATGTGCATAACTATTCACCCCCCCTAAAGTCAATACTTTGTAGAGCCGCTTTTTGCGGCAATCACAGCTCCAAGTCGCTTCGGATAAGTCTCTGAGCTTGCCACATCTTACCACTGGGATTTTTGCCCATTCCTCCTTGCAGAAGTGCTCCATCTCCTTCAAGTTGAATGGTTTGCGCTTGTGAACAGCAATGTTTAAGTCTGACCACAGATTTTCTATTGGATTGACCCTAAAATAGTACCAACAAAACTGCCATCTTATCCCGTAATTTCCAAAATGGAGTCACTTTTTTTTTTTGGAGTTTCTACTCTAAGGGTGCATCATAAAATGTGACATGGCACCTTAAAATTATCCCAGTGAAATCTGCCTTCCAAAAACCATATGGCGTTCCTTTCCTTCTGCTGTACGGGCACAAGGCAGGGCACAGTTTACACCACATATGGTGTGTTTCTGTAAGCTACAGAATCAGGGTAATAAATAGTGAGTTTTGTTTGGCTGTTAACCCTTGCTTTGTTACTGGAAAAAATGGAAAATCTGTCAAAGTGAAATTCTAAATTTCATCTACATGTTCCTTTAATTCTTGTGGAACACCTAAAGGGTTAACGACGTTTGTAAAATCAGTTTTGAATACCTTGAGGGGTGTAGTTTCTAAAATGGGGCTATTTATGGGTGGTTTCTATGATGTAAGCCTCACAAAGTGACTTCAGACCTGAACTGATCCTTAAAAAGTGGGTTTTGGAAATTTTCTAAAAAATGCCAAGATTTGCTTCTAAACTTCTAAACCTTCTAACGTCCCCAAAAAATAAAATGACATTTACAAAATGATCCAAACAAGAAGTAGACTAATGGGAAATATAATAACTATTATAGGAGGTATCACTAGCAAATTTAAATTTTGAAAATTGCGAATTTTTCAACATTTTTGGTAAATTTTGTATTTTTTTTATGAATAAAAATGAGATAGTTTGACTCAAATTTACCAGTGTCATGAAGTACAATATGTGATGAGAAAACAGTCTCAGAATGGCCTGGATAAGTAAAAGTGTTTTAAAGTTATCACCACATAAAGTGACACTGGTCAGATTTGCAAAAAATGGCCTCCTTAATAAGGTGAAAAATGGCAGGGTCCTGAAGGGGTTAACACGAAGCGCTGGATCAGATTCAGATTGTGTGTGCGTAATATATATATATATATATATGTATATATATATATATATATATAATGTATGTATGTATATTTTTTCAAAGTTTGCTATGATCCAATCCTTGGCCCAAAAGAAACTCCTTGTGCGAGGATAAGGGCTCATTTGCGCTTGCAGTGTATTGGCCAATAACTCCTATGAATGCTCATTCCTGGTAACTGCCCACAGCTGGGATCGGACCAGGGAACAGTCCCTGTGTCTGCTGGATCACCCAGGCTGAACACCGCTCCCCTGAACTGATCGTATTTTGATGTGCATTTAGACGGGTGCGATGTGACGCCGATAGTCAGGAAGGAATCACTCCTTGCTGACAGTCGGTTTCTCGTTCAGTGGGGGTCAGGCACTGTATTTACATGCAGCGATCACCCCCATAGTATGAGGGCAAGGAATCCCTGATGCCATCGCTCGTCCTCATCCAGCTGCACTGTTTCTGGGCAGCAGATCACTGGTTAGACAGCGCAATCTGCTGCCCAGGCAGGGGGTCTTCATTGTGAGCCACCACTTTAGTAGCATCCCCTCGGGAGACCTCACCGGTCACCCACAGTGGATTACAGGTGATCCCTTCTGGTTCTAGTTCACTGAAGGGGTGGTTCTGCTGTGCCTGATGACACGGGAAGTTAGATATGCCCCCTACCCTGGTAAGGGACATCAGTCTCCCCTCCAGGTCCCCTTTCCTTCCTCCTCTGTCTTCATCTTCCCCTGGTTGCCGGCCCACTTTTCCCCCTAACCTCTTGGGGCCTTCCTCAGTCGCCAGTCCCAGTCTCCTGCCTGGGCTAGGTCTCACCGCCCTACCTCTCCTCATTCGGTCCCCTCCATCTCTAGTCCAGGGGAAATCTTTACATCTATGGTCAGATTAATACTTAGTTTACTTCAGTACAAAGCTTAACTATTGGTTGTCCTCTCTCGTGCAGCAAAATGAGGCTAACAAGGCGAACTTCGACAAGATGCTTGAGGCCATTCGAGGGAGCAAGAAAGGAAAGCAAATTGGCGTTTTTAGCAAAGACAAGTTCCCAGGGGATTTTATGAAGAGCTGGTATGACTGCTTGAATAAAGAAGGGTTTGAAAAGGTAAGGGTTGAACATTTTTACATTTAATTTCCCTATGTGGTCACCCATGTTCTGTTGTATTTGTATCAAATGTCATTAAAGAATATAGTAAAAGGCATTTCCAGTGCTTTAAAGGGGTATCTTGGTTTCAGTTCTATGGGAGTGCCAAGCGCTGTACTCCGTAGTGCTCCCATAGAAATTAAAGGAGCAGCGACGGGCTTTTCTGACCAGCCGCTCCATCCATTTCAGGGGGGCTCCACTTGGCATGGGGTCCTAGTTCCTGTGTTCAGTGGAGGTCCCAGCAGAGGGGACCCCAACGATCTTATAGTTATCCCCTATCCTGTGGATAGGGAATAACTTGTTATAACCGGAATACCCATATAATATTGATGGCCTATGCTTGGAATAGGCTATCGGCATCATTGTGAGTGTCAGATTCCTGTCACCCAAGCATTCCCCTTCATTGCTTAGCAGGCACCCCTCTGTACATTTTGTAGTGGCTGGTACTCGCAGCAATCAAATGTACAGAGCTGTGCCTGGTAAACGGCGAAAGGATGCTGGGGGTGCCAGCAGTCACCACCCATCTGACACTGGGAGCCTGTTCTAAGGGTAGCTCATCAATATAATTCATCAATGATATATGTAATAATTGATCTGAGTAAGGTTTTTTTTTTTTTTTTTTTTGTGTGTAACCTAAGTAACCATGAAACATACTCCAGCCGCTTGCTGCAGGGGATGTAGATATAGCCATACACACGCCTAATGGACATAAGCTGGTGAATGTGAAGAGCTCTAACATATATTGTGGCCGTTTTTTTTCTTTGTGTGTCTAATTTGAAAGGCGTTTAAGCAATGTTCCCTATTGTTAGGGTCAAGTGTTTAAATACACAGTGAACATACACTTTATTGATTCTCCACGGCCCACCGTTAGACATGCAGTGTGTGGGGACAAAAATGCTTTTGCAAATGAGTAGACTGTTACAACAATGGGTTATGCTACTTCAGGGGTTTGTGCACAGCGATATCAGGAATTTTACTTTTCGTATAGAAATCTACAGTGGTGTCGACCATCTCCCTGGTTCCCCCATAGCCGGAGCTGATGTTTTTTTTGGAAGAGTCCTTTAAAATGAGTGTGCGCTATATAAAGAAGTGTGCAGAGTAGGGTTGTTTTGGGTATCGAAGTTTCGATACCCATTCGATACTTTTCTCTGGTATCGAGCTCGATACCAGGATTAGTCTTTTATCGATACCAGGCTATGCTACTGCACAGCTCAGTATCGGAGAACGTGGCTGCGCCGCTCTCAGCGAGGCGAGAAGGAGGCAGTCTCTCCCTCCTCCTGTGCTGCTGCTGACAATGAGGAGAGACAGGAGAAGGAGGAGGGGCGGGCGCACTGGCCACCATTACTAGTAACGTTTCATATACAAATGCAGGCAGCAGGAGCCTGCCTGTGACCAAGTGCTGCGATCTGCGGCAATTAACCCCTCAGGTGCCGGTTACTTGCCTCTGATCGCAGCGCTCTGTCACAGGCAGGTGCCGGCAGTGTGTTTCTTCTGCCTGTATATATACATGCCCCCGCCCCCCTCCCCAGTATTAAAACATTAGTAGCTAGTGTGCCCCCCCCCCCTGTCCCCAATATTAAAACATTAGTAGCTAGTGTGCCGCACCCTGTCCCCAGTATTAAAACATTAGTAGCTAGTGTGCCCCCCCCCCCCAGTATTAAAAGACATTATTGGTGGCCAGTATGTCCTCTCCCCCCTTCCTTTTAGTATTAATATCATTGGTGGCAGTGGCCACAGGGTCCCCTCACCTCGTCTCTTCTGATCAGAGCCCCAGCAGTGTAATGCTGGGGCTCCGATTGGTTACCATGGCAACCAGGATGCTACTGAAGTCCTGGCTGCCATAGTCAGCTCCCTGCTGCTGTGTGTACAGAGCACAGGGCAGCAGGGAGAGGGTGAGATCCTATTCACCCTGATAGAGCTGTATCAGGGTGAATAGGATGAAAATTAATAAATAAACCAAAAAAAAAAAGTTGAAAAAGTACACCAAAATATTAATTATAAATCACCCCTTTCCCAATTTCACATATAACATATATAAACAATAAATAAATAAAATATTACATATCGCCATGTCTCAAAAGTCCAAACTATTAAAAAATCCTCTTTTATGCAGTGAACGCTGTAAAAGAAAAAAGAAAAGAAAAAAATGCACGATACGCCATTTTCTTTTAGTTGCCCCACCCCACCCCCCCAAAAAAAAATAGGATAGGACTTGTATTATGAGCCGGCGGTTCCATAAAATGTGGAATGCACTCGGCTTTTTTTGGCGTTTTATTTTTTCCGCGTGGTATCGAGTATTGCAATACTTTTTTATGTTATCGACACCAAATCAAAATGTTGGTATCGAAACAACTGTAGTGCAGAGGACATTATCTTGTTTCTGTTTTAAAGAGTCTCTTGTTCTTTAGCTTGATATCAGCGCTACTGTGGCTTACACAATTGCTGTAAAAGAGGATGGAGAACTAAACCTGATGAAAAAGGCAGCTACCATTACCTCGGATGTCTTCAACAAGTTCTTCAAAGAGCGTGTCATGGAGATTGTAGATGCTGATGAGGTAACGAAACACTAAACTGTTAACCATTTTCACGGCTAAGTTGACCAAGTGGACTAAATGTTTCATCTGTTCCCATTACAGAAAGTACGGCACAGCAAGCTTGCAGAGTCTGTGGAGAAAGCCATAGAAGATAAAAAATATTTGGGTGGGACGGACCCATCCACCATTGAAATGTGTTATCCTCCCATAATCCAGAGTGGAGGCAATTACAATCTAAAATTTAGTGTGGTCAGGTGAGTTTTTAGTGTTAACGCATCACTAATACCAGAAGTTTAGATGGGTGGGAGTGCTGAGACCTCCACTGATCTCTAGATTGAGGGGGAGAAGAGCGCACATATATGTATGCACTTCTTTCCCCTTTTTCTAGAGATCGTGGGGGTCTCCGCACTCGGACCCCAACCAATCAAAACGCCTGATGTGTCTGACATATCAGATGTTTTTGAAACGTTGGTGACCCTTTTAATGCAGTGAAATGAATAGGGGAACAAGGATGAATATCTCATTTCATTTGTGTTTTGCTTACAGTGACAAAAACCACATGCACTTTGGGGCGATCACATGTGCCATGGGTATCCGCTACAAATCCTATTGCTCCAATTTAGTGCGCACACTCATGGTGGATCCAACGCAGGAAATGCAAGAAAATTACAACTTCTTGCTACAGATGCAGGAGGACTTATTCAAGGAGTTGAAGCATGGTATGTGCTGAATGAGTTGTTGGAATCTGCATGCGGTAACTACTTTATATCTAATGTGACAGCACACTGGGAAAGTTTCACGGCTTTCATGTCTGTCTCTTCCCCTTTCTGATGTCCCATCAGTGTAGCTCATGATTGAATTTACAGCAGTTTCCTAGTATAATGCAGAATCTATCCAAGTAGTAGAAGAACATGGATTATATAAATTCTGTGCATGCACTCTCCTAATGCTGTCACCAATAGCTCTGCCTAAGGTGAGCCTTTATTTCAAAGGCACAGGATCTTGGCGTGGGGATGTGATTAGGGATGAGCGAATCGACTTCGGATGAAACCGCAACTTTGTTCCAATACTGTATGGAGGAGGAGCTCCATACGGTATTAGAATGTATTGGCTCTGATGATCCGAGGTTATTGCTTTGTGAAGTCTCATGAGACTTCGCGTAATAACTTCATAAATTTGTACCGTAAAAAAACATTTCCTAAACGCGGATTTGGTTCTGTTTTTTTACAGTACTAATTAATTTATGAAGCGCGAGACATCATGAAGTAATAACTTTGGCTCATTGGAGCCAATACATTAAAAAAATGTATGGAGATCCTGCTCCGTACAGTATTGGAACAAAGTTTTTAGCGAATCGACTTCGGTTGTTTCATCCGAAGTCGATTCGCTCTTCCCTAGATATGTCTGAGTGTTTGATACCATCTGGCATAATATTACTTTAGTGTATTCATTAGAGGGTGCAGCATTTTGTTTAGTGAATGCTTTGGCATAGGTGTTAACAATATTCAGCCCACAACTTCATTCTTGGCTTGAGTAAATGCCTTGTACAGTCCCCTCTTTAAATGGGGTAGGGGCTGTTCAAGCTACTTGTGGTGTGTGTGTGTGTTTTTTTTTTTCTTTATTATAAATAGTAGTAAGGGTATGTTCACATATGTGGCAACCTTCTCTTATGGAGTTTACCATATTCGACATAGCTGGATACTGCCGCACACCACCACAACCCCAATGACTATGATGGCATCTGTTAGCTTTTTGGCATAAATGCCAGCTTTCAGCTGGACAAATACCGCTGCATACGGTGGAATTTGTCCGACCGCTGCCATTTATGCCGGGAAGCATGCGGATCCCATTCTAGTCAATAGGGATCTGGCGGTGTGCAGCAGTATCCAGCTATGTCGGATATGGTAACCTCCAGTAGTCTGTTCCTGTGCTGGAACAGACTACCAGAATAGGTTGCCGCATATATGAACCTATCCTTAGACTCTTCACACAAAAACCAGATGTTAACATCGCCTAAATAATTTTCATTCTTCTGTTTCCAGGTGCAAAAATAAGTGAGATTTATCAGTCGGTTATGGATCAAGTGAAAAAACAGAAGCCAGATCTAATGAGCAAGATCACAAAAAATCTGGGGTGTGTGTGGTACGGATTCTTGTGCGTAATAATACATGCAACAGATATCTTGGTAACTTTATTTTATTTTTGCCCATCAGTTTTGCTATGGGAATAGAGTTTCGGGAAGGATCTCTCGTAATAAATAGCAAAAATCAGTACAAACTCAAGAAAGGTAACAGGCCATTATATGTGCGTGTATTGTTTTTTTTTTTTTTTTCCTGCATTTTGCTGACCATACCTTTTATGTTTCTTAGGAATGGTGTTCAGTGTTCACTTGGGCCTGGCAGACCTGTCCAAAAAAGAGGGCAAGAAACAAGAAGAGAAGACTTATGCTTTGTTTGTTGGGGATACAGTGCTGGTTAATGAGGTGAACTTGTACTGCAGTTATTAACGTTTAGGGCTCTTTCACACTAGCGTTGTTTCTTTTCCGTCCTAGAGTTCCGTCGTCGGGGCTCTAGGACGGAAAGAAACTGATCAGGATAATCCTAATGCATCCTGAATGGAGAGAAATCTGTTCAGGATGCATCAGGAGGTCTTCCGTTCAGTATGTCAACCTTTTTTGGACGTTGACAAAACCGTAGCATGCTGCGGATTTGTCTCCGTCCAAAAAGCTGGAAGACATGCCGCAATGCCGGATCCGGAATGAATGCCCATTGAAGAGCATTATTCCGGATCCGGCATTAAGCTAAACGTCGATTCGGCGCATTGCCGGATCCGACGTTTAGCGCTGCGCATGCGCAGCAGCCGTTCTGATTGGGGCCCCAGTGTAAGCTGGGGCTCCGATCGGTTACCATGGCAGCCAGGACGCTACTGGAGTCCTGGCTGCCATGGTAAGTACAACCCAGCAGTGTACTTACCTGCGCTGCGGCCGCCGGGCGCTCCGTTTTGACATCACAGGTCCCGGCAGCGCATTGATCTATGCGCCGCTCGGACCTGTGACGTCATTAAGGAGCGCCCGGCCGCCGCAGAGCAGGTGAGTACACTGCTGCTGAGTACCATGGCAGCCAGGACTCCAGTAGCGTCCTGGCTGCCATGGTAACAGTGAAATCATATTGAAGACTGATCAGGATACTGATCAGTCTTCAAATGCTGTCAGTCCACTTGCGTTCTGACGGATCCGGCGGGACGGAAGTGCCCGCCGGATCCTCAGAACGCAAGTGTGAAAGAGGCCTTAGTAATGATCTGTGTTCAGTGGAAAGAAATGAGTTTCCAAAATAATGTCTCTTCTGCTTTTTCGATACTATATTTTGTTCTTGTAAATTTTACTTAGGAGGGACCAGCAACTATTCTTACCAGTGTTAAGAAGAAGGTAAAGAATGTCGGAATCTTCTTAAAGGTAAGCTGTATAAAGTTCTGAAAGACAAGTTTTGTGTGGATTGTGTTTTTGGAGCTTGTGTTTGGACAGTTTCAAAAAAAGAAAGAAAACATACATATCTTTACTTAGTTATATAATGTAGTGATGTGTAAGAATTTGACTATAACTACAACTGTCTCATCAGAATGAAGATGAAGAGGAGGATGAAGCCAAGGATGATGCTGAGGAACTTCTTGGCCGAGGATCTCGAGCTGCAGCACTGCTTACTGAGAGAACCAGAGTATGTTCCGTGTTTAACCAGACATTAACTAGAGAATGAGTAAGCGCTCCTTACTGTTAGGATTCTATGTATTGTCTCTGTTTGTGACTGTATCACTGCTAATCTCTTCCATAGAATGAGATGACAGCAGAAGAGAAGCGCCGGACTCACCAGAAGGAGCTTGCAGCACACCTAAATGAGGAGGCACGAAGGAGGTTAACAGAACAGAAGGGTGAACAGCAAGCACAGAAGTAGGTTCCTGATGTTAATTGATGTTGTTGGCACTGTTCTCCAAGATACTATCATATGACTGTTTTATGCAGTCGCATTCAGTGGTGGTGATTGTTTCTCTTTATCCAGGGCTCGGAAGTCTAACGTTTCGTACAAAAACCCTTCTCAAATGCCAAAAGAGTCAGAAATTCGGGAGATGAAGATTTATATTGACAAAAAATATGAGACTGTCATTATGCCTGTGTTTGGAATTGCTACTCCCTTCCATATTGCCACCATCAAGGTAAATAAGCATCATCTGTATGTAAAGTGAACAGTATATTGTATACAAGGACACCCATGTGAAAGGAAACAGCCGTAGGCCTGCTTGTGCCGAGTGTGCCCTGAGCAGCGTGGTAGCACAGAGGGTGCCATTTTATCTGATCACCAAGCTGGCCAGGAGCTGGTGATATTCTAGGTACAATATTTTGTAATGTTAATAGTGGGATAGCAGTCCAGTTTTAATAGGCAGATTATGCGAAAGTGAATTTGCAGGCATAGCTTCTGACAACTAATACCAAGGTGTTTTTAAAGTGAATCTGTCAGCCAAATATTTGTATCCCTAAGTAAGGGGAGTATATTAAAGCTACAGGCCATACTCCGGCTATGTTCACCTGGGAATAAACACAGCAATATAATCAGTGGCAGATCCGTAGTGCAATCAGCAGCTATAAACGCCCCTACTCAATGTATTCTACCCTTTTCCCCTTGACTTCTTCAAAAGCAGCATCAGAAATGCTTGAAAGAAGTACCGTATTTTTCGCTTTATAAGACGCACCTGATAAGACGCACCTAGGTTTTAGAGGGGGGACAATAAGAAAAAAATATTTTTCATTAGACCTCAGATCAGACCAGCAATCAGACACTCAATGTTAATCAAGTCTCATCTGACAGCCCCAATCAGACCCCCAATGTTAATAAGACCCTCAATCAGACCTCAGATCAGACCCCTAATGTTAATAAGACCTCAGATCAGCCCCTCATGCCTTTTATGAGCCTCCATTATGAGCTCCCATGCCATCTATAAGCCTCAGTGCCATTTATGAGCCCTCATGCAGCAGATCAAATAAAAAAAAAACACTTGCCTCTCCTGCTTTGGACTCTGCTGCTTTATAAGACATAGGGCCATTTACCCCCACTTTTGGGGGGGGGGGGAAAGTGTGTCTTATAAAACAAAAAATACAGTAACTGTGCTTCTTCTGGACACGCCTATGTGCCCTTGAGTATGTATTTCCCATTAAGATCAGTAAGATCAGTGGGAAGCTATTGGGTAGTTTTTCTAACCTGCATTACGCAGCACACAATGCCCATTTTACTTGATCAAAGACTTTTGGCCATGTGAACATAGCCTCCTTGTAGCTAAGATGGTGGAAATACATATTGAGTCGTTTTGGCTAATAGGAGAATACATAGGTATGAGTGAGGTTTATTCATCAGGGGAACGTCCCTCCTGACCCCCAACCCCCCCCCCCCCCTCTGCAATGACTGACAGACTCCTGTTTCCACACATGTACACAGGGGGCGCAGGGAATGCTTCCTTCACAAATACAGTGGAATCTGTAGCTGTGAAATGCTGCATTTAGTTAACACATTCATCTGATATCACTGTCACCTATATGACAATATGAGATCCAGATTGATAGGTGCAGTACTAGTTCCCATAACTGAAATATAAAGGTAATTGTAGACATGTTCCATCTTGATGGATTTGAGTGCATTATTTCTTTCTAATGTGTTCTGTTTTATTTTGCACAGAATATTAGTATGTCAGTTGAAGGTGATTATACGTATCTCCGTATCAACTTCTACTGCCCTGGTAGTGCTCTAGGGCGAAATGAGGGCAACATTTTCCCCAACCCTGATGCCACATTTGTTAAGGAAATGTAAGTAATGTTTGTGGCAATAATTAGATTTCCATAGAATATTTTTCTTTCTTGATTACTTCATAATTCTTCTTTATTCAGAACATACCGAGCCTCCAATATGAAGACCCCTGGAGAGACAGCTGTGCCATCACTTAACTTGCAGAATGCTTTCCGAATTATCAAGGAAGTGCAGAAAAGATACAAGACAAGGGAGGCGGAGGAGAAGGAGAAAGAGGTGAGAAAATAAGCCTGACCTGTGTTGGTCTCTATTCTTGACCCTTGAGCTTTATGAATGTTAAATAAGGCATTCAATTCCTTTTACAGGGCATTGTAAAGCAAGATTCCCTTGTCATTAATCTTAATCGTAGTAATCCCAAATTGAAAGACCTGTACATTAGGCCTAACATTGCACAGAAGCGAATGCAGGGATCTCTTGAAGCACATGTAAATGGTAAGTGGCTTATAAATACCTGTAATAATGATACATTTTCTTCAGGACACTCTTGTAATAGTTTTTCCACGTACAACACATTGATAATTACACGACCATCGGTCAGATTGTTAAAGGGATCCTGTCACCTTTAAAATGCAGTTCAGTCTGCAGGCAGCATATAGAGCAAAAGAAGCTGAACTTGACTATTTAACTTTCTCCGCTTGAGTCATGTGAGCAGTTGTATCCGTAACTGACAGCTAAACTTGCAGGACTAAGCATACAGGAAGGCTGCCAGTGACTACTATGCTTAGAAAGAGCTTTAATGGGGGTTTCCTGGAGGTCAGTATTGATGACCTCCAGTTGTGGCAAAACTGTCTCCCAGCATGCAGATTGTTTGGCTGTTCGCCAAACTTCCATGGAAGTGAATGGAGTATGCTGGGAGTTGTAGTTTCACCGCATCTGGAGTGCCATAGGACTGGACTATCCTTAGGAAATGCCATCCATATCCGATTGGTGAGGGTCAAACTCCTTTCACCCATATTGACCAGCTGTTAGGCCTCAGCCTCTTCCTTGGTCAGTGATGTCACTTTCTTTGGTCACGTGGCCTATTTGCAACTCGGGCTCACTCAAGTGAATGGGTATTGGCTGCAATATCAAGCTTAGTCGCTATATGCATGTGTTTAGTATGCTGTGAGGAGGCTGCAGCAGTAGTTGTCCAGAAGATAGGCCATCATTATTGAACTGCTGGATTACCCCTTTAATTATATAAATTGCAATTTTTCCTATAACATTTTGCATGCAGATTGTACTGCGTTTCATGCTGACAGGTTCCCCTTAAAGGGAACCTGTCATCAACTTTATGCTGACTGTACTGAGCGCAGATTAAAGTAGTGACAGAAATGCTGATTTCAGCGGTGTGTCATTTATCTAAAGGTAAGTGGTTGCTGAGAACCAGCATTATAATTATTGCCGCACAGGCCTTGAAAAATGTCAAATCTACCTGAGAAGAGTCCTGGTTATTCATAATCTCCTTCTTCTGATGATTAGCAGTTCTCTCCTAGAGAGAAAGGGAGAAAACGAAGTAGAAGACTGTCAGTCATCAGCAGGTGGGCGGGAGAGCAGAAATTTATGAATAACCACGACTCTTCTCAGGTGGCCGTGACTCTTTTCCAGTCCCGGTCTGCAAAGATTGTGATATTGGTTCTCGGCAATCACTTACTTTTAACTTATAACTGACAGACCTCTGAAATCAACTCACCGGCCTCTACTTTATGCTGCCGTTAGTATGGGCAGCATAAAGGTGATGACAGGTTCCTTTTTAACTGCCAGTAGTGGGATCACACAATTTAGAGCAGGTAAACAGAATTGATTGTGAAGTTATTTAATTTCTATAGTAACATGCATCTTGCTTAAGAGACACTTATACTTTTCACATCCTAGGTTTCCGTTTCACGTCTGTAAGAGGAGATAAAGTGGATATTTTGTACAATAACATTAAACATGCCCTTTTCCAGCCTTGTGATGGAGAGATGATCATTGTGCTTCATTTCCATCTCAAGGTAAAGACGATCTTTTGAAATAAGAAAAATGAGTGTATTTGGAGGACACATAACTGATCACTTATAAATTCATCACGTACAATAATTTTGTTGTACAGAATGCCATAATGTTTGGGAAGAAGAGGCACACGGATGTCCAGTTCTATACAGAAGTCGGAGAGATCACTACTGATCTTGGAAAGCACCAGCACATGCATGACCGCGATGACCTTTATGCAGAACAGGTTAGCAGATCCATCCTTATCTACCAGGAGTCATTCCGCTAAGATGTGCAATTTGTTTGTCTTTTGGTCCAAAAAGACTCTTCTTGCACATCGTTAATGTCTTTATTTGCACGATTGTCTTTTCTGTGTGGTCAGCTTCTACCTTAGCCTTTCCTTAGCCATAAGATTGGTTTTCGCAAACAATAATCTATCCTGTGGGCTCTTTTGGACTATCAGATTAACGTGCCTCACATTATGGCATCAGTGTCCATCATTCTGATCTCAGGGCAGGATACAAGCACCAGCGGATATGTGATGCCGTGTATTCCTAAATGTCTGTGTAGATTATAGAAGACATAATCATGTATTATAGCTGTACTGAAATAAAAAAATTGGGGGGAGGGGGGATCTGCAATTGTCATTTGTATTGTACAATGGATCCTAAACTTTATCTTTTATTTTTTTATTTTTATCTTGCATATTAATAGCTGGAGCGAGAGATGAGGCACAAACTGAAAACTGCCTTCAAAAACTTTATTGAAAAGGTTGAATCTTTAACAAAAGAAGATCTGGAGTTTGAGGTTCCGTTCAGAGACTTGGGGTAAGACTTTATTTTCATTACATTTTTTTTTTTTTTTTTACATTTATCAATGTAGTTGCATTTTGCAGACTTCCTGGGTTTTTGTCCACAAAAAAACTAATGCTTCCAGCCACTTGTTAACCTGTGCAAAAGTTAATGTTTTCATACAATGGATATCCTGTTCTTGTTCTAGGTTCAATGGAGCCCCATACAGAAGTACGTGTCTTTTGCAGCCCACGAGCAGTGCTCTGGTAAACACGACTGAATGGGTGAGTATTCGCTTTTCCCAAGGGTCTGCCTATTACTAACTATTCCACTTGTTTTCTGAGAGTATCTTTAACTGTAGAATTGCCCTAGCCTTTTCCTTGAATAATGTGTTGGTTTTATTTGACAGCCTCCATTTGTTGTAACGTTAGATGAGGTCGAGCTTGTACACTTTGAAAGAGTCCAGTTTCACCTGAAGAACTTCGACATGGTCATCGTCTACAAGGACTACAATAAGAAGGTCACTATGATCAATGCCATTCCTGTGGCATCCCTAGATCCAATCAAAGAGTGGTTAAAGTGAGTACCCCCTTGTTCTTTATAAACACCCTGACACCCTTTTAAACAAGCTATTTAGACCCGCTATCAGTACAAAGTTATGTTTTAGAAAACGGTCATGCACTAATCTGCTCACTTACTTTGTTACACAGCTCTTGCGATATTAAGTACACTGAGGGAGTTCAGTCACTGAACTGGACGAAAATTATGAAAACCATTGTGGATGACCCTGAAGGTTTCTTTGAGCAGGGTGGCTGGTCTTTCCTTGAACCAGAAGGCGAGGTAAGAGCATAGTGCAACTTCTGATTTAGAAGAGAATCTGTCACCAGTGAACTTCCTATTCAACTGTTTGTATAGACACATAGCCGTGCTTGACCTGATGAAAATCCAATTTTTCTTTTGTTGATCTGAGGCTCTGGTGCCGAGGTATACTTTTTCTTAATTTGCAGCTTAGATAGTTGGAGCAATGTGGGCATTACCATTGGTCTTTTGCATGCAGGCTTCACTCCTTTCTGTGGCCAGCCTCTCCCTTACTGCTATGCCTCTGCCTGGCCCTGTCAATCAAGGCAGCCAGGGAGTGGCCACAGAAATAAGTGGAGCTTGGGTGCAACGAGAGCCATGGTGATGCCCTCATTGCACCAAAGACCTAATTTGCATGTTAAGAAAAAGTATCATAACCTTGTATCAACAAAAGAACAGCGTTTTTGTCAGGTGAACGACAGCTTTGTGTATATTCGAATAGTTTCATAGGGAGGTCGCTGGTGACAGATTTCCGTTAACTTGTAACCAGCTGGACATAAACTCTGAAATTTGGAAAGCCAAAAAGGATGTTTTAGGTTAATAGAAGCCCAGTCCAGGGCAGGTAAATGGCAGCGTCATCCAGAACAATCTGTCGTCTACAAAATGTCCGTCTTCATTTACTATTATATGACTAGTTTAAAAAAAAAATTCTCTTCCAATTTTCTTTTGTGGTAGCACAATGTGTTAAATACCCATTACTCCCATAGGGCAGTGATGCAGAAGCTGCAGGTTCAGAGTCTGAAGTAGAAGACGAGACATTCAACCCCTCTGAGGAAGAATATGAGGAGGAGGAGGAAGACAGTGATGAGGATTATTCTGATGAAACAGAAGAATCGGGTATGGAAATGCTGTATATTGGGAATGAAATCTGTAGAAGTTGTTCTGGAGACCAAACGGCATTAGAGGAATTCATAGTCAATGAATGGACTGCTGTGTGTAAAGTCTCTCTTTCCATTCACAGTTTACAGTGAAGACTCTCTAGGCACTGATGAAGAGAGTGGTAAAGACTGGGATGAGCTAGAAGAAGAAGCTCGGAAAGGTAAAATAATGATAATGAATAGAATGTCCTGTGACCTGTAATGTATTATCAGTCTACATTATTCTAATAAAAGAATCCGTCACTTGGTGTGTACCTATACAGTATGGTGGTAGACAACCCTTCTTGAACCACATGGGAAGCAACTTGAAGAGGCCACAATAGAATTGACAGAAATCTGCTCTGAGCAAGGCTAGGTGTCTCTTGTGAACTGTAAATGCTGCATCCTGCAGCCAAAGTATTAGGAACCTCCATATGCACACAGGTTGAGGTACCGTGTAGCTGTGTCAGTGTCCATAATGTCCTAGGTCAGTGATGGGCAACGTGCGGCTCTCCAGCTGTTGCAGAACTACAACTCCCAGCATGCAAAGCCTGTCTATAGCTATCAGCCTACTGCAGGGCATGGTGGGAGTTGTAGTTTAGCAACAGCTGGAGAGCCGCACGTTGCCCATCACTGTCCTAGGTGAATCAGAGGGAGTCTAAATGCAGGCACCACATTAAGTTACCGGCTATCCCCTTTGACCAAAGAGAGAAGCTTTACAGCAAAATGGCACATGTGCTGCCGCAAAATCAGGTTCAAGTATGACATTAAAGGTGTTCTCCACAGCAAACATTTTATCACCTATCCATGGGACCCCCAATCGCTAAAATGGCGGCCCTTGCCCCCTCCTACCCCTTTTTCATGGAACATTTGAATGTAGTTGCCTATCCATTTACAGTCTTTGGGTACAGAAATAGGTGAACGCTAAGTGGCAGGCCTCGTGTATGAACTCCACTCCAACGGGGGTCTTTCTAGTTATAGATTGTTGCATATGTGTATAATCTGACCAGGTTGCTAGGTGATAATTGTGGTATAACCACTTTAAAGTTGACTGGAATATATTGTGGATTGCGGCTGTTCATCTAGCTGAGGATTACATGCAACTAGTAGTATCTCCAGGACAGGCCATTAATACCTGATCAGTGGGGGTCCGACACCTGGCATCCCTGCTGATCTGCCGTTTTGAAGAGGTAGTGGTACTACAGTGAGTGACGTGCCCTCCTTACCCAGCACAGCTCTGTTCTTGATATTGTAGCTTAGGCTCATTCACCACATGGTCACAAATGGTGTAAAGTTGAGAAAAAGAAGTGCCGCTCTTTTGTGATGGTATTAACGTTAATGGTCTTCTCTCAACAGCTGACCGTGAAAGTCGTTATGAGGAAGAGGAGGAACAAAGCATCACTAAGAAGAGGAAGGGTCATGGGCATGCACCCACCCCTTCAAAGAAGAGGAGGAAGTAACCTAGTGTGACCTCTTCCTTTTCCCAACTCACATTCTGTTTTCACCCCCTTCTACTTTTGAAGTAAATCCCCACGTCCTGTCTTTCTACTCATTCCTCAATGTTATATCTGTTCCCAAAATTAATAATTTCTTACCTTTTCCTTCACGTGCCCTGAGTCTGAGGTGTGCCACCTCTGCTTTTGCTGCTACAGACTGCTGGGATGCGATGTGATGGTTAAAATGGACCAATATGGCGTTATTTTATTATGTCCTCTTAACTGGACTGGTCACAAAATTAAATCCATAATGAATTTTCGCAAACATAAAAAAAAAAATTTTTTTTTTTTTTAAAGACATTCTTATTGTATCTATAAACCCTTCCATTACTTCATGGACTTTGTGATGCTGTGTGGCAGTTAAGTGGTTAAAGTGACACTGCCTGTCTACTCCGCTGGGTGGTTTGCCTGTATCCCCATGTGCACTTGACCAGTTCCCCTGCCTCCTCTTATAGCTTGCCGTTTTCATATTTCTCGTGCTGCTCTCCTAGGATTTCTTGTACAATGTTACTTCCTTTGCGTTATGTTATTTTGTGTCAGGAGTCTGTCCTCATCATTCTCCTCGCTGCTTCTTTTTTTCCCTTTTCCACTGCCTATGCTCTTTTTCCTCTCTAGCAGTGAGGTGTAAATGGTGTTTTTCAGACCTTGGAGACATGTAAACAAATAAAAGTAAAAACGACTTTTTGTACCTTTTTCCCCGTTTGCAATTTTTTTTTTTTTTTTTTGAGATTGTGGTAGATTAAGAGAATTTTTACTGAACACTCAGATTGTCGAGCAGCACTTGTAAATGACACCTTGATTGTTCAGTCCTGTTCTAAACAATAAAATGAGATTCCTCAGGGATACAATGCCACCTTTTGTGTGTGGTTTTGTGCTTTCATTACTTAACATTTAGAGTGTTAGGCTCGGCCAATGCGGTAAACCCTTTTGTCATTATTTGCAGTACTTGTGAAGTTTCACCAGGGGGAGCTAGTCGTAGTTTTAAATAAAAATGCAAGAGAAAAATAAAGCTCAGACCTGCGTGGTGGTGGTTGTTTTTTATTTGTTGTAATGCCTGCGGACCATATGCTTTACAAGAATTATTTCTTTGCAAAACATTACGTTGTTTTTAGTGACTGATGTGATTTACTCCGTCTTGATGACCAGACTCAAAACTGCAGCTTGCAGCGGTTTTGTCTGGTCGGACCTCAATACTGGAAAAGAACAACGCAAGTGTGAAACAGGCCTTAGCCCACGCCACCGCTTCATTTCTCTCCCCAGGACATTATTTACCCTGACGCACCTGTGATGTCAAACACAATAGCTGATCTCAGGGAGACCAGCTACAAAAAACACTGCGGAGCCTCACTTAAGAGTCTCAACACAGCAATCCAAAGTGCAAAGCTCCCTGGGAAACAGGGATATGCAAAATAAATGTGGAGCCCCAGTATTGGGTCTACAACACAATGAAAGCCAGATATCCCTCAAAGGAAGGAAAACCGAGCAAAGGGGTGTCTCCATTACAGAGATCATCAAATCCACCATATTAAGTGGCCCCTATGTCAAGATCCCGCTTTTTTACAAGCTTTAAGGATGTGACGGTGAAAACCTAAGCCAGTTATCCATCCACAGACAGCTGTTTCGCGGTGTTGCCCCTCATCAGTGTGGAGTAGGATTCTGGCTAACATGACCTGTGATGTCATGTTGACAATAATTGACTGCTGTTCACTCGAGCAAAGCACCCTACGAGGCCAGTAATTAGCTGCAGCGGTCATGTGTTGTCAGCGTGACATCATCACTAGTCTGGTGAATACAGCCCAGCAGCATAGCCATGGACCTCACCAGGTAAGTACTTACCTGTTCTTTATTTCTTCCTGAAATCAGACAACCCTAATCACTGAGAATTGTATACCTGGCTGATGTACAGACCCATATGCATTCATGTAATCTGATCCTGCAGTCACATAAAAATGTTATCTGCCTCCAGTTTTATGCCAGATGGGTAAAGTACACATTAGAGTGTCAGAAGCCCGTAGCTCATGAAAGAAGTCACATGTCCTGAGCTGGCTTAGTGGGTGTATAAGGTATGTGATAGGTTGTCTGCGCACACATTGCTTATTGCTGTCATGGGTAAATGGGGAAATTTTTTAGAGTTGCAAAAAGGTATGATTATTAGCTTTCGAGCCAAAGGTGGTAGTACTTGTGAAACTGCGCAGTTTGTGACCTGTTGGTGTGCTGCTATGATGAAAGTGTATTGTGAGTGGACTAATTGTACCACTATGGAAAAGCGATGTATCATGTGCCATTGATGTGAGAAGTGAATGTCAACTATGAAGGTGTATGAGGGTGGACATGTCTAAAACACTGACATCATAGACTGCAAAAGAGAGTTGTGTGAATGTGCCGTAAAGAACATGAAATGTCAGCATATGGTGATCATTATGAAAACTAAGATTTCAGAATTATTTTATTCTAGCAGAAGGACCCGGCTTTGCACGGGTATATTTCATCTAATGTTTGTGTGTTACAAGATATCGATAGTATCCACTATAACAGTGACATCCTACGGTACCCTGCCCCTTAACCGTGACCTCCACAGTAGAGATGTCGCGAACATAAAATTTTCCGTTCGAACGCGAATTTATGCAAATGTTCGCGAACAGGGCGAACCGCCTCAGACTTCAATAGACAGGCGAATTTTAAAACCCACAGGGACTCTTTCTGGCCACAATAGTGATGGAAAAGTTGTTTCAAGGGGACTAACACCTGGACTGTGGCATGCTGGAGGGGGAGCCATGGCAAAACTCCCATGGAAAATTACATAGTTCATGCAGAGTGTGGTAAGTTGTAATCGTAATGCGATTAATACAGGTTATATTAATCGCATTGCGATTACAACTACTAACACTGCAGCTTCAGAATGAATCTAAGATGGATGCCGTCTTTGCTTTTTGATAGGAGGTGGGAGGGAGACTGATGTACTAGCCCTAAAAATGGCTTTTTGGGGTGCTGTCAGGACACTGTCCTTACAGCAGAGATCAGAAGAGTCTTATAGGACTGGAGTGGACACTGAATACACTAGCCTAGCTATCGGCATGTGAAAAATCGGCATGTTTGGTACCCAGACCCGAAGCCGGACTTCATCACTGAAATCCGGTTTCGGGTTGAGTATTTTTTTATATTTTATTATTTTCCCTTATAGTTATAAAGGAAAATAATAGCATTCTCAATAGAGAATGCGAAGTAAAAAGGGCAATAGAGGGTTAAAAATAATAAAAGAACAAACTCGCCTCCTCCATTTGATCGCGTAGCTGCCGGTCTTCTGTTCTGTCTTCAGCTGGGGGGGGGGGGGGGGGGGTGAAGAACCTTCAGTGATGTCACTGGGTCATATGGTCCAATCACCTGCTTCCGATGCTTCTGCCAGTAATGGGTAAACCAGTGCGCAGGCGCGGACATCCCGTTCGCGCAGGTGCGCGATTTGGCTACGGACGAAGGAGGTGAAGATCCAGTCAAAGGGCGGGCCGTATGCGTGAAAGGGGAGTGGTTGCTTATGAAAATCAGCGTGGGGTCTGGGCACCGGCCGTTTGAATGCCGCCCCTGGGCACCTTTACACACTGATTTGCATATGGAATAAAAGTGTTTTTTGGACGACCTATGGAACGGACAACAATATGGTAAGATGCATTTTAATGTGGGGGCTGTATTGGACACAATGGTGTTTGATATTGCGATTTTTATGGTGAAATAGGGCTGAGTCCTTAAGGGGTTAACACTAACCTCTACAGCAATCTGCCCCTTAATACTGACCTCTACAGCAATCTGCCCCTTAACACTGACCTCCATAGCGGACTGTCCCCTTAACTGTGACCTCCACAGCAGCCAGCCCTTAGGGTGTCCAGAGGTCCTGTTTTAGGCCGAACAGTCCAAATTTCTGACTCCCTGTCCTCTGCCTGGCACAGGGATGTCCTTTTGAACAGCTCACTCAGACAGCAGCACTGTACTGTCTGAGCATGAGCTACACGGAGAAAGTCACCCTCCCTCGCACACCTGCAGCTGACAGAAGTTGATTTTTACCTTCATTTTTTTTAACCCCGTCGGCCGCGTAGTGGGAGGTGGCATGGCTTAGCTGGGGTTGGAGTTTTTAAGTCCTTATTTTGACCCTACCTGCCCCTGAACTGTGACCTCCACAGTACTCCGCTCCCTTGAAGGGGTTCTCTGGGAATTAAGAAAATGAAAATACTTAAATATTACTTAATTATAAATATATTCTCAAATACCTTCAATTAGTTATAATGGCTCGTTTTGTCAGGGGAGCAGTCATCAGGGAAAACCAAATGGCCGCTGTGCCATTAGTTCACACAATACCTGTCCTGATGACACATGAGGACAAGTTACTTTTCAACACTGAGGTAAAGAGCTGCCTCTTCGTCCTCTCTACTTGTCAGGGATTATGATCCTGAATACAGATTATAAGAACTTTAGCTGAATCTCTGGGGAATTTAGTTCATAAGGAGACATGAAGTACAGAGAGAATGGACAGGACAGGCTGTGGTAATGTGTTGCTGTGGTAATGGAGAGTGTAAACAAGTGCTGGTGCTCATTAGCCACACCTTACTCTCCTCTCATGTCTCATCATCATCTCCATTCCCTCAGAGATTCACCTATATTCAGCATCATGATTCCCGAGAGCAGAGATGAGGATAAGGCAGCACTATGATTCATTGGGGTTGTCCTTCTGTGTGATTAGGACAGGTTTTGTGTGTACTGATAGGACGGCAGACGTTTTATTTCTCATACTCATTGTTCCCTAGACAAAATGAGCCATTACAACTAATGAAAGGTATTTGTGAACATATTTATTATAAAATAATATTTAAGTATTTTCATTTTTTAATTCCTGGAGAACCCCTTTAACAGTTTCATCTACAGAAAAAGTAAAAAAAACTGGAGGGGGGACAACCACATACATAAGATGTCGAGATTAGAATCAAGGAGGATCTTTAAATTCAATTCCATCCTACCAAATGGGCTCAACGCAGAAATGGAGATCTTTGGTTTCCTCTAGATAGCGGGGGGCCGACGCTCTCTGATGAGTTACAGACACGTTTACTTTTGGGCCGCCTCTGTTCCTTCTTGGCGTGCGGCCGCTCCCCCCATGATTCTAACAATTCAGAGCTTTTTGAAGATAGAACAATCACACGCCTAAAAACCATAATGATAAACATGGAAAATACAAAAACACAGCTACAACCTAATACACACACCATAATTCAATTCCTTTATATACATCAGATTTATACATTTCATTCTGATATCAAACAGACAATCAATTACACCTAGAATATTCCACACACGTATCCTCATATAACATTCTCTCACTATGAACATCAGACAATTAATTACACCTAGAATATTCCACACGTATCCTCATATAACATTCTCTCACTATAAACAAGTGAAAAATACTGTACTGATCTGAACTCCATTTTTCAGACCAATGAATCTTTATAAATAAGCCTCTAACCTACTAATACCTATACAAAAGTAGGAAGGTTACCTACCCACTGGGTCTTTGTGCCCTACGGACCAGTGAGAAATAGAGAACCCTCCATATAACCTGTATCTAAACTTGTTTCTTTTAATTATGTATAATGTTCACGTTGTACAACAGATCCCTTATTTGCAGGCACAATTGGACAATTTGAAAAAGAATGGACTGGGCACACTTTTTTTCATATTTTCCCAATCAGCGGTGAGACGGTACTGCTGGACTGAGAGCACCTCGTTGGTTAACTGGTGGTTCTGTGCGTCCTTATCACCTTTGTATACAATTGGACAATTCTTTATGTATAAACTAACATGATTTCTCACTTGCAAACAAAATGTGACAAGCTAACAGAAATCATCTAAAATTTCAGATATAAATTTATATCTACTTCCTATTATTATGTCCAACTTATTAATATGGAAATGTCACTCATTGATGTTTGGATAATATCACATCACCAATTACCCAGCTTTCCTGCTCTCTTGACATCAGCCATCAAACAAACTCCAAACTATTCTATTCACCACTCTATCAGGTGGAAACAATTGGTGCCATAATGTGTAATGAGACTACCAATGAGATGATGAACCTCACACTATATAGGTCTGACATCTACAAGCAATCCTCCGCTTACTGATGAAGGGAGAGTCTCCCGAAACGCGTTTAAGCAGAGGATCGCAACCGCTATTGAGAGAGAGGACCGCCACCATATATGTATACAAGGATATCTATGAACCAAGAGCTTAAATAACTATTGAAAAAACACGCTCCAGATAGGAGTATCCACTACCGCACCAGCAACGCTAACATCCGTGAAATCTACACCCCGTGACCTGTGACATCACACAAGCGCGCACATTTTTTCCAGAGAAACCACGAGGGACGACGAGATCTCCAACACAGGAAGCAGGATAGAGCGATCAGAAGCCCATAGAGACCACAGCATCGGCCGGTGATTAAGAGCCCTCTGAGCCAGAGACAGCACGGGACGCCGCGCCGAGGCTCAGAGTACCGCGCTCTCATCTACTCATATTTTGCTTACAGAACTTACAAGCACTTTGTATCCAGCCTCAGACTCTACTACTATATTGCTCTTCTTGCACTAACGAATGACTATATAAGAACTATCCATTGTTATTAATTACAACCAGTTTAGCCTTTTTTTCAATTAAATTTTTACTCATTATTTTTCATTATTTTTATGAGGTAACTACCAACACTTCCTTGTAGAAAACCAGCCCACGCCTTGATAGCAGATCAAGTCTACTTACACTTTCTACATATTACCTCTATATCATCCCACACAAGGCTACCTATATCGCTATACTGTAATATTTTATGTACTATATGGGGTATATTCCCCGGTATTTTTAATCTTATTTGTATATTTTTACCTATACCACACTCACTCACAATTTATCCAAGTTTCAACTAAAACTACCCCAACCAACACACCAAGCACCTAACCACCAGCCACAGCACTCGCACCCACAGACCTAACTCCCACTCACAACATCACTTTTACCTTATTTATTACAACACCATTTTACCTTATTTTAATCGAATAAATTGCAATTTACCCCAAATAAGAGTGTGCCTGCTACCTGTTATTTCTAATTATCTCTATCTGACTGGGTGAGTCAGCACTGACAGTTCTCTTGCACCTCTACCATCCATATTGATTGCGTGGAGCCGTCTATCTCACTTATATCTATTAACATTTAGAGTGTGCTCCGAAGGGCAGACAGGTTCACCCTTCTCATCATTGCATGGCCCAGGGTAGCATCAGTGTTAGTGAATACTACATCCACCATTGGTTGAACACCAGACCGGTGGGATCTTATCCTTGTGGTAGTTTTGCCTTTTGTTCATATATGACTAAATGCAAGTTTTTTAAGAAAAGCAAAAACATCTATGCAATACAATGTACCTGCCCAAAAATGTACATTGGGAAAACTACACAGGAACTTCGGAGAGGGCTATCTGGCCATTTTAGTGAAATAAGAACAAATGGACTCACAACTGGCAAGACATTTGAGATTTATACATGGAAGATGACTTGAGAATTCATGATAATGAGGCATGTCAACTAAAATATCGTGAAAGGAAATATAAATAAGAAGCTTTTACAAGAAGAAGCTAAATGGATATACAGACTAGATTCCCTTAGCCCCAAGAGATAATACGAGGTTTTCTTTTGTGGTATTCCTCTAACTAGGATATGGTATAAGTAGTCCCAACTGTGATTTTTCTCTCTAAACATTTTTGCCCATAGTTAGGGTTGGGGTCTTGCCATTATTTTGAGCCTAAGTTTCGAGAATTCTTTTTTTGTTTAAATAGTGCTGAACTAGCTAATAACCTCTTCTATACAAGCATCAGCAACAAACTACTCTCTATACCAATATGCAGTCATTAGTGATAGTGAATAATGTATTACTACTCACCCAATAGCAGCCGGGCTAATGTGTTATGACCATAATGCTGCCACCACCCGCTTGTGTTCCTCAGCAATAATTTGTTTGCTCTCTGATGTAGGTCCAATACTGCTGCAAAAGTTGAAGCCTGTTCTGCCGATGCAACTTCGTTAGCAGAGGTGCAGTGACCAGCTATCTACTTTGGAGTCCCTTACACAATAAAGTTCATTGAACTGTTGTTTTAAACACAGCTGGGAGACCCTGGTTCATTTTGGCAGTGAGCTGCTCCCCTGTAGCATGTCGGTCCGCCCTTGTAGTTGACACTCAACTCTTATTTCAATGGCACCCGGTGCTCTGCAGTTTCCATGTCTCTTATTTGCAATGGTGCTATTGTCCACTCATGATACACTTTAACCACAGCAGTTCATGAACAGTTCACAAACTGCATAGTTTTATAAATACTGCCAACCTTGGCCCAAAAACCAATAATCATCCCTTTTTGAAACCTTTTTTTCTGCCTCTTTTACCCATGACAGTAATGAGGGATATATCAGCAGACAGCCATTGCACACTTTATATACCAACCAAGAAAGCTTATCATGACACATGACTTTCTTTATAAGCTACGTGCTGCCGGTATCAAAAGTAGGAATTGGTCATAAGAATCTGATTCGATTATGTGTATAGAGCAGTCTGTGGTTAAATCCTTAATATTCGAGCCAGTCAGACAGTAAGTTTCACTTTATAATATTGGTAGCCTTAGTAAAAGTCTCAATCGCTCTAGCACTTTTACAGCCAGTCAGGCAGACTCTACAGCACTGTATATAGATTAAGAGGTAAGAATAGACTGACAGTACCATGGACATACTGTAGCTAAATATTGCTTAAAAATAACGCTGCATCAAGCAATTCGATACTTAACAATATCTATTGAACAGAATTACATTTGAGGTTTACATAGCACTGAGAGTATATACACATAATCATAACACACCTACTTTTTAGCTTCACACCAGTAGTTTTAATATTTTTTTGTTTGAGGGGATTTCATACTTTTAATTGAGACTTGTAAAAGTAATGTTTTACATTTACTATTGGCATATATAGTGTGGATAAGTGGGAATAAAACATGTTTCGGGTTTATAGAGAATATAGTTTACACACCTACATCCTCAGCAACCAGCGTCTGCCAGGGACCCTGACGTGCACCTCACAGTTCTTCACCATCAAGGGCACCCCAAAACACCATTGGGCAGACGAACCCTAATACCGGGGTGTGCCCTGAAGGAAAGAAAGGTGTGCCCTTAACATCACTGCACGGCCCAGGTGAGCGTCAGAGTGAGTAACTGCTACAACCACCAGTCTTCATACTATCACTCCTATTCTCTTCCCTCCCCATCTCCTGGTCTCTGTATGTTCTCCAGTGCCCAAAGCAAGGACCATAAAGACAGGGTGTGGAGGAATTTCAGCGACTCCAAACAGTCCATTAACTCCATCAAACACCTTTGGCATGATACCACAAATGCTCTTTTGGCTAAATATTGTGTGGAACACCTTCCCTCCATATTAACCGTCATGGTTTTGGAATGGGATATCCAACAAGCCTATATACTAGTGCATCTCAATAAATTAGAATATCATCGAGAAGTGAATTTATTTCAGTAATCAAATTCAAAAAGTGAAACTTGTATTACTATATATAGATTCATTACATGCAGAATGATCTATTTCAAGAGTTTATTTTGATGTTGATTATGCTTACAGCTAATGAAAACCGAGAATTTAATATCTCAGAAAATTAGAATATTGTGAAAAAGTTCAATGTCGTAGACTCATGGTGTCACACTTTAATCAGCTAATCAACACAAAACACCTGCAAAAATTTAAATAGTCTCTTAGTGTGGTTCAGTAGGCTACACAATTATGGGGAAAATTGCTGACTTGACAGTTGTCCAGAAGACAAGTCATTGACAGAAGTTATTGACACCCTCCATGGGTAGGGTGAGTGAAAAAGGTCATTGATATAGAAGCTGGCTGCTCGCAGAGTGTTGTATCCAAACATATTAATGGAATGTTGAGTGTGGGGAAAAATGTGTTGGAAAAAGGTGCAAAAGCAACAGGAATAACCACAGCCTTGAAAGAATTGTCAAAAAAACGCCATTCAAGAATTTGGGGGAGATTAACAAGGAGTGGACTGTGGCTGGAGTCAGTGGTTCAAGACAGACACAGACGTATCCAGGACATGGGCTACAACGGTCGCACCCAGAGACAACATCAGAAGTGTCTTACCTGGGCTAAGGAGAAAAAGGACTAGATTGTTGCTCAGTGGTCCAAATTCCTGTTTTCAGATGAAAGTCAATTTTGCATTTCATTTGGAAGAGGCATACAACCCAAATTCTTGAAGTCCAGTGTGAAGTTTCCAGTCAGTGATGGTTTGGGGAGCCATGTCATCTGCTGGTGTTGGTCCACTGTCAGAGCTGCAGTCTACCAGGAAATGTTAGAGCACTTCATGCTTTCTTCTGCTTGACAAGCTTTATGGAGATGCTGATTTCTTTTTTAGAAAGACTTGATGCCTGCCAACACACTACCAAAAGTACCAGTACCTCAGTACCTGGTTTAATAACCACAGTATCACAATGCTTGATTGGCTAGCAAACTTGCTTGACCTAAACTTCATAGAGAATACAGTACATGGTGGGGTATTGTCAAGAGGAAGATGAGAGACACCATTCACATTTTCCGAGATACTTACTTTTGGGTTTTCGTTAGCAGTAAGCCATAATTACCAATATTACAAGAAATAAACGCTTGAAATAGATCATTCTGTGTGTAATGATTCTATACAATATATGAGTTTCACTTTTTTAATTAAATTACTGAAATAAATTTACTTTTTGATGATATTCTAATATATTGAGATTCACTAGTAGGTGCGATGGTCAGGTGACCACATGCTTTTGACAAAAGGAGCTGAAAGAGCCCTTAGTCTGTTCCTTGACAGGCACTAATGTGTTGGTAAATTGCATTATTAAGTCCCTTAGTGGCACTGAAAAAAGTAAACGATGTTTAAAAAAGTTCATTAAAAAATTGAACACTATATGGTATCACCACCATCGTAACCACAGGAAAAAGCTAACACATTATTTAAAGGGTTTTTCCTAGGAGTTTAATATTAATGGCCTATCCTCAGACTACTGTAGGTCATCAATATCTGATCACTTGGGGTCCAACTCCCAGAATCTCTGTAGATCAGCTGTTTGACGAGGCCATGGTATTCCAGTGAGCACTGCAGCCTCTTTCTAGGCCAATGATGTCACATTCATTGGTTACTTAACCAGTGACCAGCTCAGTCTCATTCAAGTGGGAATGTACAGTCATGGCCAAAAGTTTTGAGAATAACACAAATATTAGTTTTCACAAAGTTTACTGCAAAACTGCTTTTAGATCTTTGTTTCAGTTGTTTCTGTGATGTACTGAAATATAATTACACGCACTTCATACGTTTCAAAGGCTTTAATCGACAATTACATGACATTTATGCATAGAGTCAGTATCTGCAGTGTTGGCCCTTCTTTTTTTCAGGACCTCTGCAATTCGACTGGGCATGCTCTCAATCAACTTCTGGGCCAATTCCTGACTGATAGCAACCCATTCTTTCATAATCACTTCTTGGAGTTTGTCAGAATTAGTGGGTTTTTGTTTGTCCACCCGCCTCTTGAGGATTGACCACAAGTTCTCAATGGGATTCAGATCTGGGGAGTTTCCAGGCCATGGACCCAAAATGTCAACATTTTGATCCCCGAGCCACTTAGTTATCACTTTTGCCTTATGGCACGGTGCTCCATCATCCCGGAAAATGCATTGTTCTTCACCAAACTGTTGTTGGATTGTTGGAAGAAGTTGCTGTTGGAGGGTGTTTTGATACCATTCTTTATTCGTGGCTGTGTTTTTGGGCAAAATTGTGAGTGAGCCCACACCCTTGGATGAGAAGCAACCCCACACATGAATGGTCTCAGGATGCTTTACTGTTGGCATGACACAGGACTGATGGTAGCGCTCACCTTTTCTTCTCTGGACAAGCCTTTTCCAGATGCCCCAAACAATCAGAAAGAGGCTTCATCGGGATATATGACTTTGCCCCAGTCCTCAGCAGTCCATTCACCATACTTTCTGCAGAATATCAATCTGTCCCTGATGGGTTTTTTTGGAGAGAAGTAGCTTCTTTGCTGCCCTTCTTGACACCAGGCCATCTTCCAAAAGTCTTCAACTCACTGTGCGTGCATATGCGCTCACACCTGCCTGCTGCCATTCCTGAGCAAGCTCTGCACTGGTGGCACTCTGATCCCGCAGTTGAATCCTCTTTAGGAGACGATCCTGGCGCTTGCTTGACTTTCTTGGACGCCCTGAAGCCTTCTTAACAAGAATTGAACCTCTTTCCTTGAAGCTCTTGATGATCCTATAAATTGTTGATTGAGGTGCAATCTTAGTAGCCACAATATCCCTGCCTGTGAAGCCATTTTTATGCAACGCAATGATGGCTGCACGCGTTTCTTTGCAGGTCACCATGGTTAGCAATGGAAGAACAATGATTTCAAGCATCACCCTCCTTTTAACATGTCAAGTCTGCCATTTTAACCCAATCAGCCTGACATAATGATCTCCAACCTTGTGCTCGTCAAAATTCTCACCTGAGTTAACAAGACGATTACTGAAATGATCTCAGCAGGTCCTTTAATGACAGCAATGAAATGTAGTGGAAAGGGTTTTTTGGGATTAAGTTAATTTTTATGGCAAAGAAGGACTATGCAATTCATCTGATCACTCTTCATAACATTCTGGAGTATATGAAAATTGCTATTATAAAAACTTAAGCAGCAACTTTTCCAAATTCCAATATTTATGTAATTCTCAAAACTTTTGGCCACGACTGTACAATGCTGTGCTTAGTATGCTGTGAGGAGCCTCTTCAGCTAATTGGCGGGGTTGCCAATGGGGGGCTGGACCAAGCATTTGTACTCTGCTATTTGGCCCCCGTTCTCATGATTGTCAGGGCCCCAACATCTGGACTCCCGCATTCCATAGTTTGACTACTCTAACAACAGCACTAAAGGGTCTTTTACTTGTATTTGCACAATGATAACGGAGTTTATTCTATGCAATTAGCATTAATTATCATGAACCACCTCAGTATAGTTAGATCTTTTACTCTGGTGAGCTCGGCATTGCATTACAATATGAAATAATATGGAGAAATATTGTGGAATAATTATGCCTGCTGGTGCTGGAGATTCATATTGTGTGGAGTGTTAGACAAAGATTGCAAAGAATAATGTTTAATTTTAAGTAGATCCCATATCACACAACTAAGGGTACTTTCACACAGCCTGCTGGATCCGTTATGCCGCAAGTACCCATGTGCTGCCGTGCTGCCGCTCTGTCCCCATTGACTATAATGGGGCGAGGGGGCGGAGCTACGGCACAGCACGGCAGTGCACGGCCGCAGATCGCCGGACTAAAAGTACTGCATGTCTGACTTTCTAGACCAGCGATCACTGCCGTGCTGCGCCGTAGCTCCGCCCCGACCCCATTATAGTCAATGGGGACAGAGCGGCAGCATGGCAGCACACAGGTACTTGCGGCATGACGGATTCGGCAGGCTGTTCACCCGCCGGAACAGCCTGTCAGATAGCTATGCCGCTAGTGTGAAAGTACCCTAAGCTCCTCCAAATTGCTTTCACTTCTCTACTCCTTTTATATTCATTGTTTATCCCGTGAAAAGCATGCATGTCATGATTGCAAGACAATTCCAATGTATGGAATTCCCATTGTGTAAGCTGTCAGAGCACTTGGCTTGAGATTGTAGAAGGTGATCACTGGATTCTAGACTTCATTCTTCTCTCTCTGTACACAGCCCGTGCTGCTTCTCTGGCTTCTATTACCACACGTAGAGTTCCAATTATTTCTCTTGGATCAGTTACATTTGAAACTGAAGAAAAATAAAAAGTATTTTTACTGTCAAGCAACCAGTTTTTTTGCTCATTTTTCTTTCTTCCTAAGTAAATCTCTTCTGAGTATTTTCCAGTGACTACCTCCATCAAAAGACCCATATGTATAGGCAGATATTGGCATATGTTCACCATAGGTTTCCATTAGAAAAAAACTTTTTTTTTAGTGTAGCCTAGTTCATGGAATAGGGTAGTCTACTAACCTATTCCATACAGTTTTAAAAGTATGTCAATACATAAAACCCAGCATATGCCAAATAGAGACTCTTTTGGTATACGCCAGGTCAGTGGCGCTATATGTACTGTTACATGCACCAAATACACTGAATGTAGTGCAATAATGAAATGTGACCTCACCCTATAGTGTAAAGTTATTCATTTTAGTGCATGAAGAAATGGAAGCCATACAAGGATTGAGCTAAATCAATGATTCTTTATTGGCCCAAGGTATAGTCCTACAGAGGTCTTATGAAGTACAGTTTTATGTAACTGAAATTGCAAATGGGCCCAAACAAAGACATTCTTTTATAGTTTTCTTTTGTTTAGGTAGTATTCTTTGCTTTAGCATGCTGCAACTGCACCAAAGGGTTCTTTAAAGGGGTTGTTCAGCATTATGGACATTTTTAACTTGCCCCAGGAGTGTGTTGCACTGAATGAAGAAAGTCATAATCACTTGCTACCCTCCAATCTATTCCAGCTCCCTGGTTCCATTATGAGATCTTCCGGTCCCTGGCCATAAACTTCCGTCCGGTGTCTAGTATGCTGCTGCAGCCAATGACTGGCCCCATTGGTGATGTGTCTCCAAGCAAGACGTGACCTAGTGATGTGAGGACACGCTGAGGCCAGGTGTACAGGACCCCGTCTGGAAATTTACAGCCTACGAACCAGAAGAGCCAGGGCGCTGGAATAGACCAGCAGGGAAGAGGTGAGTATAATTTTTTCCTAGGGCTAGTTAAAACACCCACAATGTCTGTTTCAGACAAGCATGTTCACTCTGTGAAACACGCTCAGTGTGGGAAAATGAAATCCCATAGTAAACTCTGTTACTTTGAGCGTACCGCACGCCATTATAATGATTTATAATGCTGTGCGTTTGTGCCTCACCTTAGTGCCATCACTACAAATCATTACAGTTGAGGTAGGACAGTGAAACACTGCATCAGTCCAGTCAAAGTTCACTATGGTAATTCACACTCTCACACTAAGCATGTTTCATTCAATGAACATGCCCCTTTGAAACTGGCCTAAGCCAGGACAACCCTGTAATGTTTTTTTTTTAACGAAGTAGGTCCAAAATCCAATGCTGAATAATTCCATAAATTTATAGAGGGGTCCCGTTATTCTGACATAGGACTCCCTGCTTTCCTTCACACAGCCTTAGAGGAAGTCTGCTGGATATTTACTCACCCTGTAGAGTTTCTTCTGCTGGCTCTACATCTCTTCTTAAGAGGTTCCTCAGGTCTAGATAGGCATATCCTAAATCACGACACTCATCTTCTTCTTCATTCATTGGATCACTTACCACTGTAAACGTTAACCTTGATTGTACCAGTGGTAGAAGAGATTAAATGATTTTTTTTTATTTGAAATGAAATATACAGTCTCTATAATGGACAAACAAATCCTTAGGGCAACCCTTTCTTCAGTTAGAGCCTTGTTCATATTTGACCCATACAATTCGTTTTCTAAACCACCAAACACAAATCATAATGACCAAAGTAGTTCTCTGTAGTGACCAAAGATGTCCATTTTGGACAAATTACAATCAACAGCAAGCAAGAGATCTACTTATGTATTTTATCATTTAAAGGGGTTATCCAGTCTCAACATTTATGGCATATCGCTAGGATATGCTACAAAGGTCAGATAGCAATGGATGCAAAGCAAGTTGTGCAAGCATGGCCAACTTTCCATGCTCTACAATGGGACTGTCAGAAATAGTAGAGCCACAAATGTCAGATATGTGCGGGTCTCACCTCTAAGACCCACTCCTATCTCTAGAACTGAGTGCCGGGTGCTAGCGGCTCCTAGAAAACTAGAACCTGGCTGCATATTTGCATGTAGCCTAAATCTCTTGATCCCTTCATATGGCATAAGAGAAAACTGGCTACCTGCAGCCACCATTAGAGGAAACTCAGTGCATAGGACTTTACACATCTACCACTGAACGGGTTTTCCAGGACTTTTATACTGATGGCGTATCCTTAGGATAGGTCATCAATATCTCATTGCCGATGGTCCAACTCCTGACTCTCCATACTAATCCCTGCTGACTGCTCTTGTTTTAGCCATTTACTTTGCAATAGATTTACCAAATGTCATATGCCACTTGTTAAATTTTCACACAATTTTCACTCTTAAGTCTAATCAGTTTGTACTCCACCAGAGGACTGGAGTAACTTGCATCTCTTTTTAGGAACAGTCACAGTGATAAATCTGGCTAAAAAAGTAGCTTCACCCACAAAACATCTGGCCACACCTTAGTAAATGTAAACCATCGAAATCATGCACAAACACTTCATAAATTTGGAGCAAATGTCTGCCCCTCCAACAAAACAGACAAAAACGCTTAGCCAAGAAACAGGTGGTATAAACCAGATTAGATAATCTAAAATGCATCCAGCATCAGCCACTATGAAAAATTTGTTGCATTTTCCGAACTATCTGTCACCCTGGGTTCACACCTGAGCGTTTTACAGCGCGTTCAAACGCGCTGTAAAACGCTCAACACATGAAAACCAATGCATCCCTATGGGAGTGGTTCACACTTGCGCGTTTTACAGCGCCTAAAAACGCGCTGTAAAATGCCCGATGCATAAGCTCGTTCAGGAGCGTTTTTTTGGGCGTTTGTCGCGCTTTTCCTCCCATAGACTTCAATGGGAACGCGCGTTTAACGCGCGTTTAACGCGCGTTAAGTGTAGAGATGCCCTTTTTTAATTGGTCTCCAGACCAATTAAAAAAAGTCTCCAGAGTCACGAACGCGCGTAAAACGCGCGTTTACTATTGCCAAAAACGCGCATAAAAACGCGCGACTAAAACGCGCGTAAAACGCGCGTCTTAGAAACGCTCAGGTCTGAACCCAGTGTTAGTGTAGCTCTGGCAAAAAGAAAACCCATACCTGACTCTTTCTTCTGCAGAGTCTGATCCCTGTAGAAGCATATCGAGGAAACGTCTACGTTCGACATGGTTTTCACCATCAAGATGGATCACTGTGTCAAGACATTTAGTTTAAGCAATAATATCAATAATGATCATCCACTAGTGTTCAAATATTAGGGTTTTGTCATGTACAGGGGTGGCATTGCTGTTCTAACCTTTGCTGAAATGGTAGAATATCTCTTCTCCATTGATAGGCTTGCGAAGTGATATAGGGGTTTCTGTCTCTTCAGGGGGAACACCAGGAAAATGAAATTCCACAAACAGTCTTTCCACTGATTTATCAGTTGCCACATGTGAGCAAGGGTCTAAAGTTAGAGAGGCCACCTCCACCCGCATCCTGGATGAAGACTGAGCAAAGCGTACAAAGGCACAATGATACACTATACAATATTTATATACATTGTTTCCAGGTAATAAAATTAGAGCTTTTTAGGGTTTGACTTCCAGGTTAATCATGGACATTCAGCAGAGCTGAGAACATCTGATTAATCTGTGAGCTGCCAATATGGAGACGGAATCTACAAAATGATAGAGAGTCAAATAATTCGTTGGTCTTCAGATTCAGAATCTTTCAGCTGCAAAATCTGCATGAATAATAATAATAATAATATCATAATAAAAGAAAGTATTATTTATTCACTTACCAATTTATATGAAAGTAATGGTTCTGAGGCTATGACAATATCATCATCATCATCGCTATCTGTAATGAGTGATTCATCAAGGCTAGTTGATGTATTGCCTGGAAAAAGACAAGTTTCATGGTAAACCGGACCAGTGTATTAATAAGTATTGTTAACCATGAAAATGCCATTACCTTTCGGTAGGACTTGTCTGACTGCTTTGAAGGAGTTGACATATACTGTTTGCTGATGTAAATTATTTATCTCTTCCTCATGTCCATCATGTTGCACTTCTGGTCCTATCACAATATCCTGAAAATGTGAAGGTGTAATTCTATTAGCTGTAATGTAAAACACATGAACATACCTTTGTATAATGGTTCATAATTCTCTATATTTCCTTAGTTCATGGATATGGCCATATGACAGCTCATATGCTAAGTGCCAAGGACAATATCATATCAAATCCTGGAATTAGGAAATGTATTTTCTAAAGAAAGTAAACAACTTCCTGATCTCCCAGGACACGATCTATAACCTCTTCATGAATCCTTAACAGTTGAACATTGAAGGATCACTTTCAGCATGTGTCCACCCATTCATGATTCCACAAAACTCAGGTGGCTTAAATTATACCAGAGTTTTCAAAAAAAGTTTGCATGATGGCTGTGCTTCTTTGTACAATCATAACCGTGAAGGAGCAGGGCCTTTTGGGCTTCCCTAGTGTTTCTTTTAGCCATATTATACTTTGTTTCTGCTGCACAACTAAATGCATTTCACTCAAAAGCAGGGGGCGTATCCCTTCTTTAAAATCTGCCAGCACTGTACTGCTGTGACATCCTTTCCCTTACCTCCGACTATGTTTGCTTACAGCTCTGGAGCTCTCAGGACAGATAATAAGGGGGAAAAATCACACTTACAGACACACAGAAGGCTCCTGTGATGTTCATAAGCAGTGTAGAAACAGTTGTTCTATCAGGCTCACAATCTCAGCTAGCTCTGACACAACCCAGTTCCTTTCTGCCGTCTTCTGTGTCTCTATTACCAGGGACGGAGCTTGCCTGACAACAGGCAGTGGACTGCAAATTAAGTGGAAGTAAGACCCCTAGTGGTCATGACTTTGCAACTTTTTTCAGGCGTATTTTTAAATGAAGTGATTTAGAAATGTGATAGTTACACCATTCTCTATTAAGTTAAATGAAATTGTGTGAAAGTACAGTGACTCTTTAAAGGGAGTCTGTGACCCCCAAAATAATTTTTAAGGTAAGCATTCCACTGTTGAAGGGGAAAAGCCCAAAACATAACCATACCTATCTTGTGTAAAGCCAGTCCTCTAATCCATAGAAATGCTTATGCTATGTTCAGCGGATGCTCAGAGCCCAAGCAGTGAAATCGCAGGGCTCATATCAGTTGCCATGTCAGCCTGGATGCTGCTGAAGCACTCTAGGCCTGTCATGGCTTCTCCATACTGAGTTATGCACAAGGCATAGCTTAGAATGGAGAGTGTAAAAATCCTATTCACCCTAATAGATCTCTATTAGGGTGAATAGGTGAGGGGATCAAAAGATCCCATGTACTAGGCCCTTAAGGGGTCTAATAGTTATAAAAAAAAAAGTGAAAAAAACCCCCCAAAAAACAAAAACAAAGCACCAATATATTATAAAGTAAACTAATTTTACATATAAAAATCATATTGGGTATCGCCTTGTCCTGAAGTGTCTGAACTATTAAAATATATATATAAAAATTCCTGTGTGGTTAACGCCTCAACGGAAAAAAACAATTAAAACCATGTGATTTAGCATTTTTTTTTGCCATCTTGTCCCCTCAAAAAATTTAATAACGGTGATCATAAAGTCGTTCAATGGTACCAATAGAAACGACAGTTTGTTACTCAAAAAAACAAGCCCTCACACAGCTCTGTAGACCGACATATAAAAAAGTTATGGCTGTCAGAATATAGCGATGCAAAGAAAATTTTATTTTTTTAAAAGTAATAAAAAAAACTATCCAAGCTTGGTATCACTGCACTCGTATTGAGCCGCAGAATAAGAACGTCAGGCCATTTTTAGTGCATTGTGAACGCTGTGATGTCAAAACCCCAAAAACTTTGGTGGAATTCTGTTTTTTTTTCTATTTTGCCACACAAAGAATTTTTTTCCCGTTTTCTAATGCAAGACACGGTAAATTAAATGGTGGCAATAAAAATGCATCTTGTCCCTCAAAAAAATAAGCCCTCATATAGCTATGTGAATGGAAAAATAAACAAAAAAGTTATGGGTATTGGACGTGGGGAGGAAAATCCAAAAATGTAAAAATGAAAATAGGCCCGGTCTTTAAGGGGTTAATGGGAATCTGTCACTTTCTGCATTCTCTATATCTCTGGTGGTCAGCATTACCATATTTATCCAGTTTGGAGCTAAGTATCAATTTTAATATATAATGATATCTTTCTTTGAGACTACTCCCGGATGAGCCTATAAGATTTAGGTGAAACGCATTGGGGCTTCTTTTGTCGGGGTTTTCACTGGTACCCATGTTGAATCGGGGTGGCCACTGATACCCGTGTTTAATCTATTGAGAGACAGGTTTCAAAATATATTTTTCATTCATCAATTTGTTATATCCCCATTTTGAGGGTTATAACAGGGATTAACTAGGACTAGGTTAGGGGACAGGGAACCTCCACCATCAGGGGCTGCCCTAGGCTGAGGAGTGGTTAGGGTGACCTAGGGTGAGTATACCCGCCTCTCCTTCATATTATATTTCCTCGAATCACCACTTATCCTGCTAATATGGATGTCTACTTGGGGGATTTGACTCCCATGTGAGTAATACAATCTTTGCAATTTTTTGCACACTTGTTTATTTGGTATATATATACCTATACCCTTTGTATTATAATAAAGGTAATTTTTAAAAGTCACGCTTATTACGTCGACACTTGATTTTGATTCCCACGTGACAAAGTATTCTACTAGTAATCTATGTGGTTTGTGGTTGACTCATGAGTAGGGACACATAATAGAGAGGGCTGCAGGAGAAGTCCTCTCAATTGATGCCTTGGACAGTTTGCAGGCGCACAGCGGGGGAACAGGGGTGAAACATACAAATTACTGATCAGGAGTCAGCGGCAGGCGTTTTATACATGTATTCATAGGCCTTTCCGGAGGTGACCGATTCAACTTAATTCTTATGAGCAATAATAGTGAACAATGGCCTGGGATCTGTTATCAGCATCTGATCCGTCATTGCTATTTATATAAAATCGTATCGTAATATTGATTCAGCATTTACCCACCTCCACATTCATGTCCATCTCATCACTCTGGTGATGGGCAGTCGAGAGATAACTTCTTGCCTCTTTCTGCTTCTTGCCTCTTTCTGAATTGTCTGTTGTGTAAGGATCTCTTCTTCCTCTTTTGTTAGCGCTCACATCTCTCTGCAGTTCCTCCTCAGCCTTTCGTGATTTGGATGGTCCAGAGCTGTTTAAATGAATCCTTGAAGCCTCTTTCGATAACATCTTCCTAGGAGATTGGTGCTTTAAAAATAATATACAAGTGAGTTTGTGTCATATTCCATACATGTATGTACTGTACATTGTACAGCAGATTCACAGACCCATGACTATGTTTGATATATTTACACCAAATTTTTCATGTATTTGCACCATTTGTAGTGTGGTTTGCACTAGTGTATGCCTGGCAGTTTGTATTTACAAAAGGGTGACTGAATGTTTTTGTAGGTGGGGCTACATTTTTAGCCAGATTTATATAAAAAGTTGCAAATGTACTACAGTCCCCTAGTCTAGTACAAACTGATTGAACCCTTGTAATATGATTACACTTTAGAATGAAAAATCCATTGGTATTTTATGCAACAAATTTAACAAATGGCATGCTCCATTTCATAAATTTGCCTGAAAAAATCAAGCACAGCCCATGACAAGGCAGTCAAAAAGTACCATGTTAATACATTACCCGCTAAATCTAAGCCATTTACAGATCATTTACATCTGTTCTGGGACTGCCCGATAGTGAGCAAATATTGGAGAACGATTCAAACAACCTTGGCTCAGAGACTTAATATAGACATTCCTCTATCTCCCAAGGTATGGGTTTTGGGGGACTTATCAGAGGTTAATTGCCAGCCCCTGAAGGGCCGACTATTGACTAAAGTGATGTTTCTGGCCAGGCTTCTTGTAGCCAGAGAATGGTTTTCCCCCTCTGCTCCAGATTGTAATAATTGGTTATGTTTAGTTAATAAGTAGAGATGAGCGAACATTTAAAAAAAGTCCGTTGTTCGGGGTTCGGGTGGTGGTTAATTGCGCATCCCGTTATGGATTCCACAATAGCGCATATGGAATCCATAAGGGGCGGCTGCCACCAACCCGAACTGTAGAACAGCTGAAGGACCTGGCGTGACGTCACTGTCATGTGATCAGTGCAGGGGGCGTGGCTCAGCACGGGATTTGATCCCGTGCTGAGCCACGCCCTGCACTGATCACATGACAGTGACGTCACGCCAGGTCCTCAGCTGTTCTACAGTTCGGGTTGGTGGCAGCCGCCTATGGATTCCATATGCGCTATTGTGGAATCCATAACGGATGCGCATTAACCACCACCGAACTCCGAACAACGGACTTTTAAATGTTCGCTCATCTCTATTAATAAGGTGTAAATATATGAGAGGATCATGTACAGACAAAGAGGGTCCTACGCAAAGTGGAGTAATATTTGGAAGGATTGGGATGGTTAAGTAAATAATTTTTTTTTTTGTTCCTTTTCTCTTTTCCTGCAGGATTGGGGGGGGGGGGGTTATGGGGGTGTGGGAGGAATGGGGATGTCTTTGTAATTCTGTTTTATGGATTGTATTTCTTGAGATGATTAAAATAAAAATCTAAAAATCTAAAAAAAAATAAAAATAAATCTAAGCCATTTACTACAGAAAAACTATATGTACTTGGTATTTCGGTAGACATTCCTTACTTTAATTAAATTACTGACTATTCTGAAAGGAATGTTAATCTACATTTTAGACAAGATTAGTACATCTGCTGAATATATCTCATAATAAAAGTATTCACACCCCTTCAACTTTTCCACATTTTTTCACGTTACACCCACAAACTTAAATGTATTTTATTGGGACTTTATATGATAGACCAACACAAAATAGCAAGTATGTGTGAAGTGAAAAGAAAATAATACAAGGTTTTCAAAATTTTTAAATAAGTAAAAATTTGGAAATTGTTGTGTGCATTTGTATTCAGCCCCCCTGAGTCAATACTTTGTAGGACCACCTTATCCTGCAATTACAGCACAAGTATTTTGGGGTATGTCTCTACCAGCTTGGCACATCTGGTGGCTGAAATGTTCGTTCATTCTTCTTTGCAAAATAGCCCAAGCTCAGTCAGATTGTATGAAAAACGTGAACAGCAATTTTCAATTCTTGCCACAGATTCTCAATGGAATTTAGGTCTGGACTTTGACTGCGCTACTCTAACACATGAATATCATTTGATCTAAACCATTCCATTGTAGCTCAGGCTGTATGTTTAGGGTTGTTGTCCTACTGGAAGGTGAATCTCCTCCCCAGTCTCAAGTCTTTGCAGCCTCTACCAGGTTTTCCTCAAGGATTGCCCTGTATTTAGCTCTATCCATCTTCCCATCAACTCTGACCAGCTTTCCTGTCCCTACTGAACAAAAGCATCCCTACAGCTTGATGCTGCCACCACCATGTTTCACAGTGGGGACCTTGTGTTCAGGGTGATGTGCAGTGTTAACTTTTTTCTACACATAGCGTTTTGCATTTAGGCCAAAAAGTTAAACTTTGGCCTCACCTGACCAGAGCACCTTCTTCCACTTGTTTCCTGTTTTCCCTACTTGTCTTGTGGCAAACTGCACACAAGACTTCTTATGACTTGCTTTAAAATTGCTTTAATTGCTACTCTTTCATAAAGGCCAGATTTGTGGAGTACACAACTAATAGTTGTAATGTGGAAAGATTCTCCCAGCTGAGCTGTGGATCTTTGCAGCTCCTACAGAGTGACCATGGGGCTCTTGGCTGCTTCTCTAATTAGTATTCTCCTTGCCTGGGCTTCAAGTGGATGTCCATGTCTTGGTAGGTTTAGAGTTGTGCCATACTCCTTCCATTTTTGGATGATGGATTAAACAGTGCTCTGTGAGATGTTCAGAGTTTGGGATATTTTTTATAACCTAACTCTGCCTTACGCTTCTCCACAAATTTATCCCTGACTTGTCTGGTGTGTTCCTTGGTTTTCATGATGTTGTTTGATCACTAATGTTCACTAACAAACCTCTTAGGACTTCACAGAACAGCTGTAGTTATAATGAGAATAAATTACTCAGAGGTGGACTCTATTTACTAACTAGGTGACTTCCAAAGGCAGTTTGCCACACTGGATTTTATTTAGGGGTTTTAGAGTACAGGGGGATGAATACAAATGCACTTCACACTTTTAAGATTTTTATTTATTAAAAATTTTGAAAACTATGTATCATATTCTTTTTCACTTTACATATACTTGTTACTTTGTGTTGGTCTATCACATAAAATACCAATAAAATACATTTAAGTTTGTGGGTGTAATGTGAAAAAATGTGGAAAAGTTCAAGGGTTGTGATTACTTTTTCACGGCATTGTATATGGTCATGCAATGGAGACTACTAATATTTTATGCTGATTCCGCCCCAAATTTCTTAAAGGCTATGCAAACTTTAAAGGCATTTTTTTAATGATTGCATTTTACTAATTTTCAGCTATAAATTATTTTTTCAATTAGTCTTAATTAAAAAAAAATTGCCGGTTTTGTGATACATATGGTTAAAATCAGTCTATTTGTAGACTATCCCTCCTGAGTTCCGTCAGCTAGCAGCATATGTGAAGCTATTTCTGATCTCCTGGCCTTATAAACATTCATTTATAGCAAAATTCCTATCAAACTCAAAAGAGTATAGTTTAGATGATTGGACAGAACTCAGGAGACTGATTTTAAACTGCATTTATCGCAAAAACTGCTGAAATAAAAATTGTTGATGAATTTTTTTTTAAAAGACAAGACTGAAACAATAAACTTTTTTCCAAGATAAGTAAAATGCAATTATAATAAAACATTTCCCCAAAGATGTGTATAACCTTTAAAGGGATATTCCCATGTCTGAGATGGGAATAACCACAGTAAGTGCCAGCAGGTGGTGGGTAGAGTTATGGAAATGGTTAAGCAGTTGGTACTCCTCTGTTTCCATAACTCCCATAGCAGTGAATGGGAGCTATGTGAATAGGTAGCACAGGACGCTGTTTCCATAACTTTGGAGCAGTTAAGTGCACTGCAAATGAACAGTTAAGTGCACCAAGGGCATGCCCAAGCCAATGCATCCTCCTCTTTACTCCTTTTGCTTCCTCTGCCAGTCCCTCACTGTTTGTCTTGACTGAAAGGACCAGGCGGTATCACTACACAGGAATGTAGCTCTGCCAATCCAGGAGATGAGAGAGGGGCTGGCAGAGGAAGCAGAAGGAGAAAGTGTGCACAGAGTGACTTGAACATGCCTTCTGTGCAATTAACTGTTTATTTACATATGGATTAAAGGTACTTTCTCCTCCAGAATGAAGCAACAAATCACTAAGTGAAAAATATAATTACATTCAGCTGAGCTGGCCCTACAAGACACTGTGCCTGGTTTATCAGTGAATTTCCTGGTGACAGACTCACTTAAAGCATGTAAATATGGATTCTACAACTCTCTTCACATCCTGTGGAAATTTTCCACACAGATTTCTGGAAAAAAAAAGTAGAATAATGGCTCATGCACATGGCTGTTGCCCGGTCGCGCGCAAACAGCGGGTCCGCAATACATGGACACCGGCTGTGTGCACCCCGCATCACGGATTTACTTGAATGGGTCCGAAATCCAAGAGATGCGGTGAGGTGCTGAACGGAGTGCTTCCGTGGGTTTTCTGTCCGTGCCTCCGCACCAGTGCACTACTTTTTTGTGTTGGGGACAGTTGTATGCGGATTGCGGACCTCACTCAAGTGAACGGATCCGCGATTCACATGCGTGTCAGGCATTTTCATAAGTGTATATGATACCTGATCATATTATAGTCCAAAATAGATGCTCATTGTCTTTAAGAGACTGAACGAACCAGAGTTTTGTTACACGGCTGGATCAGGCCAAGATTTGAGGTCACACAGAGTTTAGTCTGTGCAAAAGTTTATACTAAATACAAAGAACATTGTATTTTAAAAAGTTATTGCCACAGATGTGGTCTTATCTGTTGGGAGTATACTGGATTCTCCAGACATGTCCGTCTAAAAAGAACAAGGCCCATTCATATCATTATGGTCCATAGATCAACAGTGTGAGAAACATTCAGAGAGACGCCTCGATGTCTGTCTTTAGTTATTTTAAAATGTCCACGTTAATCCTTATCTCTGATTTACGACGACGAGAGTCAAATGTATATACTACAAGAGTGCTATAGCTTACTCTTTATAGTATGGTGCTAATAGCACCGGAGACAGATAGATATCATGACACCATTCTCCATAGTTGCATTATGGGTAAATATGATCTCATAGGATCATTACCACATGAGCGTATGATTGGAAGATCTTATTCCAGGGGGATGTGACATGAGATAAGGATTGGAATAATTACTGTTGGAATAAGGGAAATTCCAACAAGCAAAGAACAAGAACATTCCAGGATTCAGCAGAACACCCAAGAGAGAGGGGTCTATCAATATGAGAGTCATGGTGAGACATGCAATGATGGACCACCCAGCTTTCCTAGGAGCAGAAGTGTTATTCCTATTAGGCCTTGGTAAGAGACATAAAGAATGATATTTTATTTTATTAAGACTAATTGGATAATGTGGGTGAAATCATATCACCCAGATTGGTGAATACATAAACACATTAATTAATTGATCATCTCCATATTGAGATGTAGTCTTAGGATATTGTGAGGCTTCATTCTACCTGCAGAAGAATCAAGACTCATAATCAATCAGAGTATTAAATGATTGCATATATAAATATATTGATAGTAGCATTCTTCGCCAAGCTAGGTGATAAATTCCCACTAGAAAGACTTGTTCCAAGTTCTTCCCATTTCTGTTGTGTGTCTTAATAGTCTTACCAAGTCATACATGTGAAAATAGTCCAGGATGGGGCGGAAGGATACAGTTATCTCTTCTAAGTTACATCCTTGGATGGATTTGCCCATTCCTGAATCATGTGAGGTGTAGTTGGTTAGAGGGGGGCAGAATGTAGTTAGCATTCGATATTGATGTCTAGGATTAGACATGCCCATCCTGATATCATGAGGTTTCCTCTGGACAGAGGTGATGTATATAATTTAACTTCTTGTTTTGATATCCTAACCAAATAATAGCTTTGTTATAATGTGACAAGTTGCTTCTACCCAGATGTATTGCTAAGCTTATATTGCTTTATATCGATGATAACATTGTGTTTATTTACTTATTTTAAGCTTGTAATGCTTTATATCAACGTCATATATATTCATTTGCATATATCATTGTGTTTATTTACTTATTTATGTTTAGAACCTTGTAACCAATAAATCTGCATATTTTTATAATACCTGCGTATTATTATTTAATGTCAAAACTATATCTTTAGCATTAATGTCATCTCACATGAAAAGAACTTATTATCTGAGGAAATAGTCTGCCTCAGATGTGAATTGTATCGATTGGGTTATCTACAATTCACCAGGTCATGATTTCTAGAAGTTATGAAAAATTCATGGTTAATTATTTTATGACCATAATTAATAATCCTTAATTTAATTATTATTCCGACATGCGGCGGCCCCACGGTCAGTGTCCGTTCAAATTGCGGTCCGCAGCACGGGCCCGGCCGGCACACGGGTGTGTATATGAGCCCTAAGGCTGGGAACACACCTAAGCGTTTTTGGAGCGGGCATTTTTTTGAGCGTTTTTTCGCGCGACAAACGTGCGTTTTCATGGGCGTTTTTGCATTTAAGGAACGTGCGTTTTTGAGGCGTTTTTTTGATTGACAGGTTCCAGATCCACTAAAAATGTAGACCCACCTATATGAAAGTTGCAGACTGTAAGGCCTTATTCACACGTCCGTCGTGTTTTGCGGATCCACTATTTTGCGGATCCACTATTTGCGGACCGCACATCGCCGGCACTCTCATAGAAAATGCCTTTTCTTGTCCGCAATTGCGGACAAGAATAGGGCATGTTCCATTTTTTGAACGCGCTGTAAAACGCTTAGGTGTGTACCTAGGGTAAGTCTCATGCTACTTATTCCTGTGAACTCCACACAGAAAAGTTGCCGGATTCAATGGGGATAAATCTCAAATTTCTGCCGCAGATGCTACAGTAAATATGGGTAGGACAGGTATGAGACAATTCACAGTAGGGGGAACAATATCCAATATATTATACAGTTTTATATCACTTACCTGTGATAATGAAGATTCTTGTACCTTCTCAGAAGTTATGTTACCACTACTGATAGACGATTCCCAGAGGCTCTGTCCAGGGGCATGATAAGGAGTTTTCCATTCCAAGTTAATCTGTACCGAACCAACACACATGCCATGAGGATTCATGAGCCCAAAATCACCTTTACAAGCCCAGAGTAATAACAGGAATAAGAGACAAAAAAATCCAGTAAGAAAATATTATCTTATTATTCTTAATTAAATCCTACAGTTAACTGATTCTAATAAATACATAGTGAACATGTATTCTCTCACCTTGAATGCTGTTTCCCTGTGCCAGTCTCAGAAGTGGCACCTCAGCCTTCCCCAGGTAAACTCCAGGCTGAGTTTCTTCATCATCAAACACATAAATACACAGGCGCTCCTGTTGGAGATAGCGCTCCAGATCAATCGTCATCTGGAGGGGATAAACCGCTTCATACCCAAACTGAGGGTTGTTGCTACAGGGTATAATAGAGGTCGTATGGTCTGGATAATGGTAAAAGCGATATACAATGTATGGACTTGGTTGGTGGCCCAAATAACTTGCTTTTAGACTTCTACATCCCCATATCTTGATGATCAGTTCATTTTGGAGGCCGCTACTTAAAGGTGATTTCCAGAACTAAAGAATAAAGAGTTGAAAAGTAATGAGAAATTCAATTTCTGGTACTGTATGGTTTATGGTTAACTTTATGTTTTCATATGTTTATTTATAAGTACTCATATTTTCTGTTTCTAACTTTTGCTTGTATATAGCTAAATTCTTTCTTTTTCAGTATATTTTTACCTTATCTATATTTCCATGTCTGCGAGTGGATAAGTAGCTGTGTGCTTTGTTTCTTTGTCTTTTAAGACACTGAACGTGGGACAGGGGTCCATGCAGCCGCAGCCAGTAGCTCAGTTCCGCAATGGTCTCCCCAGCTTCATCTAAAAATAAAGGAAGGTCATCTTTGCATTCATTTTTTTATTGGTTTCCCTTTGCCTCATTATACATACATACACAGAAACATAGAAGATTGACAGCAGAGAGACAAATATACATGGGTATCCAGCTCACCTGTCTTGTGCAATTAACCCTCGGTGCAACGGAATACGAGTAAGAGCTCTTGGCAATAGGAAAAAACAAAAAGGGTTCCAGGACTTCACTTACGTTGCAAGCCAGTTGTTTATTGTGGTGATAAAATAGTTTTACAACAAGTCGATCCCCATAATTGTCATGCTCCTGTACAGTCGATGCGTTTCTGACATCAGTCCTTACTCATAACTGTGAGATATGACAGTACCTCTAGCCTTCTTTTGTTTTTTCCTATTGAGCAGAAAAAGACCTCATCTAGTCTGCCCTTATTTTATATTATTACTTATCTTAGGGTAGACATGTCTTTATACCAGGGATGTTTCAGTTCACTTACTGTAGATTTCCCACCACTTCTAATGGGAGTTTATTCCAAGCCTCCACTACTCTTTCTGGCATTGTTTTTGAATACCTTGTTTTATGAATTGTGGAGTTATAGGCACCTTAGATGCTGCTCATATTATAGAGGTATTTATCCATAACAATATCTCCATAATGTTGCATCCTCATAGTGTTGATTGAGCACCCAGGTGCTTAGGTGCTCGGGCCGAACACATCAGGATGCTCGGGTGCTGTACAGAGCACCCGAGTATAATGGAAGTCCATGGGAGAACCCGAGCATTAAACCAGGCACCCTCTGCTCTAACAGCATGGGGAGGATGTCTGGATGCATCTTAGACTCCCAGGTCGTTGCTGGGAACAATGTTGCCTGAGTAGTACGCCACTTTTACAGACTGACAATAATACGCACAAAACCAAAGATAAAATCGATTTTAGAGAAAAAATTATTAGGAAACATTCTTTCCTGTATATTTATTGTATATAAAGTGCAAGTGCTGCCATAAATTACAAGCAAGAGGCACTCCGATACAACCTGTATATCACATAAAGGAGGGCATCATACACACCCTTGAAAAATTATGATTGATTGCCTGCTGGTGACCCTCAAAACCATTTGGAGCAAGGGCCTGCTGATCTGACCATCTAAAACATTAGGGGCGATGGCCTGCTGCTGAGCTGACCGTCTAAAACATTAGAGGTGAGGGTCTGCTGGTGAGTTGACCCTGTAAAAGATTGTAGGTGAGGGCCTGCTGGTAAGCTGACCCTGTAAAACATTATATGCGAGGGCCTGCAGGTGAGCTGACCCTGTAGAACATTATATGTGAGGGCCTGCAGGTGATCCGACCCTGTAACACATTGTAGATAAGGGGCCTGCAGGTGAGCTGACCCTCTAAAAAATTATATGCGAGTGCCTGCAGGTGAGCTGACCCTGTAAAACATTATATGCGAGGGCCTGCAGGTGAGCTGACCCTCTAAAAAATTATATGTGAGGGCCTGCAGGTGAGCTGACCCTGTAAAACATTATATGCGAGGGCCTGCAGGTGAACTGACCCTGTAAAACATTATATGCGAGGGCCTGCAGGTGATCCGACCCTGTAAAAGATTGTAGATAAGGGGCCTGCAGGTGAGCTGACTCTCTAAAAATTATATGCGAGGGCCTGCAGGTGAGCTGACCCTGTAAAACATTATATGCGAGGGCCTGCAGGTGATCTGACCCTCTAAAACATTATATGCGAGGGCCTGCAGGTGAGCTGACCCTGTAAAACATTATATGCGAGGGCCTGCAGGTGAGCTGACCCTGTAAAACATTATATGCGAGACCCTGCAGGTGAGCTGACTCTCTAAAAAATTATATGCGAGGGCCTGCAGGTGAGCTGACCCTGTAAAATATTATATGCGAGGGCCTGTAGGTGAGCTGACCCTGTAAAACATTATATGCGAGGGCCTGCAGGTGATCCGACCCTGTAACACATTGTAGATAAGGGGCCTGCAGGTGAGCTGACCCTCTAAAAAATTATATGAGAGTGCCTGCAGGTGAGCTGACCCTGTAAAACATTATATGCGAGGGCCTGCAGGTGAGCTGACCCTCTAAAAAATTATATGTGAGGGCCTGCAGGTGAGCTGACCCTGTAAAACATTATATGCGAGGGCCTGCAGGTGAACTGACCCTGTAAAACATTATATGCGAGGGCCTGCAGGTGATCCGACCCTGTAAAAGATTGTAGATAAGGGGCCTGCAGGTGAGCTGACTCTCTAAAAAATTATATGCGAGGGCCTGCAGGTGAGCTGACCCTGTAAAACATTATATGCGAGGGCCTGCGGGTGATCTGACCCTCTAAAACATTATATGTGAGGGCCTGCAGGTGAGCTGACCCTGTAAAACATTATATGCGAGGGCCTGCAGGTGAGCTGACCCTGTAAAACATTATATGCGAGACCCTGCAGGTGAGCTGACTCTCTAAAAAATTATATGCGAGGGCCTGCAGGTGAGCTGACCCTGTAAAACATTATATGCGAGGGCCTGCAGGTGAGCTCACCCTGTAAAACATTATATGCGAGGGCCTGCAGGTGATCCGACCCTGTAACACATTGTAGATAAGGGGCCTGCAGGTGAGCTGACCCTCTAAAAAATTATATGTGAGGGCCTGCAGGTGAGCTGACCCTGTAAAACATTATATGCGAGGGCCTGCAGGTGAGCTGACCCTCTAAAAAATTATATGTGAGGGCCTGCAGGTGAGCTGACCCTGTAAAACATTATATGCGAGGGCCTGCAGGTGAACTGACCCTGTAAAACATTATATGCGAGGGCCTGCAGGTGATCCGACCCTGTAAAAGATTGTAGATAAGGGGCCTGCAGGTGAGCTGACTCTCTAAAAAATTATATGCGAGGGCCTGCAGGTGAGCTGACCCTGTAAAACATTATATGCGAGGGCCTGCGGGTGATCTGACCCTCTAAAACATTATATGTGAGGGCCTGCAGGTGAGCTGACCCTGTAAAACATTATATGCGAGGGCCTGCAGGTGAGCTGACCCTGTAAAACATTATATGCGAGACCCTGCAGGTGAGCTGACTCTCTAAAAAATTATATGCGAGGGCCTGCAGGTGAGCTGACCCTGTAAAACATTATATGCGAGGGCCTGCAGGTGAGCTCACCCTGTAAAACATTATATGCGAGGATCTGCTGGAGATGTGGCACTAGTGATGTCACTGTCAGAAGCGGACACCGTCTATTGACAAAGCACACTGTATGTCACAGATACATTTTTTAAATGCACACGTTACACGTTAGATGTGGCGCTGGTAATGTCACTGTCAGAAGCTGACACTGGTAATTGAATTTTTTTTCAGCGCACACGGTACACTGGAGATGTAGCACTGGTAATGTCACTGTCAGAAGCGGACACCGTCTATTGACAAAGCACACTGTAGGTCACAGATACATTTTTTAAGCGCACACGTTACACTCTAGATGTGGCACTGGGAATTTCACTGTCAGAAGCGTACCCCATCTATTGAAAAAGTACACTGTGTGTCACAGATAAAATTTTTAAGCACACACGGTACACTGGAGATGTAGCAATGGTAATGTCACTGTCAGAAGTGTACACCATCTATTGACAAAGCACACTGTATGTCACAGATACACTTTTTAAGCGCACACGTTACACTTTAGATGTGGCACTGGTATAGTCACTGTCAGAGGCGGACACCGTCTATTGAAAAAGAACACTGGAGATGTGGCACTGGTAATGTCACTGTCAGAAGCGGACACTGTCTATTGAAAAAGTACACTGGAGATGTGGCACTGGTAATGTCACTGTCAGAAGCGGACACCGTCTATTAAAAATGTACACTGTATGTCACAGATAAAATTTTCTCAGCGCACACGGTACACTGGAGATGTGGTACACCTAATGTCACTGTCCACAGCAGACACCGTCTATGGAAAAAGTTCACTGAATGTCACAGATATTTTTGGGATGCGCACACTTGACACAGGAGATGCGGCACAGCTAATTTAACTGTCCACAACTGACATCGTCTACGGAAAAAGTACAGTGGATGTCACAGATATTTTTGGGATGCACACACTTTACACAGGAGATGTGGCTAATGTGGATAATTTTACTGTCCGCAGCAGCCTATTAGACGTTATTTAGAGCAGGATGCGCTAAAAATATATATTGCTGCTGCCACACACAGTAGTCCTTAAAGGGACTTTTGGGTCTGTACATTTTTAGCAATTTTGCGCAGGTTGCGCTACAAATATATATTGCTGCTGTCACACACAAAAGTCCTTTAAAGGACTTTTGGGTCACTGAAAAGTTTTTCTAATAAAAATAGTCCACAGTGCACAGCTCTAAGACTGAGCCGACCACGCGATGCGTTCCGGCCATCCAATCACTGTAATGCCAGTAACCAACATGGCTACGGCATTACAGTGAGAGCAGTACTTACTTGCACGTTTGCGTAGCAGCCAAGAAACGTGCGGGGAGGAGACTTGAGCATTGCACTCGAGCACATGAGGTATTCGGCTGAATACCGCCATGTGCCGAGCATGGAGGTGTTCGGCCGAGCATGTTCGCTCAACACTACATCCTAAGGCCTCATGCACACGACCGTAAGTGTTTTGCAGTCCGGAAATTGCGGATCCGCAAAAAAAACGGATGACGATCTGTATGGCATCCGTTTTTTTTGCTGATCTGTTATTTTTGCGGATCCATTGTAATAATGCCTATCCTTGTCCGCAAACTAGAAAAAAATAGGACATGCTCTATTTTTTTGCAGAACGGAAAAACAGACATACGGAAATGGAATGCACACGGAGTACCTTCCGTTTTTTCGCGGACCCATTGAAATTAATGGTTCCGCATAAAAACGGAACGGACACAGAAAGAAAATACATTCGTGTGCATGAGGCCTAAGGTACATGGCATGATTTCCTTCAAGGATTCCATGTGAATTGGTAAGAAAAAACTGATAAGCCTCCATAACAAATTGTAGGCATACAACAGTATGGTATGGACCTATAGATTTCTGTATATGCCATGTTTTTACTCTGTATAACTTGTAACATGTGCACACCTTTAATACTGTTGTGTCCATGAGATATAAGCTTAAACATCAAATCATGAATGAAATTATCCATTGAAAAGTATTCTATAAGACATTAATTAATTATATAAAATGATCAGCAACACCTAAAGTAATATTTTTTTTATATTGTAAAGAGAAAATGAGCATTTCCCATACATTTTCATGACTGCAACATTTACCAGTTAGAATGGTAGAGTTGTGCACTCTGTCTGTAGTCTGCAGTGCGGATTCTAGTTTCAGACGTCCTCTTGCTAGTTCATAGTGGTCAACTCCTTTAACCTGATAAAGCTCAAGGGTTAGTGTCCCAACTCTTAGGTAGCGCAGGAATTCGGGATCTGGAGTTACAGCATAGCGAGATGTGAAGTTGTAATGAGGCCTAACTCCTGCAACAACAGGGGTTGCATGGGTCTCAAAGTCATAGAGGGAATAAATACAGAATGTGATTGGTTGAGGGTCTCCAATCATTCTTATGCCATAAGGGGTGAAGCAGATCTCTTCAATATGAACCTCAAACAGAGTTTCCCCACGATGCAGAGATGGCGATGGGGAGATTCCAACGTCAGAAGAAGGAGACTCTTCAGTATTTAATCTGAATGGAAATGTGCCATATGCAATGTCTTTGAGCTGAGCTAAAAGAAACCAGATAATAGATTGTATTGCAGCTATAATCATCTGCATAATAAGAGTACAGTTCATTGTGAAGTAAAGGGATTACCTTCCAACATTTGGACTCTGGAGCTCCGCTGAAGAAGTCTGGTCTCATAGTGACGTACCTTTTCCTCATTCTCTCGACTTTCACATTCTAATCTGAGTTTAACAGTTTTCAGCTCCTCCTGGCATTGAATATAAAGAAAAAATATATATAAGGAAAGTAAGAAAGATATCCAATAGAAGCTTTAATGGAATGTGTCATCAGAAAATGACCTATTGTATAAATCAAGTGTTTATGTTAAACATATATTTTTTAGAATTTTTGGTGTTTTTTTTTAATTCATTCATTTTCCATGTCACTACAAATATTTTAAAAAAATGTATATAATCATGCAATTTTCAAACTGGCCACTAGGTCTAATAATAGGTCATTTTCCCCTGTTCTGTACAAGTAACTTTTTAGCATATTATCGTTATCATTACAGGCATAATTACAATGACCAGTAACACCTCTACATAGATATGACAGGATCCACCATTCACAATAGGTGATATCACAGCTTATCTTCTCCCTCCTGACCTCTACACAGGTCACAGAGCATGCCTAGAAAACTCTCCCTTAGAAGTCAATGGGATACCCTTCTGTCCATTGTGTTTATGGCCCATGTAGCTGCTCTCAAAAGATAGTAAGTCTAAAAATATTTTAGGTCTGGGGGGGATATTAAACATTGAGAAATTCTACAAAAAAAAAAAAAAAACTTCTGTACCCGTCATTTAACCCCTCAGATGCTGTCAATAGCAACTGCATCATCTGAGAGGTTAGTCAGAGTAATGGGGCTGCCTCTGACATCCGATCGCTGCCCCCCACCTTTATATTGCGGAGTGCCGATCACTTGCTATGGCAGCCTGAGGCCTGTGCCATAGTAAACTGCCTGTTAAGTCCTGCCTGCAGTAGATCAAATGTTTAAGTCCCATAGGGGTACTAAAAAAGTAAGTAAGGTAATAAAATATAAAAAAAAACTTAAAGAATGATAAATTGAAATCACCCCTTTCCGAAAGGGGTGCCAAATAAACAATACAAAAAATAAACATAATTGGTACTGCTGCATAATAAAATGTCCAAACTATTAAATTATAAAACTATTTTTCCTGCACAGTAAACACTGTTATGGGAAAAAAAAAAAATAATCAAAATGGCTAAACTGCAGTTTTTTTGGATTATCCTTCCCCATGAAAAAATCTCTGTAACTAAAAATAGGACCTATAAAAACTACAGCTCACCCTTCTATATAGCTGTGTGAAAAGTTATGGGTGTCAAAATATGACAATGTATGTATTTTTATATATTTTTAAATAGTATACATTAAAAAAACGTATGAATTTGGTATCTTTGGTATCATACGGACTGGCATATATCGTCGTACAATCCCAAAGAACCAAATACCACAGTGTTGCACAAAATACCTCCCCAGAAGCTATCCCTCTGTGGTGGCTGTCAATATCTGTCATGTTCTGTCCTCTTCCTCCAATGGTCTAATATGGATATGGGAGGTGAGACCACAACACCAAGCCAGCCCTACCTTCAGCATGATGACTGGACTTCCTCTAATAATGATGCCTATATTTCCCACAGTAGTATGTCCCAGCCTGCGGCAGTGAGCAGGGCTCAGGTGGCTCTAGGCATCGGCCCATCAGGAAAGTTCCTTGTAGGGTCTATGGCCAGTCCGCCCCGGGTGGCTGTACATGTTTCATAGCTGTCGGACGAATCATAGCTACTAATCCTGATTAAAATCACCTCTGAGTCAAGTGTGCATGTGTCCTCAGTGGGGAGAGGTGAATAAGCCACTGCCAGACCATCGTAGCATGGATAGTTGAGGAGTAATAAGTAGAACAAGGGAGGATTTGATGTATATTAATGCAATTAGACTAGAAACTCGTAATGAAGTAAATCAACCAGGAACATCTAGTTCTCCAACAACAGGGAGATTTACTAATCAAAATGTGCCAGTATTCTGGCATAATTTGAGCCTCAGAAAATTGGTGTACATGCTGTGCTGCACATTTATTGTTTTAAACTAGTTTTTCAACTGATGGACAGAGGTGGCTTGGTTGTAATGGCTTAAGATGTAACAATGTGTGCCAAATAATGCACCAAACTTTTGCTGCAATATTCTAACATAAAGTCAACTAATAAGTGATATAAACTTAGATTAGACAGTTTTAAGATGTCACCACGTGTTGCTGCTCTCTGGAAGGGACGGTAAGGCGTGGTGCACCCCAATGGGAAATAAGTCCAGAGAGTCAGGGTCTGCAGTAAACCAGGGTGCTTCTTTAGTGAAGGAATTCAGGTACAAAACAATACAGGCGAGGCATTGGGTTGGCTTCTCCAGTCCACCCTGGCAGAAGAAGGGTTTGATGCTGAGGAAAGGCCTGAGTTACCTGTCCCTCTCTCTTCAGAAGGCTGGTACCCTGGTCCAGGGCTGGTGATCCAGGGTCTGTCGCAGCGTATCCTCGTCTTCTGGTCACTCAGTAGTCTGGCAGAAGAAGGGTTTGATGCTGAGGAAAGACCTGAGCTAGCTGTCCCTCTCTCTCAGAAGGCTGGCATCTGGGTCAAGGGCCCATGGCCTGTTGCTTAGTAGTCCGGGTCGCTCCTTCGTCACAGGGCTAGTGACCCATGGTCTGTGGCTCAGCGTCCCCATCTCAGCGCCTTCTTCTGGTCACTCATGCAGGCTGGCATGAGTCTCCCCTCCAAGCACTGGTTCCTAACTGCAGCACACACGGGGCTCTGACTGCTCTCCTTACCATTAGGTCCATATATATTTGGACACTGACACAAATTTTGTTTTTATTACCCGTTTACTAAAACATATTCAAGTTATAGTTATATAATGGACATAAACATAATGTCCAGACTTTTAGATTTCATTTGAGGGTATCCACATTAAAATTGGATGCAGGGTTTAGGAGTTTCAGTTCCTTTATATGTGGCACCCTTTTTTTAAAGGGACTAAAAGTAATTGGACAATTGACTCAAAGGCTGTTTTATGGGCAGGTGGGGGCGATATCTTCATTACTTCATTCTCAATTAAGCACATAAAAGGCCTGGAGTTGATTTGAGGTGTGGTGCTTGCATTTTGAAGATTTTGCTGAGAAGTGTACATACGGTGAAAAGAACTCTCAATGCAGGTGAAACAAGCCATCCTTTATCTGCAAAAACAAAAAAACCATCCGCGAAATTGCTACACTATAAGGAGTGGCAAAATCTACTGTTTGGTACATCCTGAGAAAGAAAGAAAGCACTCGTGACCTCAACAATGCAAAAAGACCTGGACGCACAAGTAAGACAACAGTGCTTGGATGATCGCAGAATAATTACCATAGTGAAGAGAAACCCCTTCACAACAGCCAACCAAGTGAACAACACTCTCCAGGATATAGGCGTATCAATATCCAAATCTACCATAAAGAGAAGACTGCATGAAAGTAAATACAGAGGGTTCACTGCACTGTACAAGCCACTCATAAGCCTCAAGAATAAGAAGGCTAGATTGGACTTTTCTAAAAAAAAATCTTAAAAACCAGCACACTTCTGGAAGAACATTCTTTGGACAGATGAAACCTCTACCAGAATGATGGGAAAAAAAGTATGGCAAAGGCATGGTACAGCTCATGATCCAAAGCATACCACATCATCTGTAAAACATGGCGGAAGCAGTGTGATGGCTTGGGCCAGCATGGCTGCCAGTGGCCCTGGGTCCCTAGTGTTTATTGATGATGTGACACAGGACAGAAGCAGCCTGATTAATTCTAGTTTTTTTTAGAGACATAATGTGTGCTCAAATCCAGCCAAACTGATTGGTCGGTGTTTCATAATACAGATGGACAATGACCTAAAACATAAAGCCAAAGCAACCCAGGAGTTTATTAAAGCAAAGAAGTGGAATATTCTTGAATTGCCAAGTCAGTGACCTGCTCTGAGCCCAATAGAGCATTTCACTTGTTAAAGACTAAACTTCAGACTAAAAGGCCCACAAACAATCAACAACCGAAAACCGCTGTAGTAAAGGCCTGGCAGAGCATTAAAAAGGAGGAAACACAGCGTCTGGTGATGTCCATGAGTTCAAGACTTCAGGCAGTCATTACCAACAAAGTATTAGATATTAACATTTTATATACAATTATTTAATTTGTCCAATTACTTTTGAGGCCCTAAAAAGAAGGGATTGAGTTTAAAAAATGCTTTAGTTCCTCACATTTTTATGCAATCATTTTGTTCAACCCACTGAATTAAAGCTGAAAGTCTGAACTTCAACTGCATCTGAATTGTTTTGTTCAAAATTCATTATGGTAATGTGCAGAACAAAAAAATATTGTCTCTGTCCAAATATATATTGACCTAACCGTATATACAGTTTCTAGCTAGACTAGAACTTTCTAGACTAGAACCTTCTAGTCTAGCACAAACAAACACATAGCACAAACAAATACATCAACTCCCGTCTGGTATAGACTTACATTAGAGCTTCAATGATACTCAATGGCAATGACAGAGCAGTTTTTTCAAATACAAGCTCCAGGCATAACAACATAGCTAAAACCAGACATTTATAAGGTCAGACTGTCTACTTTTGGTGGTAAACAAATCTGGGTTTTTCCCACCAAAAAATGGTCTTCTTTAAGCCCTAGGGCAGCTGTGGAAAATTACCAGCTTCTCAATCAAAGTCCTAAAAGTCTCTAAGTATGCATTAACCCTTTCCACAGAGCCATGTAAATACAGTGATAATGAACAGGATACAGTTGTGTTCAAAATTATTCAACCCCCACTGAAATTGAGTGTTTTGGCCAGTTTGACATTGATTTTGATCATTTCAGTCATCTTGTTTACAATTAAATCAAAGAGGAACTTACAAGTCAGACAAATATAACATAACATTGATAATGAGATAACCACAAATGTCTTTTCTGTGCTCACATCATTATCAGTTTTATTTAACCCCCAAGTGACATGCAATCTTAGTACTCAGTACAACATCCTTTTCCAATTATAACAGCTTTTAAACGTGAAGCATAGCTTGACACAAGTGTCTTGCAGCGATCTACGGGTATCTTTGCCCATTCTTCATGGGCAATAGCCTCCAGTTCAGTCACATTCTTAGGCTTGCACACTGCAACTGCTTTTTTTAAGTCCCACCAGAGGTTCTCAATCGGATTTAAGTCTGGTGACTGCGATGGCCACTTCAAAATGTTCCAGCCTTTAATCCGCAACCATGCACTAGTGGACTTGGAGGTATGCTTGGGATCATTGTCCTGTTGAAAGGTCCAACGTCTCCCAAGCCTCAGGTTTGTGACGGACTGCATCACATTTTCATCAAATATCTCCTGGTACTGAAGAGAATTCATGGTACCTTGCACACGCTGAAGCTTCCCTGTACCTGTAGAAGCAAAACAGCCCCAAAGCATGATTGACCCCCCGCCATGCTTCACAGTAGGCAAGGTGTTCTTTTCTTTATAGGCCTTGTTCTTCCTCCTCCAAACATAGCGTTGATCCATGGGCCCAAACAGTTCTAATTTTGTTTCATCAGTCCACAGAACACTATCCCAAAACTTTTGTGGTTTGTCCACATGACTTTTGGCATACTGCAGTCGACTCTTCTTATTCTTTGGAGACAGCAAGGGGGTGCGCCTGGGAGTTCTGGCATGGAGGCCTTCATTACACAGTGTGCGCCTTATTGTCTGAGCTGAAACTTCAGCACCCGCATCTGACAAATCTTTTTTCAGTTCCTCAGCAGTCACACGGGGACTTTTCTCCACTTTGCGCTTCAGGTAGCGCACAGCAGTCAAAGTCAGCATCTTCTTTCTGCCACGACCAGGTAGCGTCTCAACAGTGCCCTTTGCCTTGAATTTGCGAATGATGCTTCCTATGGTGTCTCTTGGTATGTTTAACATCTTTGCAATCTTCTTATAGCCATTGCCCTTCCTGTGAAGAGAAATCATCTCTTCTCTTGTCTTCCTGGACCATTCTCTTGATTTCACCATGTTTGTAAACACCCCAGTAAATGTCTAGAAGGAGCTGAGTATCACAGTCATTTTACATCTGCCTAATTGGTGCTTATTATGCTTCATTGCTGCTCCTTGACATCCAGAGGTGTTTTCAATACCTGATCGAAAACACTTGAATGAACCTCTGTTCTTAAGAGAGGTAGTCTTTAACCACTACAGGACCGCCTAACGCACGGGTGCGTCCGGCCGGCGGTCCTGTTGCTCTGGCTGGACGCATCTGTGCGTCATCACAGTGGCGCGCGTTTCGGCAGTTACCTGCTACCTGGTCCTCTGGTGGTCCCATTTGCTGGGAGGACCAGGTAGCTATGTAAAGTTGCACCAAGCACCACACTACACTACCCCCCGCACCCCGTCACTTATTAACCCCTTGTTAACCCCTTGATCACTCCATCTAGAGTCCCTGATCACCCCCCTGTCATTGATCACACCCCTGTAAGGGTCCATTCAGACGTCCATATGTGTTTTGCCGATCCGTGGATCCACAGATCCGCGGATCCGCAGATCCTCAAAATACGGACACCGGCAATGTACTTTGCGCATTTTGCAGATCCGAACATTGCCAGAACTATATAGAAAATGCCTTTTCTTGTCCGCAATTGCGGACAAGAATAGGACATGTTTTATATTTTTGCGGAACGGAAGTGCAGACCCGGAAGTGCGGATCCGTAATTCCGAATCTGAGCGGGACAAAGTCTGTCTCCATAGAAATGAATGGGTCCGCAATTCTGTTCCGCAAACAGAATTGCGGACGTGTGAATGGGGCATAAGGGTCCCTTATCACCGCCAGTTAGTTAGCTACTTGTTAAGTAGTTAGCGCCCAGCCCACCGCACTGCAATCACTGATTTTGGCAGAGATTTTTTTATCCACGATGATCGATGCGAATGAAAAAATCTCATTACCCGTATGCTCAATATAAGGAGAATAGCAGAAACTCCTAATGCTGGCCATACGTGTAATGATTGCGGAGACCCTCAAATGCCAGAGCAGTACAAAAACCTCACATGTGACCCCATTTTGGAAAGAAGACACCCAAAGGTATTCCGTGAGGGGTATGGTGAGTTCATGTAAAATTTTATTTTTTGTCACAAGGTCACAATGAGTTTTGGGGTGTATTTTTACATATACCCATGCTGGGTGAGAGAAATATCTCTGTAAATGGACAACTTTGTATAATTTTTTTTTTAAAAGTTGTCATTTACAGAGATATTTCTCACACACAGTATGGGTATATATAAAAATACACCCCAAAACACATTGCCCTACTTCTCCTGAGTACGGCGATACCACATGAGTGACACTTTTTTGCAGCCAAGATGCGCAAAGGGGCCCAAATTCCCATGAGTACCTTTAGGATTTCACAGGGCATTTTTACGCATTTGGATTCTCACGCTTTAGGTTCCCTAAAATGCCAGGGCAGTATAAATACCCCACAAGTGACCCCATTTTGGAAAGAAGACACCCCAAGGTATTCCGTGAGGGGCATGTCGAGTTCACAGAATTTTTTTTTTTTGGCACAAGTTAGCGGAAATTGATATTTTATTTTTTTATTTTTGTTTTTTACAAAGTCTCATATTTCACTAACTTGTGACAAATAATAAAATTTTACATGAACTCACCATACCCCTCACGGAATACCTTGGGGTGTCGTCTTTCTAAAATGGGGTCACATTTGGGGTATTTATACTGCCCTGGCATTTTAGGGGCCCCTAAATCGTGAGAAGAAGTCTGGAATCTAAATGCGTAAAAATGCCCTGTGAAATCCTAAAGGTACTCATTGGAATTTGGGCCCCTTTGCTCACCTAGGCTGCAAAAAAGTGTCACACATGTGGTATCGATATACTCAGGAGAAGTAGGGCAATGTGTTTTAGGGTGTATTTTTACATATACCCCTGCTGGGTGTGAGAAATATCTCTGTAAATGACAACTTTTTAAATTGTTTTATACAAAGTTGTCAGTTTACAGAGATATTTCTCTCACCCAACATGGGTATATGTAAAAATGCATAGCAAAACACATTGCCCTATTTCTCCTGAGTACGGCGATACCACATGAGTGACACTTTTTTGCAGCCTGGGTGCGCAAAAGGGTCCAAATTCCAACGAGTACCTTTAGGTTTTACATGGCGGCTCACAATTTAGCCCCGCCCAAAATGCCAGAACAGTAAACACACGCCACAAATGACCCCATTTCAGAAAGTAGACACCCCGAGGTATTCACTGAGGGGCATAGTGAGTCCGTGGGAGATTTTTTTTTGCCAGAAGTTAGCAGAAATGGAAACTTTATTATTATTATTTTTTCCTCAGAAAGTGTCATTTTCCGCTAACTTGTGAAAAAAAATTAAATGATACATGAACTCACCATGCCCCTCCGCGAATACTTTGGGGTGTCTTCTTTCTAAAATGGTGTCATTTGGGGGGTATTTATACTATCCTGACATTCTAGCACCTGAAGAAACATGACAGGTGCTCAGAAAGTCAGAGCTGCTTCAAAATGCGGAAATTAACTTTTTTGCACCATAGTTTGTAAACGCTATAACTTTTACCCAAACCAATAAATATACACTTATTGGATTTTTTTTATCAAAGACATGTAGAACAATAAATTTTGCGAAAAATTTATATAGAAATGTCGGTTTTTTTAAAAAAAAATTTACAACGGAAAGTGAACAATGTCAGTATTTTACAAAAATTTCGGTCATTTTTGATTAATAGCAAAAAAAGTTAAAATGTCAGCAGCAATGAAATACCACAAAATGAAAGCTCTATTAGTGAGAAGAAAAGGAGGTAAAATTCAATTGGGTGGTAAGTTGCATGACGGAGCAACAAACGGTGAAAGTAGTGTAGTGCAGAATTGTAAAAAGTGGCCTAGTCATTAAGGGGGTTTAAGATAGGGGAGCTGAGGTGGTTAAGGGGTTGAAAAATTGTGTCAATGAAGAAATCACAAAAAAACATTTAATACTGTATTACAAAAACAATTGATGTCATTTTAGTTGCATTTGGTTCTTTAAAAAGTCCTTGTAAGATTTCATTCTGAACACAATTACAAATGTACACTAAATTCCCTAAAACCCTTTACAGCATTGGGGGTTGAATAATTTTGAACACAACTGTATTACATATCACATTCACTACATATATATAAAATGCAGTAACATAGAAATAAACAGTATAAGTTAACCATTTCAAGAGAAATAAAGTAAGAAGCTTTAACTTTGCATAGGCAAATGTCCAAATGTTAAAGTACTCCCTGCTCCAGGGCACTACACATGCACTGTCAAGGATTTAGACAGGATTAGTAAATCTGCCCCATTGTATATAAGAATCTATTATTATGTTATATATGATGTTACCTGGTAATCATTGTTGATTTTATGCTGTAGGCATAGCATCTCACGAGTTTTCTGTAACTCCAGAATAGTCTCGGCATGATCTGCTTCCATTTCCCGCATTCTCCTTTTCCTCCTTTTCTCCTTCTCCTCCATATCTGTCCTCTCGTTCTCCTCTCTTTGGACATCTGCACTTCCCATATTTGTTACCAAATCAAATTGTCTCTGGTTACTTTTCTCTCCTGTCTTTTCTTTTTGGTCATCCCATAGATCATTTTGATCTCTGACATTTCTTTCTGTTGCTTTTTGAATGTCTTCAACGTTGGTTGGCTATATCAAATAGTAAAGTAATTAGAACAAGATATTTAATCAACAGTAGCAGTAGTGGTAACATAGAAGTAACATTATTACATTAGATGGTAAACTCTTTGTAAATGGGTGTCCACAAATTGATTCAAAGCAGTCTTATTGCGTAACTTAACAAGGCATTAATGCTCCAGCAAAGCCCTGTACCATCATCGCATCACCCCAAAAACAGCTGTCTCCAGATGTACTGGCTTGGTTATAATCCTAAATTATGTCTCAAAGCCTGTTTAAAAGGTTGAACATTGACTTACAGGATAGCTGCTTTGCAATTAGTGGCATCAGAGGAACAACTTTTTTTTCTTTTTTGGAGACAGCTAATCTGCATACTTCTTTCACCGTGGAGCATTGCATAGCCTATAAGACTCCTTACACCTTCTAGATATTCTCCACAAGGAGAAATAGTACCTTGGGGATTACCAACAAAGGCCTCTCCGCCAGCTAAGTCAGTTCTTTCTGCTCTGAACTGATGAGGGGCAATCACCCCGAACCAGCTGACTGTACATGACATACTGGCTTGACTATAATACAAAGTTATGTATTAAAGCCCGTTTAAAATGTCAGAGGCATGGCTTTCTTTTCTTTTTGCAATAATTGCTAATTTGTATAATGTAGCTAAGCAGCGAGTAATCAAGTGTGGTTTGCTACACATTTGCCCACAGATAAAGTCATGTTACCGGATCTGTGCAGGTCCTGAAGCTAGAGGTCAGAGTTGAAAAGCTTAACAGAGGAGGAGAGAGTAGCTGTATGTGTATTAGGTCTGTATTTGTTTAGGGGTTGGGTCTAGCCTGAGGTCTGTATTTAGGGGGTCTGTTCTTGGGTCTATATTATTAGGCTGTCTGGTCTGGAATGTGAATTAATTTAGGGGTCTGGTTCAGGGTCCATATTTATTTATTGGTCTGCTTTGGGTTCCATATTTGTTTGATGAGATCTGGTTTGGACACTGTAATCATTTAGTTGAGGTTTATTTAGGTTGGATCTGTGGTTTGTATCCATTCTAGTCTAGTCTGGGGTCTACACTTATTTAGTAGTCTTTTCTGAGAAAATGAATTTATTTTGAGATTTGTTATGTGGCCTTAATTTATTTGTGTTGCTACAGAGGTTGGGGATGGAGGTAGATAGCTGGCCAGTAAACTCTGCAGTCATTATCAGAATGTTGTCATGGCAGTCAGGGCTGGATTGAGAAGCAATGAGAGAAGGCTTTACCTGTGAGTTACTGGATGTAAAGAGGAGCTGACTGATATAGTAAATCCTTGCATTTCACAAAAAGTATGCAAAAAATCTCCATGTATCCCTGCCTATTTCCCTTTTCAGTAGGAGATCCTACACATTATGATGCCATCAGCAATGATTGGACACTGTCAGTGTTTAGGGACATAACCCTTTGACAGGTGACAGGTGAGCCTCATGGAAGGTGAGGCATTTTGGGGGGAAATTCCATAACCTAATACTCCAACAGAAATAATAGGTTCAACCACATCATTCCTTTTTTTCCACAAGTGTCCGTATTTTTCACCTGGGCTTTTTGTCTTTTCATGTCCTCCTCCTGAAAACCATGCTTGGTAGTTGTTAAAATTAAAAGATCTGATACTTTGTCTTGGAGGTTATGGATTTCCTGCATCTTCTCAAGGAGTTGAGACTGGAGTTGAGAAATAACTTCTTTTAGATGATCATTTTGCTCTGAGAATTTTAAAGAACATGGTTGTTTCAACAAACAGTGCCAAAATATTTAGCAGTTTCAGCTTCATTCCAACAGAGATTGTTGGATCATAAGCCCTGTGTGCTATTTAGTCATATATTGCCCATATAATTAATTAGATCAGGTCGTTCACTGACCTGCGTAGAAGCTTCTCAGATCCTTTTGGTCATAATAGTAGTTTTTAAACTCTGATTGAAAGGAACATTTTTCTATAATATGAAAACATTACATGACCTTCTAATATCAGTATTTGTGAGGCACACTGAGATCACACATGCAGAAAGGGAGAGAGGGAAAACAAAGTCCTGCATAACGGAAACCAGACGGAACTGTTATGCTTGGCCATAGACTTCTATTATCATGGATCAAAACGAAATGCCTCTTAAAGGCTTCCATTTTGTATTCCATCTACAAATTCCGTTAAACGGAATCCATAACAGAATTTCTACACCACCCGAACACCGAACTGAAACCTGTGAAGTTCGGGTTTGCTCATCCCTAATGGAGCAGAATCATGATGATGCTGAACTATAATGACCGGGATCGGAAATAAGTTTAATCCCAGTCATTTAACCTCCAGATGCTGTGGTCAATAGTTTTTGTTCAATACAAGATATAGTGAATTAAATAGTGCCATTAAAAAACACAACTTGTCGCACGAAAAATAAGCCCTCACAAGGCTGTGTGAACAGAAAAGTAAAAAAGCTATGGGTCTTGGAAGGCAGGGAAAAAAATAAATGGAAATGCACAAAGGAAAATTGGCCTAGTCCTTAAAGGGGTTATTCAACCCCTATAGTGAACCCCAAAATGCCCGGGCACCTCATACAGGTTATACTTACCCCGCTTCCCGGCACACGTTTAGCTCCTGATGCCCTCATGGCCGCGCTGCATCTCCCTGTCACATGGATCAAAACATCTGTCGACAGGGAAAGGGGGGCAGGCAATAGCAGGTTGCGGCGGGAAGGAGTTTCCCTAGCGTCAAGAGCGTTACTAGGGGGGCTTATTTCCGTTGTGGCCTGCTATTGGCTGCCACTTCCCACGCCCCCCCTTCACCCCGTAACCTGATGTTCTGATCCACGCGATGGGGAGATGCAATGGTGACCGTGTGGGGAACAGAAGCGACACTGGTGCTGGGGAGCAGGGTAAATATAATCTGTATGTGGTACCTGGGCATTTTGGGGGACATTATAGGGGTTGGATAACCTATTTAAGGGGTTAATAAATTTGGTGCATTATTCTCCAGTCTTCTAATTTATTAAGAATGTTAATTGTTCCATGTACATCTAGCCTTTGATAATTATTGCACTCTTACATGTACCATATAATTTACTCCATTTGCATTATATCATAGTTTACTATGTTAGTATAAATTTGGCTACTGAACGATAGATATATTTACTAAAACACCTTTCTCTTGCCGAAGAAGCTCCTTGCTTTGTGTGAGATCAATTACGTGACATTGAATTTGTCCCTCCAGCATTTTAATCTGTGCCTTTAACTCGACCTCTGTCACTTTCCAGGAGTTCATGTTTTCTGTGTCCAGGGAACTGACAGAGAAATAAATATTCCTTAAGATTCAGATATATTTATGAACATCAGTCAATCAACTCATCTTCGTGACCTCACCTTTTCAGAAGGTTCTCATAGTTTTCTTTAAGAAGTTCTTTCTCCTTCTCAAGATCAGAGACTCGCTCCTGAAACTAAAGGATAATAACACAACGTGATAATGTCAGTAAGCAGAGAAAACTAGATCCCTTTAATATCTGTGGGGAAAATGTATCAAGTGTTTCTGATGCTAGTCTTGATCTAGTGTATGGTGGAGTGAGATATGCTAAATAATAATTTTGCTGTATCGTGCAATAATTTGAAATCTATACCAGCTAGGTATTTCACATTACCAGAAAATGGTAATTATAAATGTGTTGGGTTGTGTAGGTCTCTCTCATAGGACCCAATAGCAAAACAAGACAGGCCCCTTGAAATTGACGGAGCAGCCGGTCAGGCATGCATGCAGCTGCTCTATTCATCTTTATGGGAATTTCAGAGATGGCCAATAGCTCAGCTATCTCTGGAACTCCCATAGAAATGAACGGAGCAGCCACATGCATGTGCGACAGGAAGCTCCGTTCATCTCAGAGGGGCTGCAAGGGAAACGGGGCCCCTGTTCTTTTGAAGGGTGGGGATCGCAGCAGTAGAACGCCCACTGATCTAATAGTTATCCCTGTCCTGTGGATAGAGAATAACTTCTAACAAACGGAATACCCCTTTAAGAGAATAATGGATTTATTAATAAAGATGCTGAATGTCATACTATTTATTCACACTATCTATTATTTATAGTGTGGTATGATATTCAGCTTCACTTCACGTTGTTGCTTATGGCATAGTCTTTTCACTCACACACAAAAGCTAAAATCTGGAGACAACAATAGCACTTTCAGCGTGACATTTAGACCATTTTATCGTGAAAATTGCACATTATGGGACGGCTTCTAAATGTAAGACAGCTTCCAGGCGTAGAAAATGGTAAATGAGATGGGCCTGTCGTAATCTGCACCAGAAATATGCTGTTACACCTTACATTAAACCACATGCAGTATTAAAAAACAGGGAAAGTAGGGTTTTTCCACCCATACACTTAGAGGCCTCATCTGGTGACACTTTACCTCAAGAAGTGACTTCTGAAGATGGGCCATGTTCTGCTGATCAATCTCCATAGCTAGCACCTTTCCCCTTTCTTCTTTCAGTTGTGAGCTGAGGTTTTCTAGCTGGGTCAGCACTGCTTTGTGACTCAGAGTCAATGACTTTTGCTTCTATCAGGACAAAAATGACAAAAGAAGTTTATATTTAAATGAGGCTCAAGTAGACACATTGCTTGATTGCTGAATACATTCTAGCTTGTCTTGACGTACAATCAGCCATGAGCGAATCCGTTCTAAAAATCGACCTGAATTTTTCATAAAGCTCTTATTCTAACAAACCAGAATCTTGAGTCGAGGAGGGGGGAGAAAGAGAGAGGAAGGACAGAGAGGGATAAAAGAGAGAGAATAGGAGGGGAGAAAGACAGGGAAAGTAACAGAAAGATTGGGAGAGAGAAATATTCTGTAGACGCAATCTAAGAATGTGTAATTAACACCTTCACCATCGCTACCATGCATGTATGGTGTAAGTACAAGGTTTAATAATGTTGCCCACTCACGAGCTTAATGCTCACCATTGATGCCAGGTTTCTGCAATCGGCGACAATGCTGACCGCAGATATTTAAACCCTCAGATGCCATGGTTAAATATGACCATAGCAACTGAGGCAGGTTTTTCCGGGAATGCTGCGCTACCAGGGCCCAAACGGCTTCCCAGCGCTGAGATCGGGAAAGCCTCTCGTTTGTGGTAGACTGGGTCTCTCTGAAGAAACCCAGCCTATTTCAGCTCTAGTTCTTATGGAACCCTACAGGTGGTGCTAATTAATTGCAGTGTAAGGCAGAAGAGATCTGATAGCAAGTTCAGGTCCTCTGGGGTGCAGGGGCTTAAAAAAAGGTAAAAAAAAAAAGTTGTGAGCACAGTAACGGAAAAAAAATCCTGCCATTTTTTGTTTGTAGGGAATGACATATAAACGAAACCCCAAAAATTATGGCAGACTTGCTTTCTTTTTCCAGTTCTACTCTATTTGAATTTATTTTCCGGCAGTTATGGCTATGGGAAGGCCAGGAGTATAAAACGAAAATACAAAACCAGAAAATCGCCCAGTTCTGAAAGGATGAATACAGCAATTGAGGATATTTTACTGCTGTATTAGTTAATAACTAAATGTTTATAATACAATTGGGATTCTTAAAGGGGTATTCCATGATTTTAACATTGATGGCCTATCCTCATTACACTGGCTGATCAGCTGTTTTCAGCTGGTAACTGCAGTTCAGCTCTCATTCACTTCAGTAGGGGCAGTGTTGCGGTTACAGCTCTGTCACTACACAATGGACAGCAGAGATGTATAGTTCTGGCGCTGACTGCTGGCACTCAAGCTACTCTGAAACAGCTTATTGTGGAGGTACAAGGTGCTGGACTCTGTTAATCTGTTATTGATGGCCTAGCCTGATGACTATATATATATATATATGTTACAAATAAGTATAACGCAGCACTCCTTAGGTAAAAAAGTGAAAAAAATGTGATGTTTATTCAACGCATGTTGAATAGACATCAAATTTTTTTCACTTTTTTACCTAAGGAGTGCTGCGTTATACTTATTTGGATTGTGTTTGGACCCCAGGACCAAGGGGAAAACGCTGGCACCTAAACTACTCAAAGCGAGGAGTGATGCCCTGAAATTTCCTGGATATATATACAGTATATGTATATAGAAAAGAAAGGGTCCACGGCACCTCCAGTGACAAGTGTCTTTTATTTACACCAACGCGACGTTTTGGTCCGCACAATGGAACCTTTTTCAAGCAGTGATCACTGGTTGGTGTGAATAAAAGACACTTGTCACTGGAGGTGCCGTGGACCCTTACTTTTCTGTATGAGTATTGGGACATTGGATCGACCCTACAGCCGCTGGCACTCCGTTGCTGTTTTCTGTGGTGCTGCAAAATTGTTTTATATATATATATATATATATATATATACATATAATTAAGGTAACTGTCAGGCACTCGCAACAATGGTGCACTTAGAGAGCCGGACTTCCAAATTAAATAAACTATTGAATTTATTAATCTATAAACACATCTATTTGTTGCAAAAGATACAAAAAACATATAACCTGTGTATACACATTAACAATAAACAATAAAACAGTAAAACCTAAAATGATAAAATCTGATTTCCCACACTATTCAGTATAAAACAGATGATTGTTGTATTCTGATTTTTGGACACTAGATGGCACTTGCGTTCAACATTCAGTGTAAATTTTCAGCTGCACTGTATTGCATCTGTTGTACACCAGATGGCGTTGATAGTGGGAGGTTAGCTGCAAACTTTTAACACAGACCACGGACTTTAACAAAAACCTTTGTAGATATCAATGGAAATTCAAACTCAGGCACTCTGGTAAGTTCTTTGTAGAGCAATGAGTGTAAATGTGTTCGTTATATTATCCTCTACGGGAATTTCCACTTGTTATAAATTTGTCCATTGAGGTAACAGCTCAATTACAAAGTCAATATACTTTATAGCCATTTAACTATCGTGGCGTCCCACGTGCTAATGGAGTGTTAAAGTATATTGACTAATTCATAGCAAGTGTAAATTACCATAGAGGATAATATAACGAACACATTTACACTCATTGCTCTTCAAATAACTTACCAGAGTGCCTGAGTTTGAATGTCCCTTGATATCTACAAAGGTTTTTGTTAAAGTCCGTGGTCTGTGTTAAAAGTTTGCAGTTAACTTCTCACTATCAAGAACAGTATGAGGGGATTAACGCTATCTGGTGTACAACAGACGCAATACAGTGCAGCTGAAAATTAACACTGAATACTGAATGCAAGTGCCATCTAGTGTCCAAAAATCAGAATTCAACAGCCATCTGTTTTATACTAAATAGTGTGGAAAATCAGATTTTATCATTTTAGGTTTTACTGCTTTATTGTTTATTGTTAATGTGTATACACAGGTTATATGTTTTTTTGTATCTTTTGCAACAAATAGATGTGTTTATAGATTAATAAAATCAATTGTTTATTTTATCTGGGAGTCCTGCTCTCTGAGTGCACCATTATTGCAAGTGCCTGACAGTTACCTTAATCAAACCTCCTTTTTTACCCAATAGGGTGAGTCAGTTCTGTTCTAGGCACCCACTCCATATTCGTTAATGGGTGAGCAGTATGTTTCTTTTTTTCATAGGTCTTCTGTATGACATCTGCAATGGACAGGCACCCTACTACCTAGGTACGCTTTAGTAGGCATGAACACTGGTCAGACCTAGAAGACTTTGTTATGCCAATCTGTAAGTGTAAGGGCTCATGCACACAAATGTATTTTCTTTCTGTGTCCATTACGGAGTTTTTTGCGGACCGTATGCCGAACCATTGACTTTAATGGGTCCGAAAAAAAATGGAAGTTACTCCGTGTGCATTCCATTTTCATATGTCCTTATTTCCGTTCCGCAAAAAAATAGAACATGTACTGTTCTATTAGGGGCCAGCTGTTCCGTTCCGAAAAATACGGAATGCACACGGATGTCATCCGTATTTTTTCCGGATCCGTTTTTTGCTGACGGCAAAATATATACGGTCATGTGCATGAGCCCTAAGACTGTTACTAAAAAGAATCTCCCTTCCTTTGACAGCAATGTGATCCATTCTGATTGCAGTACAGAAGGAGTTTAAAGAGATGAGATCAGAGTTATCTCCAATCCTGGCTATTTCCTTGGCAGAGTGGCTGGCAATTGGACAAAAGCTATTCCTGCTATTTTATGTGCATTGGGTCACTACAACAAAACAGAACATCTGCTGTTTTGTATGTGACACTGCAGTAATGTGCTTCTCTGTGTGAGTAACATTTGACTGCATGATCAGACTACACACAGGTTTATTTGTAGTCTGTGACTATGGAGATATATGGGGTATCATTAAAGGATAGGTATCCCAGATATTGAAAACAAAACTATATGCAAAGTAATAGAGACATAGGAGCAATAAAGCAAATTGGTTACAAAGGTGCACATAGCCCAAAAGAAGGAGATTCCATACAAGTAGAGATGCTCTTACCATCCAAACCATTTTGTTAGCCTAACCAGTAAATAGTAAATTCAAGTGAATGTAACTTACCTCCTGTAGCTCTGTCTCATAAGACTAACAGAAAGAAATGAAAATAATTAGCATGCCCACCAAAATCCTGCAATAAATAAGTATAAGGACAATCCATCCATATTTTGATGCATAAAAATAATTCTATTGATATGATCATTAAAGGGTTTTTCCTGGATTTTTATACTGATGATGACCTATCCTCAGAATAGGTTGGTTAAAAGATGGCTGCACAATACATCATAAACTGATAGCAAAAAATAGGAAAAGGGGCTCATTCCAAAAAAATGGAATGAAGGATGCTCTTAGCGCACATTTTTGATCAAAAGTATGTCGGGCCCAAGTACCAGGTCACGGCGGCTTCCGCACAAGGGTCCCTAACATTACAGATACTGCCTCTCATGGACTTACCAGTCTCCTTTAACCAACCTTGTTTGCCTTATGGCTATGCACTTGTGAGTGTAGATACATATTTGCTTAGTCTGAACTCTGTCTTATAGTATATTTTCAGGGTGGCGCCTCTTTTGGACTGAGTAATGCCCAAGTACCTGGGACTTCTCAGCACAAAAGCAATTTAGCTGGTTCCTGCAGTGCCCTGAATGAAAGGAGACTGGTAAGTCCATGAGAGGCAGTATCTGTAATGTTAGAGACCCTTGTGCGGAAGCCGCCGTGACGTGGTACTTGGGCCCGACATACTTTTGATCAAAAATGTGCACTAAGAGCTTCCTTCATTCCATTTTTTTTGGAATGAGCCCCTTTTCCTGTATTGTGCAGCCATCTTTTAACCAACCTTGTTTGCCTTATGGCTATGCACTTGTGAGTGTAGATACATATTTGCTTAGTCTGAACTCTGTCTTATACTATCCTCAGGATAGGTCATCAGTATCTGACTGGTGAGGGTCCGACAACAGGGACCCCCGCTGATCAGCTGTTTGAGAGACCTTCTCTTCTTTCTTTTTCCCTTCTCTGCTTTTCCTTCGTGATATGATCATTGTCACATGGTCTAGGCACAGCCCCTATACAATGTACAGCACTGTGCTTGGTAAGCTGCTAGAAGGCTGCGGCGCCCACAGAAGCACTGGTGACTTCTCAAACAGCTGATTGACGGGGGTCCTGGGTGTCCTTCGGATAGGTCATCAGTAAAAAAATCTCGGAAATCCTTTTAAATACAGATTTTTTTTTACTGTTACATAACGTCTCAGGTTCTGATGATCGCTTAAATACTTGTACATAAAACGAAATAACAGAGAAATTAAGACTGAAGTTACTCTTAAAGGGAATTCAATTTTTTAATAACATGCAATTTTTGTGTGTGTGCTAAAGCCTAAATCTTCTGCCCCTGAATACACCCTGAGAGTTAAATAACACATCTTGGGCCCACCACCCCACCTAGTTTCCCAAAGCACAGAGCGCAAGCTGCAATGCCCTAGTTCTCTAACAAATTTACATTTTTCTTTTAGGCGGAAGAAACTTTAAAATTTGTAATAAAAATATTGTCCTCATCCACTTTATCTGACTTCTATGGAGGAATATTGTGTCTGAAAAGAGGTGCCTTACTGTCCTTTGGTTATGGTGGGTAGCGTAAACATAGTTGCCAACTGTCCCGAATTCTCAGGGACTGTCCCTGATTTTAGGGAGACAGTACTGGCAAATGTGGGGTGTCTCTGGCGGAAACTGGGCAGGGCTAGCGATAGAGGAGTTTTGGATGCCCCGATTTTACCAACCTAAATGTTAGTAAGTATGCTTGAAGCTTATAGAGTTTCCACCACATGCAGAGGAGGCTATAGCCAGATTGGTGGTGGTTACCTTCTATGCCAAAGTAGTCCACAATCTTTTTGTGACCACAAAACCTTCTGTAGAGCGTTTCCTCTTCTAAGGGTTGGCCCATAAACTGCTTATAGTCTGTAGGGCTCTGTAGCAGCCACTTGCCTCTCTGAGGAGTTCACTCTCCAGCAGACAGCACTAGACTCTCCAGACACTTCTTTTAGGAGAGGAAGGATGGAGCCAGCCCTGCCTAGCCACTTGAGACATCCCACTCCCTATAAAACCTTATGGAATTAGTAGCACATGTTTATAACACATTAAATACTGTGACATTAACACTTTCAGTGCTTTGCAGTAGATTTCAGGACAATGCAAAGCAAACTTTCTTAAATAACTCAGAATTGTGCTTGATATATGTACTTGTACTACATCACCCATCAACTGCAGTAAAGAGACTGTTTGCTGTTCAACCAAACTGGTCATTATTACTTTGCATCTACCTACACTGAACCACCATTTTATGGTCCATCACCATAAGGTAGCCCTGCCTTGTGTCCAGCTAAACACCTAAAATTAAAGGGGTTATCCAAAGTCTAAAAGACCCCCCCCCCAATGACTCTTGTATACATTATACTTACCTGCTCACCTACGTCTCTCCGGATCCCTCACGGCCGCCGCTGCATCTCCCCGCTGCATCTAGCTGCTAGGGAGCTTCCTCCTCATCGCGGCCTGCCTGATATTTTGATCCGCATGACAGGGAGATGCAGCGGCAGCTGTGTAGGGATCCAATGCGACGCGGGTGCCGGGGAGCAGGTAAGTATAATAGATACAAGGGGCATTGAGGGAGATCTTTTAGACTTTGGATAACCCCTTTAAGGGCACCCCAACTACTACCAGGCAGGATCCTCAAAACCTGGTCATGCCCCGAGTGAAGAAAGGGTGCATCCTCCTATGACTCCATGGTCCAGGGAGAGCCAGGGTGAGGACTGCCACTGTAAAATGTGAGTACTACTACCACCACCACTATAGACACTTCCTTTCCTCCCATCCACTCCCCTCTACTGGGCTTGCTGCATATTGCCACAGATAAGTGAAGTAGTAGAAAATCCACGCATTACCTCTTTGAGTTGTTGGAATTGTTCTCTTAGGGCGCAGAGACTTGTGCTCTTTTCCCTGAGTTCCTTTTGCAAACGGATATTTGTCACATTTTCCTGAATTGTTGTCCTAAAAAATACAGCTATATTTACTTCCCTGTTATTACGAACATTACACATGATGCTGTTGTCGAAAGGATAGCAATGGTAATTTAGAACATACTATACCATCCATTTCTTCATTCATACTTTAACTTATTGTAGTTACTTAATAGGTCATCAACGTGTCAGCCAAGCTCACCGTTGATCCTCCACTTGCTGCATTTGATGCAGGGAAAGTATCATCTCTGCTCCTAATTCTTTTGGCTTAACCATGGTTTTTAATAAGGCTGTAGACCGATCATCCACACTACTGGCTTGTCTCCCAATGATCTGAAACCTGGAACCATAAGTGAAGTTATATTTACATATTGCTGTATATTTACATATTGCGGTCAAAGGCCACATGTGCATGACCATAACTGTTTTGCAGTCTGCAACTCGCAGATCTTCAAAATCTAGATGCCGTTGCTGTGGTATCCGTAATTTTTGCGGACCTATAGACTTCAATGGGTCCGTGGTGCACATTTTGCAGACAGATATAGGACATGTTCTGCCTTTTTGTGGAAAGGACATACGCATGCAGAAAGCACACAGATCAAGGGTGTGCTTTCCGCAACAGTACGTCTGTTCCATAAAAAGATAGACTATGTGTCACGGATGAGGTATAGGAGAAAACACCACACAGACAATTAGGAGGGAAAGGGAAAGCCACAAGGCTTCAACGCTAGGGAAAGGAAAAGGTCACCACCTAGAGAACCCTACTCCTGGCCCTGACTGCTAAATGTATGGGCACCCTTTGAAGGTAGGAATGCCTATAGCCTGGAACCTGGGACCCTGGAGACCCTAAAGAGCCCTATGGATATTGGCAGGGCTGAGACAACCCGTTCCTTCCCAGATGAAGAAACAAGCATCTCCCTGAGGCCTAGTAACAACCAACAAGAAAGGGAAAACAAAACGCAAACAAACGCGACACTTAACTTCTGTAGAGATGGACGAGCAGGAACACCAGAGAGGACAACACACCAGCTCTTCCAAAACCAAATTAAGCTATCTTACCGCACAGTCAGAAGGGTGGGGTAAGACTAAATAGAGTAGAAGTAATTACTACTAAGCTACACCTGAAACAAGGGATGTGGTCATAAACAACAACCACACTGAATCACAGGAGAGACCGTGACACTATGTCTGCAGACCAGGAACCCACTAAAACAATGGGTCAGAAAATAAAATGTGGTCAGCACTTTGGCCACATCCGTATTTTTCAGATCCGCGATTTGCGGACTGCAAAACGGATATGGTAGTGTGCATGAGGCCTAATTGAATAAGGTTTCATAGAATCTTCACTTTTAATAGTCTTGAGTCTGTAAGAGATCAGCCTTATCCATGCTAATACAAGTCTTGAAGGCACTACTGTATACCTCAAAAGTGGCTGCCTGGCAGGGAACAGTGATGGCATAAATTGAATACAAGGACATCTTCACACTGTACACTGCAGACTTCAGGTACAACTCATCTCGCTGCTACTTATAAAAGTTCTCTGATGACTCTGCAATAGTAGGCCTCATTCACAGATCAGGATGAAATGAACTACAAAGATTAACCCAGGAATTTTTGGATTGGTACCAGCGGAACCACCTTAGAATCAATGCTGGCAAGACTAAGGAGATGGTGGTGAACTTCCATAAGCACAGACATACTCCTAAACCAGTGGACATCCAGAGGACAGACATTGAGATAGTCAACACTTATAAGTACCTGAGTGTTCTCCTCAATAATAAGCTGGACTGGGCAGATAACATGGACACACCATACAGAAAGGGTCAAAGCAGACTCTACCAGCTTAGGTCACTTCGTAGGGCCTTTTTCTACTCTGCATTGGCATCAGCCATCTTCTTCGGGGTGGCCTGCTGGGGTAGCAGCATCTCAACCAGGGAGAGAAAGAGACTTGACAAACTGATTAAAAGGGCCGGCTCCATTCTGGGGAGTCCCCTAGACCCAGTGCAGATGGTAGGAGAGAGAAGGATACTATCCAAGTTGATCTCCATGCTGGAGAATAACTCCCATCCCATGCATGAGACCGTGATAGTATTGAGCAATACTGTCAGTGACCGACTCCTTCACCCCAAGTGTGAGAAGGAGCACTATAGGACGTCACTAGGCTATACAACCAACACAGACCCAAGCAGAGATAGACTAAACTCATCACCTACTGGGCTCCTGCAGATATCATTCCATCCAAGGACTGAATTTTTTTAAACTGTGATATCTATATCCCTTAATTTTTTTTTACTTTTTATCTGTACCCTACTGTCACTGTAATGCCTTTACTTTGCAGTTTTTGTACTCTTTGTGCTGCTGTAACACAGAATTTCCCCATGTTGGGACTATTAAAGGATTATCTTGATAATATACTTACAGTCTGTCAATATCAGCTCTGGCTTCATCACTGAGAGCTTCACCATAAAAATCACCAGTCATGTGTCGGTGTCCAAAATCTGACCCTTGCACAACTAGACCTGGAGTTATAAACCATTAGTGAGAGAAATTAAATCATCTTTAATTGTCAACTTCCAGTTGAGGTCAGTACTTACCTTTCTTATATTTATCTGGCAATACTGTGGCTTTCCTAACACCGGAATCTGTCCGAGCTGTGACTGTGCTATAGGGACAATGTCGGCAGCCATTTTGAAACTGCAGCCTATGCTTGTAAGTAGTTAGTCGATGCCTTAGGGCTTCATTTCTACGTTCTAAGTCTCTCACACGCTCTTGCAAGTCCTCAATCATTTCCTCAGCCTCTAAGTCTCTTCCATCTCTCCGTGCACCTGGTGCCTTCTTTTCTCCTTGTTTCCCAAGGTCTGAAGTCAAACGAAGCAACTTAGTGGCCATTCTGTTTAAGAAAAGACTTGTCTTATGTGCTTTGAACACTTATTTTCCTTAGAAAACTGGGAATAGGTATGCTACATATACAGTAAATGTGAAATTATAATAATCATTCTGGTAATTATTGGCAGACTAGTAAAGATATACAAACAATACACTATGAAAGTCCAGCAACCTTCTTACTAATGAGGTTTTTACCTCTTGATTTTGTCTTCTTGCTTCCTGGCATAATCTTTGAGTATTAGATTCTCCTCATGAAGACGCAAAAAATTGTCCTCTAGCTCCTCACGGGATATTAGAGAGACTCTCCGTCTAGCCTTCAGATCTTTCTCTACAAGGAAACACTAAGATGTGTTCACACATAAAAATACACTTTAGAACTCACAGCAGAGATCATTAAAAGGATTGTGAAAAAATAGGGAGGGGAGGCTTTGGCAAACACCCCGTTCCCTACTTGGTTGGACCTGTAAAAGAAAGATTACTTACCTGCTTCCCAGCTAGGGGATGGTTGCCAAAAAACTCCCATTCTTGTACAACCCCTTTAAGCTTTCAGACAATTGGGTTACCAGGGTGTTTTCCTGTCTGCTTCTTCTTAGAAGTGGGAAAACTGCCTCCTCACAGGTTATTGTTTGAGTGTGCTAGCCCTTTGGGCTACTGTTTTATAGTGAAATGCTCACTGGTGACCATTGCAAACAGTGATATATGACCACTAGTGTTGAGCGAACAGTTCGAGAATAGTTCGGGTTCGTACCGAATTTTGGGGTGTTCGGGACACGGACCCGAGCCCGAACATTTTCAAAAAAGTTCGGGTTCGTTGTTTGGCGATTTCTTCCCGCTTTCTGAAGGGCTGCACAGCAGCCAATCAGCTAGCGTTTTACTTCTTGCCCTAAGAGCCCATCACAGCCATGCCTACTAACGGCATGGCTGTGATTGGCCAAGTGCAGCATGTGACCCAGCCTCTATTTAAGCTAGAGTCACGTAGCGCCGCACGTCACACTGCTCTGATTAATGTAGGGAGAGTGCGAAATAAATGTGGAGCCCCACTCATGGGTCTACAACACAATGAAAGCCAGATATCCCTCAAAGGAAGGAAAACCAAGCAAAGGGGTGTCTCCATTACAGAGATCACCAAATCCATCATATTAAGTGGCCCCTATGTCAAGATCCCGCTTTTTTACAAGCTTTAAGGATGTGACGGGGAAAACCTAAGCCAGTTATCCATCCACAGACAGCTGTTTCAGGGTGTTGCCCCTCATCAGTGCAGAGTAGGATTCTGGCTAACCGGGAGCAATGCCTCGGAGACTACTCAAACACAACAATAGCTGATCTCAGGGAGACCAGCTACAAAAAACACCGCGGAGCCTCACCTAAGAGTCTCAACACAGCAATCCAAAGTGCAAAGCTCCCTGGGAAACAGGAATATGTGAAATAAATGTGGAGCCCCAGTCATGGGTCTACAACACAATGAAAAAAAAAATATGGGGATTGCAGTCAGCACAACCCAATACGCAGGTGCACGTTGCTATGGTGAAATACACATACAAACGTAAAAACAAAGGTGCAATGGCACACTGCAGCTAGAGCTCCGTCCTGCCACTATGCTGGATGTTAGATGAGGCATTAGTTTATATTTTGGCCAAATTATGTAAGCCACCCACCACTTCACGGTTGCCTCTCGAGTGGTCCCTAACATTAATTCTTACCTTTTATGGGCCATATCAGCCACACAAAACCCAGGGAGTGCAGGTGCAGCATGCATGCCAGATACACTCTGCTTGTAACCCCGTCTGGTGCCATACAGCGTTCATCAGATCAAGGGATGCAAATACCAACATGCATGCTGAGCCCACTAGTACTTCTCCTGGAACCAAATGGCTTCTGGTAAGTTCTATAAAGCAGACTCAGTTTTATACTGACTTTAAAACCAGCCTACAGGGCGGATTCACTAGTCAGGTGTGCATGACTGCATGGAGGTCACCATGGCCCATAAAAGGTAAGAATTAATGTTAGGGACCACTCGAGAGGCAACCGTGAAGTGGTGGGTGGCTTACATAATTTGGCCAAAATATAAACTAATGCATCATCTAACATCCAGCATAGTGGCAGGACGGAGCTCTAGCTGCAGTGTGCCATTGCACCTTTGTTTTTACGTTTGTATGTGTATTTCACCATAGCAACGTGCACCTGCGTATTGGGTTGTGCTGACTGCAATCCCCATTTTTTTTTCCTTTGTAGCATATATGGGAGGCGTGGTGACCTCCATGCAGTCAAGTACACCTGACTAGTGAATCCGCCCTGTAGGCTGGTTTTAAAGTCAGTATAGAACTGAGTCTGCTTTATTGAACTTACCAGAAGCCATTTGGTTCCAGGAGAAGTACTAGTGGGCTCAGCATGCATGTTGGTATTTGCATCCCTTGATCTGATGAACGCTGTATGGCACCAGACGGGGTTACAAGCAGAGTGTATCTGGCATGCATGCTGCACCTGCACTCCCTGGGTTTTGTGTGGCTGATATGGCCCATAAAAGGTAAGAATTAATGTTAGGGACCACTCGAGAGGCAACCGTGAAGTGGTGGGTGGCTTACATAATTTGGCCAAAATATAAACTAATGCCTCATCTAACATCCAGCATAGTGGCAGGACGGAGCTCTAGCTGCAGTGTGCCATTGCACCTTTGTTTTTACGTTTGTATGTGTATTTCACCATAGCAACGTGCACCTGCGTATTGGGTTGTGCTGACTGCAATCCCCATATTTTTTTTTTCATTGTGTTGTAGACCCATGACTGGGGCTCCACATTTATTTCACATATTCCTGTTTCCCAGGGAGCTTTGCACTTTGGATTGCTGTGTTGAGACTCTTAGGTGAGGCTCCGCGGTGTTTTTTGTAGCTGGTCTCCCTGAGATCAGCTATTGTTGTGTTTGAGTAGTCTCCGAGGCATTGCTCCCGGTTAGCCAGAATCCTACTCCACACTGATGAGGGGCAACACCTTGAAACAGCTGTCTGTGGATGGATACCTGGCTTAGGTTTTCCCCGTCACATCCTTAAAGCTTGTAAAAAAGTGGGATCTTGACATAGAGGCCACCTAATATGGTGGATTTGGTGATCTCTGTAATGGAGACACCCCTTTGCTCGGTTTTCCTTCCTTTGAGGGATATCTGGCTTTCATTGTATTGTAGACCCATGACTGGGGCTCCACATTTATTTCACATATTCCTGTTTCCCAGGGAGCTTTGCACTTTGGATTGCTGTGTTGAGACTCTTAGGTGAGGCTCCGCGGTGTTTTTTGTAGCTGTTTTAGTGTAGGGAGAGGAAGCAGCTGCTGTGAGGGCGAGATTAGGCAGGGAAAATTCAGCAAAAGCACCTAATGAAGTGATCGATCTACAGCTGTGAATGATTCAACTTCTGCTAGTTACTTGCTCACTGGTTTTTAGGCTGCACAGAGCGTTTTTCTGTCACTTTTTTTCTGGGGTGATCGGCGGCCATTTTGTGACTTGTGGTGCACCAGAACAAGCTGCCACCAAGTCCATCAATCTATCAATACTAGTTTTTTTTTTTTGCTATATCCTACATCAGGGGCTTGGCTGTGCTAATTGTCACCCCTAGAAACTCAGGATAGCAATTTCTATATTTATTAAGGGGTTAAATACAATTGCTAAAATACCAATCCCCTAAATATGGTGTTCCAGCTTTGGCTAGCCAAGTGTAATACTGTCTGCTGTCTGGCAAAGGATAGATTATTTTCTGTGGTGAAATTCAATTGCCAAAATAGAAATCCCCGAAATCTGGTGTCCCAGCACTGGCTGGCAAACTATAATAGTGTCCGCCAAAACATATATTTTGTTCTGGGGTGAAATTCAATTGCCAAAATAGCAATACCATAAATCTGGTGTCACAGCTGTGGCCGGCAAACTATAATAGTGTCCGCCAAAACATATATTTTGTTCTGGAGTGAAATTCACTTGCCAAAATAGCAATCCCCTAAATCTGGTGTCCCAGCACTGGCTGGCAAACTATAATAGTGTCCGCCAAATCATATATTTTATTCTGGGGTGAAATTCAATTGCCAAAATAGCAATCCCCTATATCTGGTGTCCTAGCACTGGCTGGCAAACTATAATAGTGTCCGCCAAAACATATATTTTGTTCTGGGGTGAAATTCAATTGCCAAAATAGCAATACCCTGAATCTGGTGTCCCAGCTGTTACAGGCCAAGTGTTACTCTGTCTGTAAAAGGCTATATTTTGTTCTGGGGTGAAATTCAATTGCCAAAATAGCAATACCCTGAATCTGGTGTCCCAGCTGTTGCAGGCCAAGTGTTAATCTGTCCATAAAAGGGTATATTTTGTTCTGGGGTGAAATTCAATTGCCAAAATAGCAATACCCTGAATCTTGTTTCCCAGGTTTTGCAGGCCAAGTGTTAATCTGTCCGTAAAAGGGTATATTTTGTTCTGGGGTGAAATTCAATTGCCAAAATAGCAATACCCTGAATCTGGTGTCCCAGCTGTTGCAGGCCAAGTGTTAATCTGTCCGTAAAGGGTATATTTTGTTCTGGGGTGAAATTCAATTGCCAAAATAGCAATACCCTGAATCTGGTGTCCCAGCTGTTGCAGGCCAAGTGTTAATCTGTCCGTAAAAGGGTATATTTTGTTCTGGGGTGAAATTCAATTGCCAAAATAGCAATACCCTGAATCTGGTGTCCCAGCTGTTGCAGGCCAAGTGTTAATCTGTCCGTAAAGGGTATATTTTGTTCTGGGGTGAAATTCAATTGCCAAAATAGCAATACCCTATGTCTGGTGTCCCAGCTGTTGCAGGCCAAGTGTTAATCTGTCCGTAAAAGGGTATATTTTGTTCTGGGGTGAAATTCAATTGCCAAAATAGCAATACCCTGAATCTGGTGTCCCAGCAGTTGCAGGCCAAGTGTTAATCTGTCCGTAAAAGGGTATATTTTGTTCTGGGGTGAAATTCAATTGCCAAAATAGCAATACCCTGAATCTGGTATTCCAGCTGTTGCAGGCCAAGTGTTAATCTGTCCGTAAAAGGGTATATTTTGTTCTGGGGTGAAATTAAATTGCCAAAATAGCAATACCCTGAATCTGGTGTCCCAGGTGTTACAGGCCAAGTGTTAATCTGTCCGTAAAAGGGTATATTTTGTTCTGGGGTGAAATTTAATTGCCAAAATAGCAATACCCTGAATCTGGTGTCCCAGCTGTTGCAGGCCAAGTGTTAATCTGTCCGTAAAAGGGTATATTTTGTTCTGGGGTGAAATTCAATTGCCAAAATAGCAATACCCTGAATCTTGTTTCCCAGGTTTTGCAGGCCAAGTGTTAATCTGTCCGTAAAAGGGTATATTTTGTTCTGGGGTGAAATTCAATTGCCAAAATAGCAATACCCTGAATCTGGTGTCCCAGCTGTTGCAGGCCAAGTGTTAATCTGTCCGTAAAAGGGTATATTTTGTTCTGGGGTGAAATTCAATTGCCAAAATAGCAATACCATAAATCAATGGTTTCAGCTGTGGCTGGCAAAGTATAATAGTGTCCGCCAAAACATATATTTTGTTCTGGGGTGAAATTCAATTGCCAAAATAGCAATACAATGAATCTGGTGTCCCAGCTGTTGCAGGCCAAGTGTTAATCTGTCCGCAAAAGGGTATATTACACTCAAGGTGTATATACAAGTGCTGAGAGGGTCATCCTCATTAACTTCACATACTACCGTGCATCTCCAAGTGTAAATTTGTCCATAAAAGGATACCTTTCATCCAGGGCCTAAATACTAGCCCTACAATAGATATTCCCCTAAATCAGTGGTTACTGCTGTGCCTGGATTAGTGTAATACGCTACATAAATAAATAGGCAGATAGTGTTAGGTGCCTGTAAAAATAGGCCTGAATTTGAAATCAATACATTGGGCCAAATATTTTCTTTCTTATTGTGGTGCTTGGTGAACAGTAACAATGAGGAAAACATCTAGTAAGGGACGCGGACGCGGTCGTGGTGGTGTTAGTGGACCCTCTGGTGCTGGGAGAGGACGTGGCCATTCTGCCACAGCCACACGTCCTAGTGAACCAACTACCTCAGGTTCCAGTACCCGCCAGAATTTACAGCGATATTTGGTGGGACCCAATGCCGTTCTAAGGATGGTAAGGCTTGAGCAGGTACAGGCGCTAGTCAATTGGGTGGCCGACAGTGGATCCAGCACGTTCACAACATTATCTCCCACCCAGTCTTCTGCAGAAAGCGCACAGGTGGTGCCTGAAAACCAAGCCCATCAGTCTGTCACATCACCCCCATGCTTATCAGGGAAACTGTCTAAGCCTCAAGTTATGCAGCAGTCTCTTATGCTGTTTGAAGACTCTGCAGGGAATCCACCTAGCCCTTCCCCAGTGGTGGAAGACATAGAATGCACTGATGCACAACCACTGATGTTTCCTGATGATGAGGACATGGGAATACCACCTCATCGGAGTCCGCACGTCTCTGATGATGACGAAACACAGGTGCCAACTGCTGCGTCTTTCTGCAGTGTGCAGACCGAACAGGAGGTCAGGGAGGAAGACTGTATGGAAGACGATGCAGGGGACGATGAGGTCCTAGACCCCACATGGAATGAAGGTCGTGCCACTGACTTTCATAGTTCAGAGGAAGAGGCAGTGGTGAGACCAAGCCAACAGCGTAGCAAAAGAGGGAGCAGGGGGCAAAAGCAGAACAGCCGCCGCCAAGAGAGTTCGCCTGCTACTGGCCACCACCACCAGGGACCGAGCACCCCAAAGGCAGCTTCAAGGAGTTCCCTGGCATGGCACTTCTTTAAACAATGTGCTGACGACAAGACCCGAGTGGTTTGCATGCTGTGCCATCAGAGCCTGAAGCGAGGCATAACGTTCTGAACCTTAGCACAACCTGCATGACCAGGCATCTACATGCAAAGCATAAACAGGAGTGGAGTAAACACCTTAAAAGCAAGGAACTCACTCTGGCTCCCCCTGCTCACAACTACCCCGACATGTCAGAGCTGCTGCATAAAGTACGGGCCGTCTTCCGGCGTTCACATCCTGCCGCTGCTCGCCTGTCTGCGCTACAGCGTAACTTCGGCCTTCCCGCTTACCGCCTCATATGCGACGTGCCCACCAGGTGGAACTCCACCTTGCACATGCTGGAGAGACTGTGCGAGCAGCAGCAGACCATAGTGGAGTTTCAGCTGCAGCACGCACGCGTCAGTTGCACTGCGGAACAGCACCACTTCACCACCAATGATTGGGCTCCATGCGAGACCTGTGTGCCCTGTTGCGCTGTTTCGAATACTCCACCAACATAACCAGTGGCGATGACACCGGGATCAGCGTTACAATACCACTTCTATGTCTCCTTGAGAAAACGCTTAGGGCGATGATGGAAGAGGAGGTGGCCCAGGAGGAGGAGGAGGAGGAGGATGAGGGGTCATTTTTAGCACTTTCAGGCCAGTCTGTTAGAAGTGGCTCAGAGGGAGGTTTTTTGCAACAGCAGAGGCCAGGTACAAATGTGGCCAGCCAGGGCCCACTACTGGAGGACGAGGAGAATGAGGAGGAGGTGGAGGAGGATGAGGATGAAGCAGGTTCACAGCGGGGTGGCACCCGACACAGCTCAGGCCCATCACTGGTGCGTGGCTGGGGGGATATGGAGGACGATGACGATACGTCTCCCACAGAGGACAGCTTGTCCTTACCTCTGGGGAGCCTGGCACACATGAGCGACTACATGCTGCAGTGCCTGCACAACAACAGCAGAGTTGCCCACATTTTAACGTGTGCGGACTACTGGGTTGCCACCCTGCTGGATCCCCGGTACAAAGATAATGTGCCCACCTTAATTCCTGCACTGGAGCGTGATAGGAAGATGCGCGAGTACGCTGGTAGACGCGCTCCTGAGAACATTCCCAAATGGGTGGAAGCCCAAGGCGAAGGCAGAGGAGGAGCAAGAGGTCGCCAACGCAGCTGTTTCACGGCCAGCTCCTCTGAGGGCAGGGTTAGCGTGGCAGAAATGTGGAAAAGTTTTGTCTCCACGCCACAGCTAACTGCACCACCACCTGATACGGAACATGTTAGCAGGAGGCAGCATTTCACTAACATGGTTGAACAGTACGTCTGCACACCCCTCCACGTACTGACTGATGGTTCGGCCCCATTCAACTTCTGGGTCTCCAAATTGTCCACGTGGCCACAGTTAGCCTTTTATGCCTTGGAGGTGCTGGCCTGCCCTGCGGCCAGCGTTTTGTCTGAACGTGTATTCAGCACGGCAGGGGGCGTCATTACTGACAAACGCAGCCGTCTGTCCACAGCCAATGTGGACAAGCTGACGTTCATAAAAATGAACCAGGCATGGATCCCACAGGACCTGTCCCTCCCTTGTGCAGAATAGACATTTATAACTGCCTCCCCCTTTAACCATGTATTCTTGTACTCCGGGGCACTTCTTTATTGAATCCTCATTTTTTTAACTTTACCATGATCTTGCGGTGCAACCCAAAGTTGAATGAACCTCTCCTCAATCTGGGCGCCAGGGCCTAAATAACTGAAAGTGGCCTTCTCTAGTGGTGGGTGATATGACGCACGATTCTTTGCTGTGGGACCACTCTCCTCTGTCTGGGTGCTGGGGCCGAAATAACTGAAAGTGGCCTTCTCCAGTGGTGGGGGATATAACTCCTTATTCCTTGCTGTGGGACCTCTCTCCTCTGTCTGGGTGCTGGGCTTAAATAACTGAAAGTTTATGATTTATTGTGCAGCCATCTTTTAACCAGTTGATTTACTCTATTTGCCTTATGGCTATGCACTTCTGAGTGTAGAAACATATCTGCTTAATCTGAACTCTGTCTTATAGTATATAGTATATTGAGGGTGGCGCCTCTTTTGGACTGAGCAACGCCCAAGTACCTGGAACTTCTCAGCACAAAAGCAATTTAGCTGGTTCCTGCAATGCCCTGAAATAAGGAGACTGGTAAGTCCATATGAGGCAGTATCTGTAGCGTTAGGGACCCTTGTGCGGAAGCCGCCGTGAAGTGGTACTTGGGCCCGACATTCTTTTGATCAAAAATGTGCGCTAAGAGCTTCCTTCATTCCAACTTTTGGAATAACCCCATTACCTCAGAGGTAAACGTGAGACCAACTCGATTCACATTGAGCTCTTTCACAAAGCTACTAAATTCAGAAGTGGTCCCGTTCCACAGAATAAAAACATCATCTATGTAACGGGACCACATTCCGATCTTGTCCTGCCACCAAGATTGATCATCTGGGAATACAATGGTGTCCTCCCACCAGTCCAGAAAGAGGCTGGCATATGTGGGAGCACAGGGGCTCCCCGTCACCGTCCCTCTGAGATGGTGATACAGACAACCATTAAATAAAAAGAAATTATGCGTAAGCGCAAACTCCAAAAGATCAAGAACAAAATTGTTATGATCAATACCATGAATATCTCGGGTGCTGAGATAATATCAGACCGCCTCCAGACCTTTATCATGGGGGATGCTGCTATAAAGAGATTGTAGGTCGATGCTGGCTAAAAGACAGTCAGAATTGACCGTGATGGTATAAATTTTTCTCAAGAAGTCCATCGTGTCACGCGTGTACGAATCGGGCGCCCCTTGAGGGGATTCTTACCCTTATGTATTTTGGGCAACCCGTAAAAGGTTGCAATCTGTGGGGACTCCTGAGAAATAAAACCAGCTTAAGCCTTAGAGATGACACCTGTCTCTAGACCCTTTCATAGGATGTTTTTCAATTCCTGTAGATATTTCTGACTCGGGTCTCTATTCAGAATCTCATAGCTGCTGGTATCTTTAAGCATATTGAGGCACATAGTACGGTACTCCACATGTCCAAGCAGCACCAGATTGACCCCCTTATCAGATGGTTTTATAACCACATTTTTGTCCTTTTCAAGATCGACGAGTGCCTCCCACTCTCTTCTAGATAAATTAGATACAGATGGGATCAGAGATCAGCTATCACCATTTCTAGAAAGATGTCTATATACTCATAATTTGAACCGGGAGGCAACCTGGTGCTGCGTGGACAAAGGTCCGTAAAGGGACCTTCGCCAATGCCCCTTTCACCCTCCTCTTGTAATTCCAACAATTGTATTCAGGATCATAATCCCTGACAAGTAGAGCAGAGAGGAGGATGAGGCGGCTCTTTTCCTCAGTGTTGTGAAGTAACTTGTCCTCCTGTGTGATTAGGACAGGTTTTGTGTGTACTAATAGGACAGCAGCCATTTTATTTCTCCTAATGATTGCTCCCTAGACAAAAGGAGGCATTATACCTAAAGAAAGGTATTTGGGAATATATTTATAATAAAGTAATATTTAAAGGGGTTTTGCCACTTGAGCAAATAGCATTTATTATGCAGAGAAAGTTTCCATGGTTACGACCACCCTGCACTCCAGCAGCATGGCTGTGCTTGTTACAGAGAAGCTGGCATTTTTTCCTATATTATGCAAGCATGAGCACCACTGCTGGATTACAGGGTGGCTGTAACCATGAATACGAGCAGTGTATAATGTGATACAAAAATGAACCAAGCCAGTAAAGGAAGCAACATGGATAATAACAATACATTAGTAAGTGCCTTGTATTCACTTTCTATACATCATAAATGGATGCGGACAGCACACATATAACATTCGTGTGCTGTCCACATTTATTTGCGGCCCATAGAAATTAATAGGTCCACATTTGATTCGTAAAAAATGCAAACCGAAAATACGTTTGTGTGCATGAGGCCTAAGTGTGTATACATATGTACATAGCTCTCAGTCACTGATAGTTGACCGGGGGTGGTCTTAAAGGGGTTTTGTCACTTCAGCAAGTGGCATTTATCATGTAGAGAAAGTTAATACAAGCCACTTACTAATGTATTGTTATTATCCATGTTGCTTCCTTTGCAGGCTCAATTCGTTTTTCTATCACATTATACACTGCTCGTTTCCATGGTTACAGACCACTCTGTAATCCAGCAGTGGTGGTCGTGCTTGCACACTATAAGAAAAAATGTCAGCCTCTCTGGTGGCTGGGACCGTGGGAGCTCACACAGGCTGGTGCTTTTTTCTATAGTGTACAAGCACGACCACTGCTGATGGATTGCAGAGCGGTCATAACCATGGAAACTTTCTCTGCATAATAAATGCTATTTGCTGAAGTGGCAAAACCCCTTTAAGTATTTTAATTTTCTTAATTCCCAGAGAAACCTTTAAAGGGGTTGGCAGGGAATGGCATTTATCATATAGACAAAGTCAATACAAACATGTACTAATATATTGTGATAATCCATATTGTCTCCTTTCCTGGCTGGAAAGCACTAGCACAGAAACAAAACAAGCAGGTGCAATAATCTATTACCCAAAATACAAAAAAGAAAGGGCAGCACTCTTAAAAAGAAAAGAAAAGTCCTTTATTCACCCATGTGGTAACAGCAATAGGCTCTATTGTTGAGCTGAAACGTTGCTGTTACCACATGGGTGAATAAAGGAATTTCTTTTTAAGAGTGCTGCCCTCCTTTCTTATATATATATAAATATATAAATCCAACAAATTGGCGCAGCACTCCTTTGGTAAAAATGGCTCCTTGGCTTGAAAATGGCTCTGTGAGAGGGCTGAAACGTTGCTGTGTTAGCTGTGTTAACATGTGTTAATAAACACATTTTGTTAATTTTTACCAAAGGAGTGCTGCGCCAATTTTTTGATTTATAGAGAGACCCCACGACCAGGGGTGGGCGTGCACCATTGAAACACATTTATATATACACTAGCAGGCTTCAGTATAAAAGTCTCGGAAAAACCCCTTTAGGCCTTATTCACACGTCCGTAGTGTCCGCAAAACACCTTGCCACCAGCCCTATAGAGATGCCTATACTTGTCCGCAATTGCGGGCAAGAATAGGACATGCTCTATATTTTTGCGGAGCCGCCGTCCGGAAGATCGGATGCACACAGTGTGTGCTCTCCGCATCCATCACGTCCCCATTCAAAATGAATGGGTCCGCACCTGTTCCGCAAATTTGCGGAACGGGTGCGGACGTAGATTGCGGACGTGTAAATTAGGCCTTAAACACATACACAGTTGGGACACAGGAGACAGCTACTGTACAGTAACCAAAGCAACATATAACAAAACTACGCACTACGCACATTATTATCATGTGTCTGTTTCTATGGGCTTTAGGTGGGAAGTCCAGTAATCTGAACGAATCATATAACACTTCCTGGATCTGATGTGAGCTGAACACCATTATTTTTCTTTATGAAAGACTGATGTACATATTAAATAATGTGTAGCGCCTGATCACCATATTACTCCTTTTTTGTTACGCCAAACGAATTGCATAAGCCTTAAGTTTTGCTCCAAAATCTGCATTGTTCTTCTATCATTCCTCCTGGAAATGTATAAATAAATTGACAATTTCCTTTTATCAGGCTTTAGTAGGCTTGAGCGACTTCAGAGATCCGAAGTCGATTCGTTCAAGCACTTGAGGTTATAGGCTGTCTGAGACCTGTCTCTGTACAGCATTAAAAGTATTGCCTCTAAGGCCTCATGCACACGACCGTTGGTGTTTTGCGGTCCGCAAACCGCAGATCCGCAAAACACAGAAGCTGCTCAGCGTTCCGTTCCGCAATTTGTGGAACGGAACGCGGCCCATTGTAGAAATGCCTATTCTTGTCCGCAAAACGGACAAGAATAGGACATGCTCTATTTTTTTGCGGGGCCACGGAACTGTGCAACGGATGAATGGGTCCGCGCCTGAGCCGCAAAATATGCGGCTCGGACGCGGACCACAACAACGGTCGTGTGCATGTGGCCTAATTCTGTGGAATCATTCTCAGACTGTGAAGGGACGTACCCTGTTCGTAAGCTAAATAGTGATGCCCAGTTGTCAATATATTTCCAAGATGAGTAACAGAGGAATGCCATAACGTAGACTTCTAAGAAAAGATACTTTAGAATTGCAGTTTATTAGAAAAAAGGTATTTACTAATGAATTCAATACGGATTAGTCACTAGAAATAGCAAGGAGAGCTCTGAAAATGGTGGACATGTACAATATATCATACCTTTCATTTTGGGAGTCTTTTTAGACAAATGGCTCTGGCAGTGAGCTGCTTTTGCTACATCTGTAAAGTAGATATCACAATGTCACTGAAGCATATTTCGATTTTTTATCATTAAACTAGTGACATTTTCGGAAGACAGTACCTTGTATGGCTGCAATTACTGCTAGTCGGCAGTCAGTATCTTTCACAGGAAGGTCCGAAGAAGTCTCATCAAAAAGTGACATCTTCAGTCATAACTGGTCCGACCTAAAGACACAATACGTACATAACACATTCCCTGACATAGGGTGATCTATAGAATATGAGTCTACCTGTCCTGAATTCCTCGTCTTCCCTGTGTCTCCCTGTGACCTGTCTCTTCTCCTTGCTGGATCCCTTTCATCTATGTCACTTCTTCCTCTGGATTAAAGTCCTGATAATCTCAGCCCCATCTGTTCCTGGTGGGGGATGTATTGGCCAATCCATGGAGGGTGTTAGTCGTAGTTGAGCCAAATCCTCCCAAAGAATGGACTGAGCAAAATAGTTGATGAAAGAGACAAAGATTGATTTTATTTCGATTAAATGTCCTTTTTTGTCTTGCATAACTATTTTTTAGAGGGAGACCATAAACCCTATACTTGATTAATACTAATAATGCTACTGATACTACTGCTAGAACCAGGTATTTACTGTGCTGGGGGAGGCGTCTAGATGACAAGCAGATGCCTTTAATTTGTGTTCACACTGGCCAACTTCTTCACATCTTATATTGCACAATTTGTTTCAAAACAAATGACCCTTCAGCAGATCTTGTTCATTTTAGTGGTGTTATATTATCTATCTATCTAATATCTATCTGTCCCATATTTATCTATTATCTATCTATCTATCTATCTATCTATCTATCTATCTATCTAATATCTATCTGTCCCATATTTATCTATCTATCTATCTATCTATCTATCTATCTCATTATCTATATCTATCTATCTATCTATCTATCTCATTATCTATCTCAATCTATCTATCTATCTATCTATCTATCTATCTTATTATCTATCTATCATCTATCTATCTATCTATCTATCTATCTATCTATCTATCCAAAAATTGTATAATGGATCGCACAGCAAGTTCACATGGAAATAATGTGCGGGAGTGCCAGTAGCTGTGAGGGCATTCCCCTATGCCCACGACTATATAAAAGAAAAAAATCCACAGCACTTCCCAAAAATAATCAAAAAATTCTTTGTTTATTTACCGAGTAAAAAGCAACGTTTCGGTGCGCCCAATGGCACCTTTCTCAAGCAAAACAAAAAAGAGGCAGCAATACTCAGGAGTAGAGTTTGGGTGCAAATCCTCCTGGATCCCAGGCAAGGTACAGTAGATATATCCACAAATTCAAATGATGAGGCAGCACTCCAGCTCAAGTGAGAAGGGTGGTGGACCCGTTTATTCCTTTAGCAACGTTTCAGCCCAGCACAATGAGGCCTTTGTCAATCCTTGACAAAGGCCTTATTGTGCTGGGCTAACACGTTGCTAGGAGAATAAACGGGTCCACCACCCTTCTCACTTGAGCTGGAGTGCTGCCTCATCATTTGAATTTGTGCATCTATCTATCCAACTATCTATCTATCTATCTATCTATCTATCTATCTATCTATCCATCTATTATCTATTATCTATCTATCTATCTATCTATCTATCTATCTATCTATCCATCTATTATTTATCTATCTATTATCTATCCATCTATCGAGCTGGTAAAGAATGTCACAACGCTAACCAGCACTGTGAAGTTCTTTACCTATACAGGGCCTACCCCAGGACTGAAGTGATTGTGTACGCCAGGGCAGAGTGTCACTGTCTAACGTCTACCTGTTTATTTATAAAACAAAAACATAAAATATAAGATGGTATAGTCACTACCAGGGGCGGATTGGGAACTTAAAGTGGTCCTGGAAAAAAACTTAAAAGTGGCCCCATGTTGTAGGTGGGTTCAAACTGACAAAAGGCAGGCCAAAACAAGTAGGCGGGGACAACCAAAGTAGGCGGGGCCTGCAATACTGTAGTACAGTGCAGAATACCGCCCCAGCAGAACCAAATACCAAAGAACAACAGAAAATAATGCTTCCCTCGTCACAGTATTCAACTGTATCACCATCATGAGGACAGTAATACAGTTCACCATTTTATACCTTGTGAATCATTCTTTCTTTTATGTACAAGTTCGGAGGCAGTAACAGCATGCAATGTTTTTCCCATTCCCCCATTTTGTTTCGTGAATCCTACTGAGTCTGACCAGATGTCTATAGGATGTGCCCACAGGTTACTGCACCCAGAAGCGCAAAAGTCTCCCCTGGCCCATAGACTACTATAAACATAAGAAGACATTAGCACTTTAAATGGCACGTGACAGGTATGGACCCTGTTACAGAATTTCAATTTGGGCCCAAGAACTTTATGTTAGTGTATGTCCCTGGCTTCACTGGATAAAAAGAGGCTGGGCAGTTTGGATTTTATTACTGCAGCAGATGTACTGAGTAATACCAAATAAAAGAATGGGATCTGGACAACCAGGTCTAATAAACAAGCACTCTGTTATGTTGTAGGCAGTATAACAACATAATAAAATAGTATAATGGGCTCCATGACAGGGTGATGGAGATTAATCTAATCTAATCTGTAATGACAATTCTATTCAGGCAAAAGGGGAAGAGAGAGGATTATATAAAGCAGCTGATAAAATGCCAAGGATCCTCTGGTGGCGCAGGCTACCATGGCTGGTCGAAAAAAAAAATTTGGGCCACCTTTGGAGCCAATCACTTTCTACCAGTGTCTATTTCTTTGATTCAAACACTTATTGATGATCTAGTGGTTGGTCCAAGAGAATATTCTCCACTGGAGGGCCAAAGAACCCGAGTATGACACTCAATAGAAGTTGGTTGATGGCTAAACAGCAGCTGATAAAAAAAATAATGTGGTAAACAATCATTTTGCAGACACTGCCATACCAATTTTATTCCTTGTTGGCCTTTACAGTTGTTCGAAATGGCGAACCCTGTTCAATGAAACCTGGCAGTGGACGAAAGATCTTTCTGAGAATATTCTTCCAAAGGATGTCCATGAATGATCTTTCACTGAACAAAACACCTGTTGTCTGACTATCGCAGGCATCCTCAAACTGCGGCTCTCCAGCTGTTGCAAAACTACAACTCCCAGCATGCCCGAGCAGCCTACAGGTATCAGCCTACAGCAGGGCATTGTGGGAGTTGTAGTTTTACAACAGCTGGAGGGCCGCAGTTTGAGGATGCCTGGACTATCGGATGAAAATTTCAAACACGGACAACTTCTATTCAGACAATGATGGTCTGACGAACTATCGTTTTAGTTGAAACATCTATTTTGATCAACTTTAGACTAATATGTTTGTCACCTTTATCACGGATTTCAGTGGGTGGCCTCCCCCTGTGACTGTCAGCCATCCCTATATGAGCATGAACTGAGCTAACTGTTTACCACTAAGCAAGACCTCCCACTGGACTCCTAAATCATTATACATTATCTTCTCTAAAAACTATATATTAATGGTATTCTTAATTGTTCTTTGTAATCTACTACATTATCTGTATGAGAGTTATCACTGTTATCTGTGGTGTGATATAGGACTACAGGAAACATCTACTACATTATCTGTATGAGAGTTATCACTGTGTTATCTGTGGTGTTACATAGGACTGCAGGAAACATCTACTACATTATATGTATGAGAGGTATCACTGTGTTATCTGTGGTGTTACTTAGGACTGCAGGAAACATCTACTACGTTATCTGTACTCAGAGAGTTATCACTGTTAGGGCTCTTTCACGCTTGCGTATTTCTTTTCCGGCATAGAGTTCCGGCATAGAGTTCCGTCGTTGGGGCTCTATGCCGGAAAAATCCTGATCAGGATTATCCCAATACATTCTGAATGGAGAGAAATCCGTTCAGGATGCATCAGGATGTATTCAGTTCAGGACCGGAACGTTTTTTGGCTGGAGAAAATACCGCAGCATGCTGCGCTTTTTGCTCCGGCCAAAAATCCTGAACACTTGCCGCAAGGCTGCAAAGGCATTTATATGGATCCGGCCTTAAGCTAAACGTCGTTTTGGCGCATCGCCGGATCCGACGTATAGCTTTTTCTGAATGGTTACCATGGCAGCCAGGATGCTAAAGTCCTGGTTGCCATGGTAAGGTGTAGTGGGGAGCGGAGGAGCAGTATACTTACCGCCCGTGCGGCTCGTGGGGCGCTCCAGAGTGACGTCAGGGCGCCCCACGCGCATGGGTCATGTGATCGCATGGATCACGTGATCCATGCTCATGGGGCGATCTGATGTCATTCTGGAGCGCCCTGGGAGCCACACGGGCGGTAAGTATACTGCTCCCCAGCTCCCCACTACTACTATGGCAACCAGGACTTTAATAGTGTCCTGGCTGCCATAGTAACACTGAAAGCATTTAGAAGACTGATCAGTCTTCAAATGCTTTCAGTTCACTTGCGTTGTGCACGCCGAATCCTAACAATGCAAGTGTGAAAAAGGCCTTATCTGTGGTGTTACATAGGACTGCGGGTAACATCTACTACATTATCTGTACTCAGAGAGTTATCACTGTTATCTGTGGGGTTACATAGTGTTAGCGCAATTCATGCGCTTCTCATCTTCTTTGTGTGGTGTCAAATTAATTAGAAGTCTAAGTTTGCACGTGCCATACTTCTTTCATAATGAGACCAGACACACAAGTTGGTTCCATTCAAAGTACTTCTGATCCCCCAAGACAAGAGAGCTTTATTCAAAACTATATTCACTTAAATAGCAGACATGACATCACATAAGGGGTGTTCCTTAAGAAAAGGTTATTGGCTCCTTGCCAAGATGGGAGTAATTTGCTAACTTCAACTTTGAGTTCATAGGTAGATTTGAAACCTGTAACCTAATTCCCCTCTCCCCCTTCACAGTGACCTTACACACACATCTGAATAGCGGCCATCTTGTGGACAAAAATGTGTACTACATGATTTTCTCATTATATTCAAAAATGCTATCTCTCACAATAGGACTGCAGGTAACATCTACTACATTATCTGTATTCAGAGAGTTATCACTGTTATCTGTGGTGTTACATAGGACTGCAGGTAACATCTACTACATTATCTGTACTCAGAGAGTTATCACTGTTATCTGTGGTGTTACATAGGTCTGCATGTAACATCTACTACATTATCTGTACTCAGAAAGTTATCACTGTTATCTGTGGTGTTACATAGGACTGCATGTAACATCTACTACATTATCTGTACTTAGAGAGTTATCACTGTTATCAGTGGGGTTACATAGGACTGCATGTAACATCTACTACATTATCTGTACTCAGAGAGTTATCACTGTGTTATCTGTGGTGTTACATAGGACTGCATGTCACATCTACTACATTATTTGTACTCAGAGAGTTCTCACTGTTATCTGGGGTGTTATATAGGACTGCAGGTAACATCAACTACATTATCTGTACTCAGAGATTTATCACTATTATCTGTGATGTTACATAGGTCTGCAGATAACATCTATTACATTGTCTGTACTCTGAGAGTTAACACTGTTATCTATGGTGTTAGATAGGTCTGCAGGCTATCATCAATACTGTACATTATCTGTACTCTTAGATAGTAATCACTGCGGTATTTGAGGTGTTACATAGGACTGCAGTTATTATTAATATATTATCTATACTCAGAGAGTTGTCGCTGTGCTATCTGTGGTGTTACATAGGACTGCTGTTATCATCTACTACATTATCTGTACTCAGAGAATAACCACTGTGGTACCTGTGCTGTTACATAGGACTAGAGATGAGCGAATCAAAGCTGACGAAGTGGAATTCCATCTGAATTTCAGGAATTATTTGATTTGCACCGAATCCAAATTTCCTTACGCTTCGTGGTAACGTATTGCATTTTTTTTCCTAAAATAGCTGCTGCACATGTTATTACATGGAGCAAGGAACTCTGGGAACAAGGGATCACCCACAAGGCCATACATGCAGCCAATCAGCAGCCAGCCCCTTGAATGTCACAGCCCTATAAATAGCCTCAGGCATCTTGGATTCAGCCATTTTCCAGTGCACTTAGTGCAGGGAGATAGGTGTCTGCAGGCACTAGTGACAGTAGTAGGAAAGACTTGAAAACTTATAATTTGCTTAATAGAAGTTCAAGGAAAGAGCATTAGAAGTGTAAGAAAAGGATAGGGAGGAATTATTCCACAGTATTGAAGCAGAACAGGGTTCAATAGGAGTGTTTACAGCCTGGGTAATAGGAGCAATCCTCTTACACCTTCCTGCACTGACTGCGGATCCAAATTGCCATTGTACTGCTGCTCCTTTCAGGTTTACAATACCTCTGTAATTCCAGCAAAGCGTTCTTGTTATTGGGATCTTTTTAGCCCTTGTGCGGTGCAGTTAATTATATATGTTCTAAAGCCCTTTTTTTGGCGTATATTAGTGGGGAAAAAAGGGGCTTATTAGCCGTTGTGTGGTGAAGTGAGAAAATTACAGCCCTTTTTGAAGTGTATTAGTGGCAAAAAAAATATTATTTGGCGTTCATGGCCACAGTTATATGTTCTAAAGCCTCTTTTTGGCATGTATTAGTGGAGAAAAAGGGCTTATTAGCCGTTGTGTGGTGAAGTGAGAAAATTAAAACCTTTTTGGTCTGTATTAGTGGCCAAAAAAACCTTTATTTGCGGTGCACGTCCGCAGTTACATGTTATAAAGCCTTTTTTTGTTGTGTATTAGTGGGGAAAAAGAAAAGGGGATTATTAGCCGTTGTATGGTGAAGTGGGAAAATTACAGCCCTTTTTTGGTGTGTATTAGTGGCAAAAAAAATATTATTTGCTGTTCACAGCAGTAGTTATATGTTCTAAAGCCTCTTTATGGTGTGTATTAGTGGGGAACAAGAAAAAGGGCTTATCAGCCGTTGTGTGGTAAAATTAGAAAATTACAGCCCTTTTTGGCGTGTATTAGTGGCCAAAAAAAGTATTACTTGCCATTCACGGCCGCAGTTATATGTTTTAAAGCCTTTTGTGCGGGGGGGCGGAGGGTGGAGTGGCTTATTAGCTGTTGTGATGTGAAGTGAGAAAATTACAGCCCTTTTTGGAGTGTATTTGTGGCAAAAAATTTTTATTTGGCATTCATGGTCGCAGTTATATGTTGTAATGCCTTTTTTTTGTGTGTATTAGTGGCAAAAAAGAAAAAGGGCTTATTAGCCGTTGTGTGGTTAAGTGAGAAAATTAAAGCCCTTTTTGGCGTGTATTAGTGGCAAAAATAAAAATTTATTTTCTGCTCACGGCCGCAGTTATATGTTCTAAAGCCTTTTTTTGGCATGCATTAGTGGGGAAAAAGAAAAAGGGCTTATAAGTAGTGTTGGGCACGAATATTCGAATCGCAAATTTTTAATCGCGAATATCGCAACTTCGAGAATTCGCAAATATTTAGAATATATTGATATATATTCGTATTTTCGAATATTCTACTTTTTTTTTCATCAGTAACCTCCCTTTTTGCTTGTGGGCCAATGAGAAGGCTGCAATGTCTTTGTCTGAGTCTAGCAACATCGCTAGCAACCAATAGGAAAGTTGCCTACCTCTTTACTAGTGTTGAGCGCGAATATTCGAATAGCGAATTTTTTTAGCGAATATCGGCACTTCGCTAATTCGCGAATATTTCGAATATAGCGCTATAAATTCGCTATTTCGAATATTCGTTTTTTTTTTTTTTTTAGTTATATTTTTTTCTTTCCCACTTCCCAAAAGTAGTTCTTACCTGTCCTGAGGATTCCTGGCTTCCTGGCTGCTCTAGTCAGTGCCCGTTGCCGCTTCTGCCGACTTCCGTGCTCATGGAGCGTCCCCATCACCATGGGAACGTCTCCATATACTAAAATGTACTTTCGGATTTGAGGAATTACGTTAAAATCGCAATGCGATTAATTCAAGTTATATTAATCGCATTAATCTTACATAGGCTAGAATTAATCTTACATAGGCTAGAATTAACGAATATGGAATATAGCACTAGCAGTGCTAAGTTGAAATTGCAATGCGATTACTTCAAGTTAAATTAATCGCATTGCGAATTCAACTTAGCACTGCTGCTATATTCCATATTCGTTAACTTCGTTCATTCTAGTAGCAGCTGACCCATTATAAACCCATCTCTAAGTTGAAATCGCAATGCGATTACTTCAAGTTAAATTAATCGCATTGCGAAATCAACTTAGCAGTGCTGCTATATTCCATATTCGTTAACTTCGTTCATTCTAGCAAGCTGACCCATTATAAACCCAGCTCTAAGTTGAAATCGCAATGCGATTAATATAACTTGAATTAATCGCATTGCGATTTCAACGTAATTCCTCAAATCCGACAGTACATTTTAGTATATGGAGCGTTCCCATGGTGATGGGGCGCTCCATGAGCAGAAGTTTATGGTTGGCTTGGTAGAATTAGCGAATAGCGAATATGACGAATGTATTCGTCATATTCCTCAAAGCGAAGATAGCGAAGTATTCTACATCTTCGTTTTAGCAACCTATTCGTCAACTTAGCTAATTCTAGCAATCAAATAGGAAGGTTGACTATAGAGACAGCTGTGTTAAATTCAGCTATGCGATTTTTTATTTTTTTAATAGAATAATTATATTACTTGATATAATTATTATAATTATTCTATTTATTAAAAAAATATATATATAATCGCATAGCGAATTAAACACAGTTGTCTCTATAGTCAACCTTCCTATTTGATTGCTAGAATTAGCGAAGTTGACGAATAGGTTGCTAAGCGAAGATGTAGAATACTTCGTTATCTTCGTTTTGAGGAATATGACGAATACATTCGTCATATCCGTCATCTTCGCTATAATTCTAGATATGAAACCAATAGGAAAGTAACCTTAAGTTAAAATCACAATACGCGATTATTTAAATCGCATATTAATCGCGATAACTAGAATAATGATGAATATTCGATTTCGACGAATATGAAACGAATATTCTTTCGAATATTGGCGAATTTCGTCGAAATCCAATATGGCACCTGCCGCTCATCACTTGTCACTACAGCAAGTGGGATTTATCGTAAAGACAAAGTTAATACCAGCCACTTACTAATGTATTCTCATTACCCATATTGCTTCCTTAGCTAGCTTGATCCATTTTTCCATCAAACTATACAGTGCTCAGTTCCATGGTTATGACCACCCTGCAATCCGTCAGCGGTGGTATTGATTGCACATTATAGGAAAAGGTTCTGGCCTCTCTGGTCACCAGGACCGTGGGAGCTCACATAGGTGCTTTTTTCTATAGTGTGCAAGCATGCTCACCACTGCTGGATTTCGGGGTGGTCGTAACCATGGAAACAAGCAGTGTATAAATGTGATGGAAAGATGAATCCAGCCGGCAAAGAAGGCAATATGGACAATCACAATACATTAGTAAATGCCTTGTATTAACTTTCTCTACATAATAAATGCTATTTGCTGAAGTGACAAAATCCCTTTAAGTTTTCTGCTATTTTACCCGGTATTAGCCACTATGGAAAATGTATTTATGTAACAATTGTAGGTTACATAACTGGTTCATTTGCAAAACTGGCTCTGTAGACTCTCCCAAGGGGGCAGCAAAAGCTTCAACCCTCTCCCAAAAGAAGAGGTGGACAAACTAACAAGTTGAAATTCAGATCAGAACAGGAAACTAGTAAAGGCAGCGCTCCACACTGCGGCGGCCCTGCCTAGAATCTCCAATATGTTCTGCACATAGGGCCAGTTCCAAGTAACATAACACTCTTTAGATACATTGTAACCCTTTCCCTTTCACAGGGAGACGGAAATCTAAAGCGATAGATTGATCTTTACAGAGCTGTAATTGGTGTAACCAACCGAGTGCCAAGCAATCAAGCAAACGCTCAAGTGGCAATCCTTCAGAACCCCATCATTGTCATTGTCAGTGAAAAGAGTCCCATGTTGACAATATATTATGGAATTGCTCTTTAGGCAATCTTTTTCTCTTCAAAATGATTTTCTAAATGTTGCTCTCACCCAGCTTTCCGCACACCCTAAATGACACTGATAGATCCATGGCCAAGCATAACGGATCTGCCTGGTTTCCGTTATGCAAGAGTTTGTTTTCTGTCCTGCATAACGGAAACAAGAAGGGTCCGTTATGCTTGGCCATAGACTTCTATTATGACGATCAAAGCGGAATGCCTTTTCAAGGCTTCTGTTTTGAATTTCGTTAAATTCCTTTACAATCCATAACAGAATTCCTACACAACTCGAACACCGAACTTGTAAAGTTCGGGTTTGCGAATCCCTACTTATTTCTTTTCATTTATTTTTTTGCAGGCCGCAGTAGCAGCAGCCATACACAAAGTTGACATTCAAGGGCATGTAAGGCTGCAGCTGATGACATCATAAAGAGCTTGGCAACTGATGACATCATAAAGAGCTTGGCAGCTGATGAAATCATAAAGAGCTTGGCAGCTGATGATGTCACAATGGTGTTGTAAAAACCCTGCCCTCGCCAGTCTGGCTCAGACTTGGCACTGGCTGTCGGCTGGTAACTAGCCCTTCTATTTTTAGATTCGCAACTGGAGATATTAAGCATGTGAGGATCCTCACAATTCAGAGGTAAGTTACCACGCCATATCTCACACAAGGACACCTCACCTATAGCAATACAAGGTGGTGTAGCTTTAGCCAAGGACTTTATGGGTGCCATGCTTTACCTTGCACCATCACTATCACTATTATGACCACCATCATCCTCATTCTCACAATGTCCTTTCATAACTGCACATTTAGGGTTAGGTTCACATTTGCATCTTCATTTCTGTTCCATCATAGGAACAGAGACACAAAAGTTATTGGCAGTGATGGATTCATCATATAAAGGACACTGTACGCCCTTTCCTACAGACCCTACTGTCTGTCATGGGCTTTGTGAGGCTTTCAATGCGGTGTCCATTACTTTATCATAAAAAATTTCCAGAATCCGCTATGGAGGCTCCTAAGACAACCTTCGTGAACCTTCCATAATTCTACAGCTGATGAAATCATAATGACACCATGGTTTCCAGGGTGTGTGCAGCTGATGACATCATAAAGAGACTGGCAGCTGTTAATGTTACAATGGTGCTGTAAGAACCCTGCTATCACTTGTGGAAAAGTGTAGTGCTGTTTCTGAAAGAAAGCAACCATATTTTTCAAATCCTGGACAACCCCTTTAAAATGGGTAGAAAAACAATGTTGCTTTTCTTAAACATAGCGCCTCACTAGCCCACAGGTTGTGCATGGTATTGCAGCTTAGTTCAAAGAAGCTGAGGTACTGTTCAGTGCAATCTACAGTATGCACAGGCATGGTGCAGTTTCTGGATGAATCCAGACATATTTTCCTTTGGTAATTAAACATTCCCGGGTCAGTTGGTGGTTGGTGATGGCCGATCCAGGCCATGTGAGACATTCCTACTGCTTCATTCATACAATGCAGAGAACTAACATTCATAAAATAATTGGATTAAGCATTAAAATTCATGATATTTAATAATGTCACATTATCTTTCCATGATAGATGCCTTGTAAAATCTTGAAGGCTTTGAACATGGGTCCATCACCTGGACGCCAATGTAAATACAAGATACTACTTGACTTTGTGGCAACCTTGGACCTGATGTCGGTGCCACTGTTTGAAGGTAGCATGTCGGCTATTGTGTCATCAATGGAGCCCAGCTACCTGATGAGCAAGATTGGCTTACTGGAAGAGTACCTGAGATTGCTGGAAGAATCAGAGATGATCAACGCCTTCAACTTCTTCTCCACCATATTATCTGCAAGAGAGGATGGTGTTCATTTTCTAACTAATGGTCTCATCGGTAAAATCTGCCAGCAAATGGTACTTGCCGAAAGCCAAAATCGACAGGATGTTACGGGCGCTGCCATGATGCTACTGAGTAACATCTTTTCACTTAAATTCAAGTGTGTCATGAGCAGTTTAAAGTGCCATCTGGACCAACCATACAGAAGCATTTTCCTGACCCTTGATGACATCATATCAAGAAATAACCAAGAATCACTTTGTCATCTGCTTTACATTTTATGTAAGCTAAAATCCATGACGGAGGTCAATTTGGACAGCAGAATCAATAGGATCATCTATAATCTCATGAAGAACTTCAACGGCATCATAGAGAAGCACCTTAACAACTGGGAAGATGGAAAAAGGGAGTGTGCTGTTTCTATCACAGATGAAAGTGAACGTTTAGCCCATGACCTCTGTATGAAAATTGTAGAAGGATTGACAAGGGCCACCAATCAATCACCTATGAGCAAACATGACCTGGAGACCAAAGCATTGAAAACCATTACGGTGCATGACCTGATAAGGTGTGGTCAGCGGTCAACTGAAGCTTGCAATAGCTTTGATTTGGATCCACCTACGTGCTCACCTTCATCTGGATCTATTCAATGTGATACAGATAAAAAATTGTCATTTGACATCAAAGAACGACGCAAAGCGATGTCATTGTTTATTCAGAACATCTTCCTGAACAATGAAGGGAGAAACGATCTCATTTCTTGCCTGCTCCCAGTCTTAAGATCTCCTATTAGAGAGGCCAACATCACAAGCACCCTGTTCTTCTCTGAGCTCCTACGTCATCCTGGACTCATCAAGGGAAACGTGGTGGAAGAATTAATCAACACCATCATTGGCAAGACCAGAAACTCAGATTTGGTGGAATGCACTGTAGCAGTGGAGGCAATCGGGAATGCCACAAGAGGTGCCCCAAAAGAAGTAACAGCAGTCCGAAATAGCATCTGTGAAGCTCTGCTAACAAAATTAGCGGACCACCGTGAGTCAACAGTCATCATAGAAATCTTAAAGACACTGTGCAAAATGGTAAGACTTTTGAGGCAACACAAACTTGGTGAGAACTTTGACAAAATCACAGAACTTTGTATATGTCTTCTCCACCACAACAAGCCCATGATACAAATGCACGCCGCTTCATTATTTGCCGATTTAGCAGAAAGCTACGACACAAAGATATTTGGAAGTTTTGAAACCAGTGTCGAAAACAGCCTGTCCACGCTATTTATCAAACTGCACTCCAGAAAGTCACCTGTTGCAGCAGCTGGGGTGGTGGGCTTATTCCACTCTCTCCCATACATTGGTTGCACAGACATGAAGACTCTCTTGGGAGGCCATTGTACTGGAGAAGCCAAGGAAAAGCTGTTGAGTCTTTATGAAGCATTAGGACGGAAGCAACCAAGACTTCTGAAAATGATGATGCTTGAGTCTACAAGGTTTTTAAGGACCAACAAAGAGAAGAATGCCGTGCTGAAACATCTGGAGATGCTGCGGGAAACAATTCCTCATGAAAACATGTCTCCAGAGGACCTGAAAGTAATCTTTGAGGACCTGCGCAAAATTCTTGGCCACCAAAACCCTTAATTGCAGAGGCAGCTAATTCCGCAGTGGAATTGCTAGAAGCCAAATGGAAATCTTTTGGAAGCCTTGTCAAGAGGCCCTAAGCTAACAAAAATGCTCAGGGTAAGAAATACATTGACTTTGATTAGGGCTCAAAGAGAAAGTACAGCAGACCAACCCTGGACCTTCAGGAAAAGAAGTAACATTAAAGCCAGTGAAGAAGTGAAAAAAAAACACCCTGACCTCTAGACCGCCTTCACAGTCATGGCCACTTCTGTTTCAACATCTACAAGGCAACCTGAAAACACTTATTGTTTATATTATATCCTTTAATAAAGTTATATAAAGACAAAAAGCAGCTATTTTATTGAATTCCAAGTGAAGAAGGTAGAACTACAGACTTAACTGATATCATGTCATGTCAGGGTTATCTGATCAGACACGTGAACCTGCTTTATTCCTCTTGTAGTGCCCCCAGCAATAATAATGCCCTCTATAGAGCCCCTAGTAATAGCAATACCCCAGAGTGCCCTAGTAATGCCTCCTGTAGTACCCCCAGTATTAAAAATTACCCCATAGTGCTCTTAGTAGCATGCTCCCCAAGGGCCAGGGCAAGTAAAAAAAAACAAAGTAAAAAAAAATACCTGAGTGGATGATAGATAGATACTGTAGATAAATAGATAGATACAAAGTATATATATAAATTGATATTTTTATTTAAATATATATATATATACATATATATCTATATATATATATATACGCACACACCCACACAGAATGAGCTGTGAAGGCGCTGTGTGTTTTTTTTTTTCATACTGTGTGCTTGGGGTGACGGGGATATTAATATTTGGGCCAGGTACCTTTATAAGAAAGTTGGCAGGATTCGGCAGCAGTCGGCTGCACTCATGCCTTCGGGAAGTGACTTGCGGGGCTGGACTCGGCAAGACTTGTCGGTACTTGGCTGTACCCGGCGAAACTCGGCTGTACTGCGCTCTCACTTCCTGGAATGGATGTGAGCGTGCACGCAGGTAGCAGGGCAGCCTTCTCGTGCGTCTCCCGTCCCCCAGCGCAGCCCACAGATAGACAGACCTCTCCTAGCAACGCAGTTTTAGTGTAAGGTGAGAGTAGGCGCTTTGGGAGACAAATTAAATTATTTTAAGGGTTTAGGAAGAATTAATATAAAATTTGAAGATGGCCACTAAGGTGATACTAATCACCTTTATCAAAATATGGAAAACAAAAAATGACAGTTATACTTTAATTCTTGTGGAACACCTAAAGGGTTAACAAAGTTAGTAAAATTAGTTTTGAGTAACTTGAGGGGTGTAGTTTCCACAATGGGGTCATTTATGGGTGGTTTCCACTATGTAAGCCATACAAAGCGACTTCAGACCTAAACTGGTATTTAAAAAGTGGGTTTTGGAAATTTTCTTAAACATTTTAAGAATTTCTTCTAAAATTCTAAGCCTTCTAATGTTCTAAAACAATAAAATGACATTTACAAAATGATGCCAACATAAAGTAGACATATGGGGAATGTTAAGTAATAAATATTTTATGAGGTATCACTTTCTGTTTTAAAAGCAGAGAAATTGAAATTTAGAAATTTGCTAATTTTTCCAAATGTTTGGTAAAATTGGGATTTTTTCATAAAATAAGGTGAAATATACTGACTCAAATTTATGACTATCATGAAGTAAAATGTGTCACAAGAAAACAATCTCAGAATGGCCTGGATAAATAAAAGTGTTCCAAAGTTGTTACCACATAAAGTGACACATTCAGATTTGCAAAAATGGCATGGGCAGGAGGGCGAAAACTGGCCTGAGATAGGGGTTAAGCCAGTTCGAAACATTTAAGAGCCTGAACCCTAGGGGAAAATTGAAGGCCCCGTAGAGCTGGACTGTCTCAAGCCCTATGTACATAGTTGACGCCTGCTGAACGAATCTTCTTTCTTAAGCAGTCGTGACTGTGTTGGGGACGCCACAGTTAAAGTAGGGGAGAGTGTAGTGCCCTGGAGCAGGGACACTCTGAAGTATGGACATTTGTGGACGTTTGCCTATTTCCCTTATGCAAAGTTAAAACTTCTTACTTTATTTCACCTGAAAGGATTAACTTGCACTGTTTAATACTGTGTAACTGCATTTCATATGTTGTGATATATTATCCTGTTCATTATCATTGTATTTGCAAGGCTCTGTGGAAAGGGTTAATGAAAACTGAGAGAATGTTAGGACTTTGACTAAGAAGCTGGTAATTTTCCACATCTGCTATAGGGTTTAAAGAAGTGCATGTTTTAGAGGGAAAAGCCAGACTTGTTTACCACCAAAACCAGACAGCCTGACATTTGAATGTCTGGTTTTAGCTATGTTGTTATGTCTGGAAACTTGTTTTTGTCTGGAAAAACTGCTGTGTCATTGCTAGAGATGAGTGAATCGACGTTGACGAAGTGTAATTTGATCCGAATTTCTGGAAAAATTAGTTTTGCTTCGAATTTCCCCACGCTTTGTGGTAACGAATCACATGTCTTCCTAAAATGGCTGCTGCACGTGTTAGGACATGGAGCAAAGAACTCTGGGAACAAGGGATCACCCACAATGACATGCATGCAGTCAATCACCAGCCCCTGTGATGCCACAGCCCTATAAATAGCCTCAGCACTTTTGAATTCTGCCATTTTCCAGTGTGATTAGTGCAGGGAGAGACGTCAGCAGGTGCTAGGGACAGTGATAAGAAAGACTTTATTGTGCTGAAAAAATGATTTAGAAGTTCATGAAAAAATTATTCAATGTGTAAAGAAAGGATAGTGAGGCATCATCTACACTATAATAGAAGAACAGGGTGCAATAGGAGAGTGTACATCCTGGGTAATAGGAGTGATTCTATTACACCATGCTGCACTAATTGGGGATCCAAATTGGTGTTATACTGCTGCTTTTAGGTTGTTTGCACTTTATGATACATCACTAATTCCAGCAAACCTTGCTTGTGATTGGGGTGCGAGTTCTGTGTGATACAGCCATATACGTGGTGTATTAATAGGATAGATACGTACATCCTATTAGCTGTTCTGCGTTGATTTTACATTGTTTAACTTTTTTAGGGCGGTGTATTAATATGGAAAAAAAACGGAAAAAATATATGTCATAATTGTCGTTCAGCGGTGAAGTTATATTGTACTCTAGCCATTTACCGGGTGTATTAATAGGAAAGATACGTATGTCCCATTAGCCGTTCTGTGTTGATTTTACATTGTTTTATTTATTTTTTCGGGGGTATATTCATAGGAAAAAAAAGTGAAAAATATATGTCACAATCGGCGTTCAGCGGTGAAGTTAGAATGTGCTACAGCCATTTACGTGGTGTCTTAAAAGGAAATATATGTACGTCCCATTATCTGTCCTGCGGTGCATGGTTATTGTTATATTTCTTTGTTTGGGGTGTAGTACTAGGAAAAAGAATAAATCTTAATTGCCGTTCTGTGGTGAATTGTGATTATTATTATAATTTTTTGGGGTGTTGGGGGGTATTATCATTATCATTATCATTTTGTAAATTACATTTTCTTTATATGGGACGCTAGAAGGCTTAGAAGTTTAGAAGCAAATCTTAAATTTTGTAAGTAAATTCCAAAACCCAATTTTTAACCTCTTACGGACATAGGACGTATCGGTATACCCTGATGTCCTGGTACTTAATGACACAGTACTTACCGGTACGTCCTGTGTATTTCCGATCACCACTGCTCGGCGGGCGGTGATCGGAACAAGGTACCTGCTAAAATTATTCAGCAGGTACCTTGTTACAATGTCGAGGGGTGCTGTGAACCCCCCGTATTGGCAATCGCTGCAAACCGCAGGTCAATTCAAAACGTAAAAATGACCAAACGTTTAATTTTTACCCCCCCTGCAGCCCTCAATCATATTTTAACGGCGGGCGGTGCATGTGGGGGGGTTGTGAGCGGCGCTGGCATTGCGGGAGGTGCGGCCACCTCCTCTCTAATATTCATTGGTGGCGAGTGGGTATACCAGAGTGTCAGCAAATTGCTGACACTCTGGTATAAACATCTGACATCTGTGCTGTACATTTATTAGGTATCGCCGCCTCCGTAAAAACCTGCTCTATAAAAATATCACATGACCTAACCCCTCTGGTGAACACAATAAAAAAACAACAAAAAAAACGGTGTAAAAAAAGCAATTTTTCAGCACCGTACATCACAAAAAGTGTAATACCAATCAAACCACAATCTCATCCTGCAAACAATCAGCCCCTAAATAGCACAATCGCTTGATTTGGCTGTTAACCCTTGTTTAGTTACTGGAAAAAAAATGGATTAAAATGGAAAATTTGCTAAAAAATATAAATTCTGAAATGTCATCTCCATTTGCCAATAACTCTTGTGAAACACCTAAAGGGTTAACGACATTTTTAAAATCATTTTAAATACCTTGAGGGGTTTAGTTTCTAGAATGGGGTCATGTTGTTTGGTTGGTTTCTATTATGTAAGCCTTACAAAGTGAATTCAGACCTGAACTGGTCCCTGAAAAGTGGATTTTTGAAACTTTCTGAAGATTTGCTTCTAAACTTCTAAGCCTTGTAACGTCCCCAAAAAATAAGATGGCATTCCCAAAATGATCCAAACATGAAATAGACATATGTTGAATGCAAATTAATAACTTTTTTGGGCAGCATTATTATGTGTTAGAGAAGTAGACAAATTGAAACTTGGAAATTTTTATTTTTTTATTTTTTTTAACTCAGTTTTGCCAGTGATATGAAGTACAATATGTGACGAAAAAACAGTCTCAGAATGACCTGGATAAGTAAAAGCGTTTTAAAGTTATTCACAGAAAAAGTGACACTGGTCAGATTTGCAAAAAATGGCCTGGTCCTTAAGGTGAAATATGGCATTTTCCTTAACCTCTTAAGGACGCAGGGCGTACATGTACGCCCTAGCGTCCTGGAACTTAAGGACTCAGGGCGTACATGTACGCCCTGAGAAGTTCCGATCAACGCGGCGCTGCGGGTGGTGATCGGAACAGGATGCCTGCTGAAATCATTCAGCAGGCATCCTGTGACAATGCCGAGGGGGGTCCTGTGACCCCCCGTGTCGGCGATCACAACAAACCGCAGGTCAATTCAGACCTGCGGTTTGCTGCGCTATCTGTAGTCTCTGATCCACGCGGTCTGTGACCGCGGGGATCAGAGACTAAAATCTGCCCCAAAGTGTAAATTTTAACCCCCCCCCTGCACCCCGCCATCTTAGTGTCCCCCCGGGCGGTGCAGGGGGGGTGATAGCGGGCGGTGCTGTGGGTGGGCGACGCGGGAGGGTCCTTTCAATCGATTTCCCTGGTGTCTAGTGGGTATAGCAGGGGGTCAGCACATTGCTGACCCCCTGCTATAAACTGCTGACATCTGTGCTGCAGATGTCAGCAGTTTAACCCTCTATACCGCGGTCCGTGCGGACCGCGGTATAGAAGGTGTTAACATGGAGGGAGCTCCCTCCCTCTCCCATCGGGGGCTGCCGTACCTTTGCAGCCCCCGACGAGATAGGATAGTAGAGGGAGGAGCTCACCTCTCTTCCCATCACCCGCTGCTCTGTAATGGCAGCGGGTGATGGTTACCATGGCAGCAGGGCGCTTTCAGAAGCGTCCTGCTTGCCATGGTATAGTAACTCTGGTCAGACTTCTGCTAAAGGCAGAAGTCTGACCAGGCTGTGAAAAGTAAAAAAATACAGTGCAGTACACTATATAGTGTACTGTTCTGTATTATATAGACACCAGATCCACTGGATCTACAAGAACCAAGTGGGTCTGGGTCAAAAAAATGATAAATAAGAAAAATACATATCACTGAATAAAAATTAAAAAAAACAAATAAACTACACATATTATGTATTGCCGCGTCCATAAAAATCTCCTCTATAAAAATATCATGTGACCTAACCCCTCACGCAAATACCGTAAAAAAAACCCACAAAAAAATGGTGTAAAAAAGCCATTTTTTGTCACCTTGCATCACAAAAAGTGTAATACCAAGTGATCAAAAAGGCGTATGCCTCCCAAAATAGTACCAATAAAACCGCCATCTCATCCCGCAAAAAATGAGTCCTTATATAGGACAATCGCCCAAAAAAATAAAAAAATATGGCTCTCAGACTATGGAGACACTAAAACATAATTTTTTTTTTCTAAAATGCTATTATTGTGTTAAAGTAAAATAAATAAATAAAAAGTATACATATTATGTATCGCCGCGTCCGTAAAAACCTGCTCTATAAAAATATCACATTATCTAACCCCTCAGGTAAATACTGTTAAAAAAATAAAATAAAAACAATGTAAAAAAAAACATTTTTGTCACCTCACATCTCAAAAACTGTAATAGCAAGCGATCAAAAAGTTATATGCACCCAAAAATAGTGCCAATCAAACCGTCATCTCATCCCGCAAAAAATGATACCCCACATAGGACAATCACCCCCAAAAAAAAAAAAAAATAGGGCTCTCAGACTATGGAGACACTAAAACATGATTTGTTTTGTTTTAAAAAATGATAATATTGTGTAAAACTTAAATAAATAAATAAAAAGTATACATATTTGGTATCGGCGCGTCCGTCGCAACCTGCTCTATAAAAATAACACATGACCAAAACCCTCAGGTGAACACAACAAAAAAAATAAAAATACGGTGTCAAGAGCCATTTTTGTCACCTTACATCACAAAAAGTGTAATAGCAGGCGACCAAAATGTCATATGCACCCCAAGATAGTTCCAATCAAACCGCCATCTCATCCCGCAAAAAATGAGCCCCTACATAAGACAGTCGCCCAAAAAATAAAAAAATATATGGCTTTCAGAATGTGAAGACACTAAAAAATCATTTTTTCAAAAATGCTGTATTATGTAAAACTGAAACAAAACCCCCAAAAAGTAGCCATATTTGGTATTGCCGCGTCCGTAGCAACCTGCTCTATAGAAATAGCACACAATCTAACCTGTCAGTTCAACGATGTAAATAACAAAAAATAAAAGCGGTCCGAAAATAGCTATTTTTTGCAAATTTTCCATTTTAATCAATTTTTCCAGTAAAAAAACAAGGGTTAACAGCCAAACAAAACTCAATATATATTGCCCCGATTCTCTAGTTTGCAGAAACACCCCATATGTGGTCGTAAACTGCTGTATGGCCAAACGGCAGGGCGTAGAAGGAAGGGAACGCCATATGGTTTTTGGAAGGCAGATTTTGCTGGACTGGTTATTTGACACCATGTCCCATTTGAAGCCCCCTGATGCACCCCTACAGTAGAAACTCCAAAAAAGTGACCCCATTTTGGAAAGTACGGGATAAGGTGGCAGTTTTGTTTGTATTATTTTAGGGTAAATATGATTTTTGGTTGCTCTATATTACACTTTTTTGAGGCAAGGTAACAAAAATAGAAATTCGAAATTTCATCTCCATTTGCCAATAACTCTTGTGGAACACCTAAAGGGTTAACAAAGTTTGTAAAATCAGTTTTGAATACCTTGAGGGGTGTAGTTTCTTAGATGGAGTCACTTTTTGGAGATTCTACTCTAGGGGTGCATCTGGGGGCTTCAAATGGGACATGGTGTCAAAAATCCAGTCCAGCAAAATCCGCCTTCCAAAAACCATATGGCGTTCCCTTACTTCTGTGCCCTGCCGTTTGGCCATACAGCAGTTTACGCCCACATATGGGGTGTTTCTGAAAACTACAGAATCGGGGCAATAAAAATTGAGTTTTGTTTGGCTGTTAACCCTTGCTTTGTTACTGGAAAAAATGGATTCAAACGGAAAATTTTCCAAAAATCGAAATTCTGAAATTTTATCTCCATTTGCCATTAACTCTTGTGGAAAACCTAAAGGGTTAATGACGTTTGTAAAATCAGTTTTGAATACCTTGAGGGTGTAGTTTCTAGAATGGGGTCATTTTTGGATGGTTTCTATTATGTAAGCCTCACAAAGTGACTTCAGACCTGAACTGGTCCCTAAAAAGTGGGTTTTGAAAATTTCTGAAAAATTTCAAGATTTGCTTCTAAACTTCTAAGCCTTGTAACGTCCCCAAAAATAAAATGGCATTCCCAAAATGATCGATACATGAAGTAGACATATGGGGAATGTAAATCAATAACTTTTTGGGCGGTATTACTATGTATTGTAGAAGTAGAGAAATTGAAACTTGGAAAATTGCTAATGTTTCCAAATTTTTGGTAAATTTGATATTTTTTATAAATAAAACTGAAATTTTTCGACTTAATTTTACCAGTGTCATGAAGTACAATATGTGACGAAAAAACAATCTCAGAATGGCCTGGATAAGAAAAAGCGTTTTAAAGTTATCACCACATAAAGTGACAGTGGTCAGATTTGCAAAAAATGGCCAAGTCCTTTAGGTGAAATAGGGCTGAGTCCTTAAGGGGTTAAGGGGTTAAGGACTAGTTCAGGTCTGAAGTCACTTTGTGGGGCTCACATAATAGAAACCACCCATAAATGTCCCCATTTTAGAAACTACACCCCTCAAGGTATTCAAAACTGATTTTACAAACTTTGTTAACCCTTTTGGTGTTCCACAAGAATAAAGGAACACGAAGATAAAATTTCAGAATTTCACTTTTTTGGAAGATTTTCCATTTTAATCCATTTTTTTCCCGCTAATAAAGCAAGGGTTACCAGCCAAACAAAACTCAATATTTATTACCCTGATTCTGTAGTTTATAGAAACACCCCATATGTGGTCGTAAACTGCTGTATGGGCACCTGGCAGGGAGCAGAAGGAAAGGAACGCCATATGGTTTTTGGAAGGCAGATTTCAATGCTATAATTTTTAGTTGCCATGTCACATTTGAAGACCCCCTTGATGCACCACTAGAGTAGAAACTCCAAAAAATGACCCCATTTTGGATACTACGGGATAAGGTGGCAGTTTTGTTGGTACTATTTTAGGGTACATATGATTTTTGTTTGCTCTATATTACACTTTTTGTGAGGCAAGGTAACAAAAACTAGCTGTTTTGGCACCGTTTTTATTTTTTGTTATTTACAATGTTGATCTGACAGATTAGATCATGTGGTATTTTTTATAGAGCAGGTTATTCCAGGCGCGACAGTACCAAATATGACTTTTTTCGGTTGTTTGTTTCAGTTTTACATAATAAAGCATTTTTTAGTGTCTACATATTCTGAAATCCATAGTTTTTTTTAGTTTTTTGGGTGACTGTCCATGTAGGAGCTCATTTTTTTCGGTATGAGATGTCGGATTGATTGGTACTATTTTAGGGTCCATATGAATTTATGATTGCTTGGTATTACAGTTTTTGTAATGTAAAATGACAAAAATTGCTTTTTTTATGGTGTTTTTTATGGTGTTCACCTGAGAGGTTAGTTCATGTGATATTTTTATACAGCAGGTTCTTGCGGACGTGGCGATACCTAATATGTATACTTTTTTAATTTATTTAAGTTTTACACAATAACAGCATTTTTGTTTTCGTGTCTCCATATTCTGAGAGCCATTTTTTTGTATTTCTTGGGCGATTGTCTTATGTAGGGTCTCATTTATTGCGAGATGAAATTGTGATTGTTATATTTCTATTTTTGAGTGTAGAATTAGGAGAAAAAAAAAATATATGTCTTAATTGCCACTCCGGGGTGGAGTTACATTGTACTACAGCCATTTACGTGTATTAAATGGAAATATACGTATATCCCATTAGCAGTTCTGCGGTAAATTGTAATTGTTATATCTCTTTTTTGGGGGGATGTGAGAAACAAACGTGATAAACCTATCTCCAGACATGTGACAAGTATTAGAGGTGGAGATCTTGACATCATTTTGAAACAGAAAGAAACTAGATGGACATACTGTATAGGTTGAACACCATTACCCCTTGTGGTCTTAATGAATATATTGATTTTGCATGCTTTATTTAAATAATGATGTGTTTGGACTGGCCCATCTGTTGTTATTATTTGTATCTATGGATGAGGTAGAGTGCTATTTACAGTATTATTTTAATTGCACCTAATATTCATCTTATAATTGCACCTTATAATATGGGGGATAGTAACCCCCCTCTCATTTTACTTCCCCATCCCCCGTCTGCTAAGCTGATATGAAGTGACAATGATATATAACAAAATACTATTTTACAATAGTCAAATATTTTTCTTGTAGTAACAGGGTATAGTGGCTGCTCATCTGTACAACTAGTTTTATGCCAAATAGTTTCTCTGTCCTTTTTTCTGTATTATCAGTAATTGCTGCGATTTACTTCCTTTATTTGCGTTCCACCATGCGTTCCACCGCTGACTTCTGGTCATGTGGCACGCGGGTATTTAGAGCGATGCAGATTGCATGCTGACATGGATAGAGACCAGACTTTCCATCAAGATGGCCACCACTGCACCACCAATGTAGAGATGGCCCGAACTATCCGCCGGCGAACAGTTCCCGGCGAACATAGCTTGTTCGCGTTCGCCTCAATGGGCGAACACATGCGATGTTCGGTCCGCCCCCTATACATCATCATTGAGCAAACTTTGACCCTGTACCTCACAGTCAGCAGACACATTCCAGCCAATCAGCAGCATACCCTCCCTCCCAGACCCTCCCACCTCCTGCACAGCATCCATTTTAGATTCATTCTGAAGCTGCAGTCTTAGTGAGAGGAGGGAGAGTGTAGTTGCTGCTGATTTAATTGGGAAATCGATAGCTAGGCTAGTGAATTCAGTGTCCACTCCAGTCCTGAAAGACTCATCTGATCTCTGCTGTAAGGACAGCGTCCTGACAGCACCCCTAAAAGCCCCTTTTAGGGCTGCAACATTAGTCTGCTTTTTTTCCTTTATATACATATTGCAGTTGCCTGGCCTGCCTGTGTGTGAGGAGCTGCAGGCCCACAGACTGTAGTGTGCCCACTGCCAGTGCCCACCCCTGTCATCCCGTGTGGCACAGGACTTTGCATAAAAAAAGCATTTAATTTTTACACTTTAATCTCAGGTTAGCTTGCCTGCCAGTGTGTGTCAGGCTGACTTCACACTGACTGTAGTGTGCCCACTGCCAGTGCCCACCACTCATACCGGCTGGCATGGGACTTTGCATAAAAAGGCATTAAATTTTTACACTTTAGTGTAATTTCAGCTGCTTGCCTGCTGCTAGTGTGTGTCAGGCCGACTTCAACTGACTGTAGTGTGCCCACTGCCAGTGCCCACCCCTGTCATCCCGTGTGGCACAGCACTTTGCATAAAAAAGGCACTTCATTTTTACACTTTAATCTAAGGTTAGTTGCCTGCCAGTGTGTGTCAGGCCGACTTCCACTGACTGTAGTGTGCCCACTGCCAGTGCCCACCACTCATACCGGCTGGCACAGGACTTTGCATAAAAAAAGGCATTTAATTTTTACACTTTAGTGTAATTTCAGCTGCTTGCCTGCTGCTAGTGTGTGTCAGGCCGACTTCAACTGACTGTAGTGTGCCCACTGCCAGTGCCCACCCCTGTCATCCCGTGTGGCACAGGACTTTGCATAAAAAAGGCACTTCATTTTTACACTTTAATCTAAGGTTAGCTTGCCTGCCAGTGTGTGTCAGGCTGACTTCCACTGACTGTAGTGTGCCCACTGCCAGTGCCCACCACTCATACCGGCTGGCACAGGACTTTGCATAAAAAGGCATTAAATTTTTACACTTTAGTGTAATTTCAGCTGCTTGCCTGCTGCTAGTGTGTGTCAGGCCGACTTCAACTGACTGTAGTGTGCCCACTGCCAGTGCTCCACCCCTGTCATCCCGTGTGGCACAGCACTTTGCATAAAAAAGGCACTTCATTTTTACACTTTAATCTAAGGTTAGTTGCCTGCCAGTGTGTGTCAGGCTGACTTCCACTGACTGTAGTGTGCCCACTGCCAGTGCTCCACCACTCATACCGGCTGGCACAGGACTTTGCATAAAAGGCATTTAATTTTTACACTTTAGTGTAATTTCAGCTGCTTGCCTGCTGCTAGTGTGTGTCAGGCCGACTTCAGCTGACTGTAGTGTGCCCACTGCCAGTGCCCACCCCTGTCATCCCGTGTGGCACAGGACTTTGCATAAAAAAAGGCACTTCATTTTACACTTTAATCTAAGGTTAGTTGCCTGCCAGTGTGTGTCAGGCTGACTTCCACTGACTGTAGTGTGCCCACTGCCAGTGTCCACCACTCATACCGGCTGGCACAGGACTTTGCATAAAAGGCATTAAATTTTTACACTTTAGTGTAATTTCAGCTGCTTGCCTGCTGCTAGTGTGTGTCAGGCCGACTTCAACTGACTGTAGTGGTGCCACTGCCAGGTGCTCCACCCCTGTCATCCCGTGTGGCACAGCACTTTGCATAAAAAAGGCACTTAATTTTTACACTTTAATCTAAGGTTAGTTGCCTGCCAGTGTGTGTCAGGCTGACTTCCACTGACTGTAGTGTGCCCACTGCCAGTGCTCCACCACTCATACCGGCTGGCACAGGACTTTGCATAAAAAGGCATTACATTTTTACACTTTAGTGTAATTTCAGCTGCTTGCCTGCTGCTAGTGTGTGTCAGGCCGACTTCAACTGACTGTAGTGTGCCCACTGCCAGTGCCCACCCCTGTCATCCCGTGTGGCACAGCACTTTGCATAAAAAAGGCACTTAATTTTACACTTTAATCTAAGGTTAGTTGCCTGCCAGTGTGTGTCAGGCTGACTTCCACTGACTGTAGTGTGCCCACTGCCAGTGCCCACCACTCATACCGGTTGGCACAGGACTTTGCATAAAAAAGGCATTTAATTTTTACACTTTAGTGTAATTTCAGCTGCTTGCCTGCTGCTAGTGTGTGTCAGGCCGACTTCAACTGACTGTAGTGTGCCCACTGCCAGTGCTCCACCCCTGTCATCCCGTGTGGCACAGGACTTTGCATAAAAAAAGGCACTTAATTTTTACACTTTAATCTAAGGTTAGTTGCCTGCCAGTGTGTGTCAGGCTGACTTCCACTGACTGTAGTGTGCCCACTGCCAGTGCCCACCACTCATACCAGCTGGCACAGGACTTTGCATAAAAAAGGCAATACATTTTTACACTTTAGTGTAATTTCAGCTGCTTGCCTGCTGCTAGTGTGTGTCAGGCCGACTTCAACTGACTGTAGTGTGCCCACTGCCAGTGCCCACCCCTGTCATCCCGTGTGGCACAGCACTTTGCATAAAAAAAGGCACTTCATTTTTACACTTTAATCTAAGGTTAGTTGCCTGCCAGTGTGTGTCAGGCTGACTTCCACTGACTGTAGTGTGCCCACTGCCAGTGCCCACCACTCATACCGGCTGGCACAGGACTTTGCATAAAAAGGCATTACATTTTACACTTTAGTGTAATTTCAGCTCCTTGCCTGCTGCTAGTGTGTGTTCAGGCCGACTTCAACTGACTGTAGTGTGCCCACTGCCAGTGCCCACCCCTGTCATCCCGTGTGGCTGCAGGACTTTGCATAAAAAGGCACTTAATTTTACACTTTAATCTAAGGTTAGTTGCCTGCCGGTGTGTGTCAGGCTGACTTCCACTGACTGTAGTGTGCCCACTGCCAGTGCCACCACTCATACCGGCTGGCACAGGACTTTGCATAAAAAAGGCATTACATTTTACACTTTAGTGTAATTTCAGCTGCTTGCCTGCTGCTAATTGTTGTGTCAGGCCGACTTCAACTGACTGTAGTGTGCCCACTGCCAGTGCTCCACCCCTGTCATCCCGTGTGGCACAGGACTTTGCATAAAAAGGCACTTCATTTTTACACTTTAATCTAAGGTTAGTTGCCTGCCAGTGTGTGTCAGGCTGACTTCCACTGACTGTAGTGTGCCCACTGCCAGTGCCCACCACTCATACCGGCTGGCACAGGACTTTGCATAAAAAAGGCATTTAATTTTTACACTTTAGTGTAATTTCAGTTGCTTGCCTGCTGCCAGTGTGTGTCAGGCCCTCTTCCACTGACTGTAGTGTGCCCACTGCCAGTGCTAACCACTGATACCGGGTGGCACAGTAGCTTGCCGATAAATAAGGCATTTAATTTTTATCCAGAGGGATATCAGGAGAAAAATGTGCAAACGATGTGCAAATAACAGCGTATAATATCAGATGATCGACCTATATAAGGAAACACATAATCAAATATAAAGTGCCTAGTGCGACATAAGTAAAGGATGATCTCCAAAGAGGTCAGACTACCTGGTGTGAACAAGTAACAATCTCCTGCGTCCCCAACCCGACGTACGTTTCACCAAGAGCGGCTTCTTCAAGGGTATAAAGTGCTGTGAAGATACTGCATCCCTCTCCCCTATATATATCCCCCGCCCATCAAACTGATAGGTCACTGACGTTAAACACACCTGAAGCAAATCGCCTGGTTGTAAGCCACAGGATGTGACGCCATGCGGCTCAGACTGGAGCGCATACGTCACTTCCTGGAAACGGCAGGCGTGCGTCTCAGCTTGGAGCGCACGTCAGCCGAACCAGGTAAAGGCAAACCACGGCGAACGTGGGGCGGCCGCCCGATCACAACATACACCAAGGCCAATGAGATAATGTGATATAAGATGGGAATTAGCGAATAAAAGTATATACAAGCTAGTACCCTGCATTTGAATCATAATAGAGAAAGTGCAGCCGTGCAAGGAGTGAATAAAAGTGCAAGTGCTGTGCGTAAGATGAAACTAATAGAGTGCAGAAGTGTTACAAAAAGTTGACATACAACCCTCTAACAACGTTTCAATCTCGCCTACAGACTATACTTATGACCGCAGTGGAACGGGAGATTATCTCCAGAAA